>CM038043.1:4057500-4515000 GCA_021397845.1 Areca catechu
GCTTATAGGGAGAGGGTAAATAGGATCTATCTTCTTGGTCTATAAAATCCTGATTGGGTCTTCTAGGACTAACCTTAGAGATTGGGTCAGGATGATGGGCTCTCCTAGGTTCAGCCTCAAGGTATGGATCAGGGTTTGGGGTCCTCCTAGGTTGAGGATTGTAGTACGGGTCAGGATAAGGGGCTCTCCTAGGTTCGACCTCATGGTATAGATCAGGGTTTGGGGTCCTCCTAGGTTGAGGGGAGTCAGGATCTGGCTCAGACTGTGACCCATGGGTTTTTCTTGGGGTCCCTACCCGGACTTTTAACTGATCAAACCTATTGGCACGATAGTCAATTCTATCATTGGTTTGAATACGAGACTGAGTTAACTGGGTCATCTGGATAGTTATCTGGGCAATTTGATCAGCTAGGGCTTTTATTTGGGCTTGTAAATTTTCCATGGGTTCAGACATTTATGAAGGAGGTGGGTGATATGAAACTCCTGATCTAGTGCTCATGCAAGACTCGATCAGACCGACTATAGCTGACTAAACCTAAAGTCCAAACTAGATGCTCAATCAGGGTGGCAAACTAGCCTATAGTAACCCTGTACTCAGCCAGGCAGGTGTAAGGGGAGTGTTAGGTCCCTGATTGCCAATCCTAGACACCAATCAGAGATTGGCCAGGTAGGCGGACCAGCACACAAGCCCTTCGGGATTGAATCCCTAAACCACCGTTCTAGACACTAAGCACAAGGCACACACAGGTTAACTTGACACAGTGATCTAACACTAGCCCGGACCCGACCAGTTGGTGTCCCTAGCCCACTAGGGCAAATTAAGTCTAATTAATTTTAGGTTAAGGCTTGGGACTGAATGCAAGGGATGTGGTTTTGGGCTAAGGAGAGGTGATCAAATCCTCCCCCCATCTGATATAGCAAGAGTGCCCTTAAAAGTAAATTATGCAATGATGGCAGGCAGATGAGGATGCAAATTAGGGTTTAGATATTTATTTTTTTTTTGGTATTTTTGAAAAATATGTATATATATATATATATATATTTTGTATTTTTTTAAATAGAAGAAAACTTGCAAATCATGACCTAATATACTGGAAATATACTAAAATTAAGAAATATGCAAAAACTCCTAAACAAAACCCTAAAACTTCCAAACATGTCTTGCTAAAAAAAACAGAGCCAAAAATTTGCAGGCCCTATTTCGGCTTTCAGAAAATTCACAGGCCATAATAAAATCTGAAAAAAGTTTTAAAATTACTGTGAATTATGATAAATCCAGGAAAATAAATTTTAGAATTTTTTGAGTTTTTAACAGGGAGAAATAATTAAAATAACAGAGTATATACGGACTGAAAAATTACAGAAAACAAGCCCTAATCTAAGCTCTGATACCAAATGATGCGGAACTAATATGCATGCAATTTTTTTATATGTTTTATATGTGGGGTTGGGTGATTAATTCCCGAATTTCAGATTAAAATAAGTTATAGGGAGTTTTATATGAATTTTAGAAGATCAGCATGCAGATTAGGACCTAGAAAAGTAGAAAAGAAGGATCGCCGGGGCTGAGAAGTCTCGGTTAGGGCAAGTTCTCCTACAATAAAACTACTGGAGGTAGAGGGGTGTACCTGACAACGTCTGTGAAGATCGCAGCAAAAGGGTCTCTCGTTCCTCGACGGATGCGGCCTGGAAAATCGGGCCAAAGACCCGCGGATACCCGGCTTTCTGCTCGGTGATCCGATTGAGGCTTGGCTGGAGTCGTTGGATTCGTAGGAACTCGGGGACCTGCAAACGACCTGTCAGGGGTTAGAAAACTCACAAAGGAACAAGAAAACAAAGGAAAAACAGCAAGGGAAGGCTTCTTTTGGAGTGGGCGTCCATGGATCTGAGATGCTTGTTGGTAGCAGGAAGATGATTGCAGCACTGGGAAGAAGAACTCTCGCAAACCCCTTTATGCACACAGCAGGGTATCACACAACTCAATAGAAGAACTCAAGGTTTTCATTCATCAAAAATTCCCCTCATACAAGAGGCTAGGGTCCCTTAAATAGACCCTTAACCTTGGGCTCCAAGTAAGGGTACATAAGTCTTTACATAAGAATCCTTTTCCCTCTCAAACCCTAGCTAGAAAATAAGGAAATATTAGGTAGAAAAATCCCTAAAATTTTTCTTGACTTGGTCAAGACTCCAAGGACGCCTAGGGGGGCGTGTTGGGCTTCTAGGAGCAGCAAAAGGCCGGCCCAAAGGGGCCCGGGTGCATGGGTTTGGGCCTCTGGAAGCTGGGGTGGCCTGGTAGCCAGGTAGCAGGAATATTCCCTGGTATCTTGCTTCTTAGGGGCTTGGGCTTGGCACCTGGGCTTGATTTCATTGGGCTAGGATGCAGATGGACCTCTGGAATCATGGATGCCCTTATTTATGAATATACTTTGGCATCTGGAAGGGAATCTGGGCATCTGGAGGGCATCTGCAAGGAATCAGGGTTTCTGATTTTTCTCCTGGGGTCTTCAAATCTTCAAGCTGGGTTGGACTTGGGCTAAACTTTCATGTCTTCAATCTGGCTGGACTTGGTCTTCACTTGTATAATATAGTCTTGAGTCTTCAGTATGCTTGGACAGGACTCAAAAAAATAAAATTAGCTCAACATGAGCTAACTAGCATTCGACTGAACTAGCTCAACATGAGCTCACTAGTACAGAAGTGAAATAACAACTAAAAATACTCAAATAACAACTAAAATGGACTCAGATGAGCTAAGCCCTTATTACAGATGGACTCATAAATTATTGATCAATTACAGAGGGTTGAGAAGCCTCTGCCTTATTCTGGTGCCTTTGGTGTCCGCACCAATTCTCCCAGGGTGGGAGGAACTCGATCCTGTCGAGTGAAGATCAGACTGGCTCACATATCTCTCAAGAAGGTCTGGGTTGAGGCATTACAAGTCCTCTCGAGAAATCTACGAATCGTCCGACTCTGGCTGGCCTTGCCATCGGATCAGGAAGCATTGATAGTCACGGCCCCGGGTCGTGATGGCTTGATCGTCCAGGATACGCTCGATCCGTTCTCCTCTCTCAGGCCAATTTGTTAGTGGACACTCTGGGTTAGGGTCACTCACAATGAAAAGGAATAGGTCCAAAGGCCTTACTAGGTATCGCTGCCGGTTCCCTATACTCAACCAGGTCTGTAATATTGAAGGTAGAACTAATGCCCAAATCCGAAGGCAAGTCTAACACCTAGGCATTTGATCCAATCCTTCTCTATCACTTTAAAAGGTCCGGCTCTGCGAGCATGAAGCTTCTTTTAGGCCTAAGCCTAACCAAGATAGAATCCACTACATCAAATTCTTTGACCCTTCTTCGGGAATTAGCCAGTTGTTTTAAGATTAGTGCGGGTGGTGAACATGCTAGGCACATGCAGACAAATGATGCAAAGGACTCATACTGACACCTAACAGACTCGACTATGCATTCCTATCGAAGGAAATTTTATTGAACTCTTTGGATCTAAACCTAATAGATTATAGGTTCTCTAGGTTTGATCCTAGCTTGACATGCACATGAAAATTTACAGTGAACTCCTAGCAAATTTCAAAGAGTATGCCAGAAGTAAGATGCAAACCTAACATGCGTGATGAATGCATGCAGTATGCTAATCTCAGCTAAATGCAATCTAATGATCCTAGAAATGCTGGAGGTGTCAGGAAAGGGCAGAAAATAGGAAGTGGGTTCAGAATTAGTTTGGTAAGGTAGAGAAAAAGGTTCATGGTTAGTTGGATAAAATAGGATAAAAGACGGGGTGTCAGGAACTAATCCTAGTTCCTATACTAATGAGGTTAACCTTATGAGGTTGAGCTATATCTACAGGATTTGCATAATGGAAGGATGGGTCACTAATTTCGGGGAAGAGGTCCTTAATGGGAACTATAGGAGGGGACTCATCTTGAAGGTATTGATTCAAAGAGATCAGGTCCTTAATAAATTCTTCTGGTTCTTGTATTTTTGGACTAGACTCTATAATTTGGCTCTCCTCTATGGTTTCCTCAGGTAAGGCTCTAGCAGCAGTACCTAGGTTCTCTTCCTCTATTTGTTCTTCCATTATAGCTTTAGGTTGGATGTGGTCAAGGTCAACTAGCTCTGGGTTGGAATCTACCTGGGTATCTACTGGGTCAGCTAATTCTAGGTCTACTAAAGGTGTCTCCTCTTCTCCCTCATACTCATCCACTAGGCTCACATCAGCTTCATACACTTCCACGTTAATGTAAGCCTTGCGAATCTCAGGAATGGTTGGAGAAGGTCGGCTAGCAGGAAATTGGTTAGGTTCTGGTCTCTGATTATGGGTACCACTCCTAGTAGGTTCAGGTTGTATAAGAGGTAGTGGCTCACTATTGGGTTCATATTTAGGGATACTCATCCTATAGGGTTCAAGTTGACTAGGGGAAGCATGACTAGTACTAGGCTGATACTTAGGGGTTATGGGTTCTCTAAGCTCATAGGACAAGGGTGCAGATCTATGGGTCATGGGATTATAGGATCTGGGGTCATAGGATTTTGGGTCAGCTCTATGATCAGGTTCTAAGGTTGGATCAAGGTATGGGGTCCTCCTAAGGTTGGGCTCTCTATATGGGTCAGGATATTGGGTCCTCCTAGGATTGGACTCCCTATATGGGTCAGAATACTGGGTTCTCCTAGGGTTGGACTCCCTATATGGGTCAGAATATTGGGTTCTCCTAGGGTTTGACTCCCTATATGGGTCAGAATATTGGGTGTTGGGTCTACTAGGCTCATAGGGTATGGGTGTATAGGATCTATGATCATGGGATCTAGAGTCATAGGATATAGGTTCATAGGTTATGGATTCATAAGTTCTAGTTTCATAGGATTTAGAGTCATAAGATCTATAGGTTGTGGGTATACTAGGCTTATAGGGAGAGGGTAAATAGGATCTATCTTCTTGGTCTATAAAATCCTGATTGGGTCTTCTAGGACTAACCTTAGGGATTGGGTCAGGATGATGGGCTCTCCTAGGTTCAGCCTCAAGGTATGGATCAGGGTTTGGGGTCCTCCTAGGTTGAGGATTGTAGTACGGGTCAGGATAAGGGGCTCTCCTAGGTTCGACCTCATGGTATAGATCAGGGTTTGGGGTCCTCCTAGGTTGAGGGGAGTCAGGATCTGGCTCAGACTGTGACCCATGGGTTTTTCTTGGGGTCCCTACCCGGACTTTTAACTGATCAAACCTATTGGCACGATAGTCAATTCTATCATTGGTTTGAATACGAGACTGAGTTAACTGGGTCATCTGGATAGTTATCTGGGCAATTTGATCAGCTAGGGCTTTTATTTGGGCTTGTAAATTTTCCATGGGTTCAGACATTTATGAAGGAGGTGGGTGATATGAAACTCCTGATCTAGTGCTCATGCAAGACTCGATCAGACCGACTATAGCTGACTAAACCTAAAGTCCAAACTAGATGCTCAATCAGGGAGGCAAACTAGCCTATAGTAACCCTGTACTCAGCCAGGCAGGTGTAAGGGGAGTGTTAGGTCCCTGATTGCCAATCCTAGACACCAATCAGAGATTGGCCAGGTAGGCGGACCAGCACACAAGCCCTTCGGGATTGAATCCCTAAACCACCGTTCTAGACACTAAGCACAAGGCACACACAGGTTAACTTGACACAGTGATCTAACACTAGCCCGGACCCGACCAGTTGGTGTCCCTAGCCCACTAGGGCAAATTAAGTCTAATTAATTTTAGGTTAAGGCTTGGGACTGAATGCAAGGGATGTGGTTTTGGGCTAAGGAGAGGTGATCAAATCCTCCCCCCATCTGATATAGCAAGAGTGCCCTTAAAAGTAAATTATGCAATGATGGCAGGCAGATGAGGATGCAAATTAGGGTTTAGATATTTATTTTTTTTTTTGGTATTTTTGGAAAATATGTATATATATATATATATTTTTTGTATTTTTTTAAATAGAAGAAAACTTGCAAATCATGACCTAATATACTGGAAATATACTAAAATTAAGAAATATGCAAAAACTCCTAAACAAAACCCTAAAACTTCCAAACATGTCTTGCTAAAAAAACAGAGCCGAAAATTTGCAGGCCCTATTTCGGCTTTCAGAAAATTCACAGGCCATAATAAAATCTGAAAAAAGTTTTAAAATTACTGTGAATTATGATAAATCCAGGAAAATAAATTTCAGAATTTTTGGAGTTTTTAACAGGGAGAAATAATTAAAATAACAGAGTATATACGGACTGAAAAATTACAGAAAACAAGCCCTGATCTAAGCTCTGATACCAAATGATGCGGAACTAATATGCATGCAATTTTTTTTATATGTTTTATATGTGGGGTTGGGTGATTAATTCCCTAATTTCAGATTAAAATAAGTTATAGGGAATTTTATATGAATTTTAGAAGATCAGCATGCAGATTAGGACCTAGAAAAGTAGAAAAGAAGGATCGCCGGGGCTGAGAAGCCTCGGTTAGGTCAAGTTCTCCTACAATAAAACTACTGGAGGTAGAGGGGTGTACCTGACAACGTCTGTGAAGATCGCAGCAAAAGGGTCTCTCGTTCCTCGACGGATGCGGCCTGGAAAATCAAGCCAAAGACCCGCGGATACCCGGCTTTCTGCTCGGTGATCCGATTGAGGCTTGGCTGGAGTCGTTGGATTCGTAGGAACTCGGGGACCTGCAAATGACCTGTCAGGGGTTAGAAAACTCACAAAGGAACAAGAAAACAAAGGAAAAACAGCAAGGGAAGGCTTCTTTTAGAGTGGGCGTCCAGGGATCTGAGATGCTTGTTGGTAGCAGGAAGATGATTGCAGCACTGGGAAGAAGAACTCTCGCAAACCCCTTTATGCACACAGCAGGGTATCACACAACTCAATAGAAGAACTCAAGGTTTTCATTCATCAAAAATTCCCCTCATACAAGAGGCTAGGGTCCCTTAAATAGACCCTTAACCTTGGGCTCCAAGTAAGGGTACATAAGTCTTTACATAAGAATCCTTTTCCCTCTCAAACCCTAGCTAGAAAATAAGAAAATATTAGGTAGAAAAATCCCTAAAATTTTTCTTGACTTGGTCAAGACTCCAAGGACGCCTAGGGGGGCGTGTTGGGCTTCTAGGAGCAGCAAAAGGCCGGCCCAAAGGGGCCCGGGTGCATGGGTTTGGGCCTCTGGAAGCTGGGGTGGCCTGGTAGCCAGGTAGCAGGAATATTCCCTGGTATCTTGCTTCTTAGGGGCTTGGGCTTGGCACCTGGGCTTGATTTCATTGGGCTAGGATGCAGATGGACCTCTGGAATCATGGATGCCCTTATTTATGAATATACTTTGGCATCTGGAAGGGAATCTGGGCATCTGGAGGGCATCTGCAAGGAATCAGGATTTCTGATTTTTCTCCTGGGGTCTTCAAATCTTCAAGCTGGGTTGGACTTGGGCTAAACTTTCATGTCTTCAATCTGGCTGGACTTGGTCTTCACTTGTATAATATAGTCTTGAGTCTTCAGTATGCTTGGACAGGACTCAAAAAAATAAAATTAGCTCAACATGAGCTAACTAGCATTGGACTGAACTAGCTCAACATGAGCTCACTAGTACAGAAGTGAAATAACAACTAAAAATACTCAAATAACAACTAAAATGGACTCAGATGAGCTAAGCCCTTATTACAGATGGACTCATAAATTATTGATCAATTACAGAGGGTTGAGAAGCCTCTGCCTTATTCTGGTGCCTTTGGTGTCCGCACCACCGCCCTAATGTGCTGAGGGAGCTTGGCCCGGTAAAGGAGTTCGAGGAGGGGTGTCTGCCATGGTAGCTTTCTCTGACATGGCATATGACAGGGATTACACGTCAGCTTCTCGCCACATCATTTGCCCCCCACTCCTAAGTTCTATTGGCGCGGGGCTCTCAGGGCAAAGGGAGTAAATGCAATGCTGACATGGAAAGATTAGAATCCGGCATAATGATGGCCACGATCGCCAGTGCTTCGTGAAGCAGTTTCTCCAGCCTATCTGGGAAAGCCACGTGGACACGTCCGAGGAGTAGTTATTATGAGCACAGAATTCAGAGCGACCGCAGTCGAAACCAAGCACCAACCTTGCCGATTGATGGCATGCAGTGTGGTTCCATTGATGGGGGAGTTGTAACGGTGCGGTCGGGCACCGGTCACTTCGAAAGGAAATGCAACTTTTCTCAAAACAGGCCTTCTTTCAAATCCTGCATGCCCGCCATCGTACCGAAGTTCTTCTTTCTCTCCCCCAGCCATCTATGTCTTTCCAAGTTCACAGCAGGTTAGTCTCCTTCTCCTCTATCTCGATCGAGTAGAGTCTACCTTCTAGGGCTAGGATCTTCCTCGGACTCTTGTACGTCTTCTCCTGTCTTCTTCCTCCTTTCTATTTCCTGGCTTTCATCTTCTTATCCATGTCTCGCTTCGGACCAAACTTTCGCCCCACCACTAACCAGGGTGAGGCCGGGCCTTCAAGATCGAGGCCACCATCTTCTTCTTCTTATGAGGAGGAGGATGTGGCGCACTTCGAGGTCAGCCGAAGTCCGTGCCTAAGGGAATAGTGATTAGGGAACCCGCATCTTCCCCTCCATCTTGTCTTCTTCTTCTACCTGCTCCTGAACCTGCTCCTGTTCCTGAGCCTCCTCGATCATCAGGTCCCGAGGGGATTGCTTCGGTGATCACCGTCGTGGACCTCGTGACCATCCGGGACACTGATAGTATCCCGGACTCCGTCCAGCTCTTGGTCCCTCAACTGGGGGAACGGATCACTTCCAGTGGCCCGTGTCGGATAGCCTTCTACGAAGAAACCTTCGCAGGGGGCCTCCGATTCCCATTCTATCCATTCTTTCTCTCTATCTTGAACAACTACCGCCTTGTTCCTGCCCAACTCATCCTGAACGCCATTAAAACAATCTTTTGCTTCATTGTTTTGTGCTATTGTCATGGGATAGTTGCCCATTTTTTTTTGTTCAGGACCTTTTTCACCCTGAAACGCCACCCCACCGAGGAGGAGTGGTGGTCCCTTTCTTCTCGCCCAAGGGGCATTAGGTTCGAACTCCCTTCTTCCATCAAAGGATGGAAGAATAGATACTTTTTTGCCTCGATTGGGTTTGGAGCGACCCCGATCAGACCCCCAAACGGAACTCTGTAGTCGAAGCAGCTGACCTGGAGGTATGCGACCAGCTCCGCTCTGCTGAGATTCCTTCACTTGAGGTCGTGCTGTCAGAGCAGAATCTTCACGAGTCCGGGGTCGGCCCAACGCATAAGTTGGGTGAGTTTGGCTCGAACCTCCTTTTTCTTTTTCTCTTCTTCTCTTTTTTTTTTGTTCTTCTTTTTTTTTTAAACTCAGAGCTGATATCTTATTTCTTGGTGTAGGCTTGAAGTTCTCCATGGATGAGCTCCTCTCGTTCACCGAGGAGAGGAGCCAAGCGGAGGGGGTCGGCGAGCCTACCCCGAAAAGGGCTCGATTAGGTGATGGTGCGAGGGGCGTACCTGTCGCACCAGCTGAGCCCACTCCCGAGCCAAGAAGGAGGGTCGCTGAGCCCATCCCCGAGGCTCCGAGGCAGCACGATCTGGCCCCGGCACTGGAGTTTGAGGTGGTTGCTCGGGCCAGATCCGCTGTCGCTGCTACCGTAGTGGCATCCCCCCCTCTAGAGATCGTCGAGATCGAGGAGGAAGGAGAGCCAGAAAGTGCAGGGTCGACGTCGGCGACACCGTCCGAGATGGTGCCGAGCTCGCAGCCTACACCGGAAGCTTCTTCCACCGATTGTGTAGGTGATTCTGCAACGGTGGCGAGCAAGAGAGACAGGGACTACCGCCGGGTCCCCTTTAGGTTGGGACCCAACGTCTCCTTAGCCAAGGACCCGACCCTCACCAAGCGCATGATGGATTTTGCCGTCCAGTCATGCGACCGGCGAGAGAGGGCTGAGAAAGTTTTGGGTGATGCCATCAGCACCACCTTCTCCCACCTCTTCGCTGTAAGTGCTTCTCTGCTCTGCCTCACTTCCTTCTTCATTTCTTGTCTTTACGACTGACATCCCCTTCTATGCAGCAAGGCACAGAGCTCCTGCTCATTAGGGACTATTGCCGCACCTGGGCCAGGAGGGACAGGGAGCGAGCAGCAAAGCTCGAGTCCTTGAACGCCGAGCTGAGGCAGAAGAACGATGAGGCATGGGAGGCCAATATGAGGGTCAAAGGACTCCAGGGTAAAGTCGCTAGCACTGAGTGACTCTCGAAGGAGCTCAAGGAGGAGCTCAATTCCAAAGGGGCTCGGCTAAAGGAGCTCATAGCCGAGTTGGATGTGGTGAAGGAGAGGGCTGCCTCCATCGAAAAGAAGGCCGCAGCTGCCGAGTAGAAGGCTATCGAGGCAGAGGTCTCCACCACCATCAGCTCAGCAGAGGCTACGAGGAAAGAGGCAGCCGAGGCCGTCTGCCAGGCTGAGGATGCAGAAAAGAGGGCGGCTGAGGTGACCCACAGGGCAGAGGCTGCTAGGAAGGAGGTCGCCGATGCGGTGGCCAACTACAAGGCCTCTCTGGAGTTCAAGCTCAATTTCAAGGAGGCGACGACAGACTCCTTCTTCAAGGGGTTCGCGTATTGCCGGTCTCTACTGCGCGGAATACTTTCAGACAAGCAGATGGCCGGCATCCACCTTCTAGGCTCTATGGGGTGGACACCTTCGGCTCCTGCAGTGGCAGTGGTAGAAGAGTGTGCAGCCACGGCTGAACCGACCTCACAGGTGGCGATGGCTGAACCGACTCCGTCGGTGGTGACGGCTGAAGGAGGGTTCCCAGCCCCGGAGGCCGAGGAGGGTGAGACCCCAGCTGTGCACCGTCCGGGGAAGGCACCGGCTGAGTAGAGTAGGGCTCCTTAGCCATTTCTTTTTGGTTTTCTGACATGGGCTGCCCGGCATGTTGAGGCCCAGGAATAATGTAATATTTAGCCAAGTAATGAAAACATTTTCACCGACTTGACTTGTTTCTTCTTTTCTTTGCTTGTGTCTTTGTAATGCAAATGTCTCCTCTCCACTTATTGGCTATCTGGATGCCTGGATAGGTGAAAAGGTGAAGGAGGAGTACTTGTCTTGCTTGATCGTGCTCGGCTGGGGGGCGAAGTAGATGTGAAGATCTCTCCGCTCTACTCGATGTTAGGAAGCTTGGGTCCTGGTGTCGGAGGCGTTGGGAATTATGTCCCAAAGCCAATCACCTAGGCTATAGACGGTTGAGCCGAGTATTGTACTCTTTGTATAAATTAATAAATATTATTTTAGCAGCTCATCATATTCTAACTTTTTTCTGTAATAAACTCTTTTTCATGTGATGACATCCTAAGGACTACACTGACTTCGATATAGAGAGGATATATCGAGTGATCCTTAAACCAGGTTCACGACCAAAGGATACATTGTACTGGACAGCAATGTATCAAGTGTAGGTTGTTGTGGTTCACATCGTTTGGTTGTCCTCTTGACCAAAGGAGTGTGGTGATACTGATGTAATCTATAAGTGGGATATATGATATCTCATTGAACGTGACTCCGTGTAGCCCATTTCTACCAAAGGGATACTCATGATTGGATATGGGTATATGTGTCCCTCCGACCTGAGATCATCATGGTAGCTTGCAAGCAACTCCCTGTGCTTTGATGCCGGACTACCCGGATTTCTAATCTGGTGATAAAAGGTTTCTGAGTACAGGCAAGTACTTGTGGAGCAGTGGTGGACCAAGATGGAGTTGACCTGTCCAAATAGTTTGGATTGAATGTCTCACAGTGTCTCAATTTAGCAAATCCTCGGCTGGGGTAGTCCTAGTGAGGAGTCACTGGACTTGCGAGGTTGAGACATATTATGGATTGACTCAGCTAGGGTTGGCAGTCTAACCCTAGGTCATCCTAAGCATTGAAGGTCAAAGGGATGAATTATACAGTAACCATATGCCAGAGATTCGATTGATTGCTCTCGCATCTTTGACCTATTCGGATGCCGGGATCCATTGCTAGATAGTATCTTGTGCTAGTACTGGAATTGTTCCAGTGCTACCGCCTAGGTTCGAACCTATGAGGTCACATGCTATAGAGGATCTCTCCCTGATCCAAGTATCGATTTATGATTAGGAATCATTTCGGTAATAGTTTGATTGAGCACTCTTTGGATTGACCCGGTTTTGGGTCGATCAGATTTGTTTGGGTCCACCGAGAATTGTTTCTGGGTGTCCGAAACTTGACCAAGCCTTTTATTAATTAGTTTTTGATCTAATTATTTAGTGAACCAGTTTTGAACCATTTTGGATTTTTTAAACCGGTTGTGAACCGATTTGACCAATCCACACAATAATATTGGCTTGGGTGAACAAGGAAACAAGGGACTTTTCCTCTCCCGTTTCACTCCTTTTTTGGCTGAATTAAACCACCATTTATGGTTCTTAATTACTTCGTTGCGAACAAATTTGATTACTTCCCAAAACCAGATGGCCTATCGAATTCCCTGGAAGTCTCCTAAGTTCCCTTATCACCGTTTCACGCTGATTTATAAATTCTGGGTGCTAAAAACATTGAGAGATGGATTCTCCCTTTGAGAGCTTCTACCATTCTTTCCACCGGTGTTTTTGGGCCCGAGTTCTTGTGTGAGATTGGGTGTGAAAGAGTGCTTTGATTTCCTATTGCTATTGGTGCTCAAATTGGTGGAGGATAGTACTGTTTTGGTGAAAACAAAATCACAGAACAGAGTGTTCTATTTCTTCCATCCTCCCTCTCACCATTTCAAGAGCTTCCGGCGACTAGCATCGTGCGAGAAGCCGGATCAGAGGAAGCCCAGGCATGTCCCCCCTCTAGAGGGTGTTCTCTTGAGTACCTGTGAGGCGAATCAACCTCCCTTGCTGCTGGTTTTGGTTACTCTATTTTTGGTTGCAGGTTTGCTGCACTTGGAAGAGAGGAAGAGAACGATCCAAAGGCTCTTCTTTGAAGCAAGCTCTATCAAGACACTACTTTGCTGTTGTTGCAGGAAGTGAGACCAGAAGATTCCCATTTGTGGTTGGGCTTTGCTGCTTTTGAAGAAGAGGAAAAAAGCTTTCCAACAGTTGTTGGAAGAAGAAGACTGGAATAAGGTTATTCCAGCTATTCCAGTATTATCCCTGCTTTATTCCAAGCAGGAATAAGGTAAGATTTTTTGTTTTAATTTTAATGCATGCCTAGATCTGGATTTATAAAATTGTTTATAAATATTACATGTCCATGTCATGCCTTCTTTTGCTTGTACATGCATCTTGAATATGTTAGATCCTATACGGAGTAAGTTTTTTCGCTGCTATTTTAAAATTATTTTAAAATACATACCTGCTCTCTATGCTGTTGCATGCTTAGTGTAGGCACTCACAACCCTGTATTTCTTTCAGTGGTATCAGAGCCAGGTTCAGGTGTAACATATCTTGATTGCATGTATAGTAGATTAAAATGTTTAATCTTTTGATTTGTATCTGTATCTTAATCATAAGGTATGATTAGGGAGTACTTTTAGGAACCTAGTTGAGATCTTCACCATGACCGTGTGTCTTTGACACGATGCGGTTCGTCTGTGTTGGCCTTTTCAGAAGGATCCTTTAAGGAAATCAAAGGAATTAAAATTATTTTAATTCAGATACATTTTTGGCATGTCTTATAATTTCTTTTGGATAATGTAATATTTATAAAAGAATATACCTAGATATGATGCATGATATTTTATATAAAAGGATTTTTACATGTTTTAATTAAAATTATTTTAATTAAAATATTGTCTTATATTCAAACAATTTTGAATTGTATGATTAAATTAAATGACAAGTTAATTTAGGGTTTATGAAACCTAATGTCATTTAAATAAGCCAATTGGGTTAATTAGGTTAGCTATCTAATTGGGTCCATAATTTGGGTTAGACCAATTTTTGGTGGAACTGGATAACAAGAAGGCTGATCAAAAGTTGATTAACGTCCTTCTTTTAGAACTATCTAATAGTTAGATGGGTTAGTCCATTCATCTAAAATGGATCTAATTAGTGGTTCCATGGAAGCCCGAATCTTTAGGCTAGTCTGATCGAGTCTGGTAAACCGGTTGGTGTCGAGGTAGGTTTGACATTGTGATCATGGTTGTATGAGGCTATCTCTTTCCTGGCCAACTTGGTTGGTGTCTAGGAAAGATGGTTAATGGTGGTTACTCATCCATGACTCATCTACCTGGCCAGTCGTGTCGACCAGAATTGATTAAAAAAGTTCATTGACTCGAGTTAACCCATGTCACCCAGGTTGATCAGTCTGACTGATCGGTAGGTGCCCATGGATCAATTGTTGAATTGTTTCAACCCTCCTAAAAACTGATTTGTTCAGTAGGAGGATGATCCATGTTCTTCTCTTATTCATCTTCACAACCTAAAATCCTCTAAAATTATTAGGTCCTGAAAAAGACTAAGTCAAAGAGTTAATGGTGTCTTAGCCTCCCATTAAGTGAGTTAGTAATGTGTCCTTTAACTTGGTGTTCATTGATAGTTCCATAGAATGGGTGTGCATCCGGTTACTGGAATTACTCTCTCATAGATGATGGTTCAGTGCAACCTTCTTAACGGTGATCAGGTGAGCCGACCATAGTCGGGCTTGGTCATTCGTTGGCTAGAAGTATTGGATTTATCATGTTAATGGTTGGACCTAACTAGAGACCTGCAATAGGAGGCCCCTAGGCTGATTGAGGTGCTCTTTGGGACAAAATAAATTATTGGAAGTTGCTTAGGGAAGCAATTGGTTGGTGAACCTACCTTAGGCGCGTATGGGTGAGCTGGCCATAGTTGGGCTCATATGTGGTCTATTGGATTTTAGTACCCACTATGAAATAGTGATTTCACGGATTGGAGTTGGAGGCTCCCAATCTGAAAAATTAGTGGGAGAGACCTTTAGACTAAAGTCCAAGTCTTTTGGTTAATTAACTAATTTATACTCTAATATGGTATTGTTTTTCCTTTCAGATGTCTTCAAATCTTTCGCTCCGGTCACTTCTCGATAACGAGAAGTTGAAGGGTCACAACTTCGATAGCTGGTATCGAAAGTTGAGGATTGTCCTGGAGCATGAACGGATCCTTTATGTGATAATGGATCCGGCACCTGAAATTCCTTCTGCTAATGCTCAGAGTTCGGTCAGGGACACTTATTAGAAGTGGGTTTCTGATCGGATCACTGTCCGATGCATTATGCTAGTGGCAATGAATGACAAGTTCAGTCGCAAGTTTGAGGAGGCCCAACCTGATGAGATCCTTCAAAAGTTGAAGGAATCTTTCGGCACATCGGACGATGTAGAACGGTACAAAGTGTCTTATGCCACCTACAATGTCAAGATGCTGAATGGTGGTTCTGTCACTGATCATGTATTGTACATGATCGAGCTGATTGAAAAGTTGGGCAAGCTAGGATGTCCCTTGCACGAGTAGCTTGGCAAGGATGCGATTTTAAATTCTCTGCCCTCCTCCTATCTTGACTTTCTCGACCATTACAGAATGAACAAGCCTGCAGTCAATTACCATGGTTTAATGAGATTACTACAGACTATCGAGAAAGGCCACCAACTGAACAAGGGGGTGGTGAATTTAGTGGGAGGTTCTAGAGGTCGTCGTCCCTTTGAGAAATGGAAGAATAAAAGGAAGGGAAAGAAGGTGCTGAATGCTCCTGGCCCGAGTCAGGCCAGGAAAGTGAAAGCTAACCAATCTACTGCAAGTGCTTCTACTGCAAGAAGCGGGGACACTGGAAGAGGGATTGTCCTCTTCACCAAGCGTCCCTAGATCCGAACAAGCCAAGAAAGGAAAATTAGCAGTCTGCTGGACAAGGTATTTATATGATAAAACCTTGTAATTTCTCTATTTGTGATATTGCTAACTTGGTATTGGATACCGGTAGTCCTATTCATGTTTGTAATTCGTTACAGGGACTGCAGGTTAGCAAAAGATTCGAGGATGGGGAACAGTTCCTGAGCGTCGGGAATAGAAATCGTGTTCCAGTATTGGCGATCGAAGTTTTGAGTCTTGTCTTTGAGTCCTGTACTGTCGAGTTAGTCGACTGTCATTACTGTTCTAGTTTCATTATATGCATAATCTCTGTAGGCCTTTTGGCCAATTATGGTTTTGAACTATCAATAAAAGGAGATATTTGCCAAGTTATTATGAATAACTCTGTGATAATGAAAGCTAAGTTAAATAATGGCATTTATGTACTGTCATGGCCTGTTAGTATAATGTACACATCTAGCAAACGCCCAAGGTTAGAAAATGTTGGTGATCTATATCTTTGGCACTGTAGGCTAGGTCATGTAAACCTGAGTAGGATAAACAAGTTGAGAGGAGAAGGCCTCCTTAAGGTCAGTGATTCTGAATCACTGCCTACTTGTGAATCCTGTTTACTTGGTAAAATGACCAAGTCACCTTTTACTGGAAAAGGTGAATAAGCTAGAGAACTTCTAAGTCTCATACATACTGATGTATGCGGACCCATGACAGTTAGTGCCAGAGGTGGATACAGATATTTCATTACGTTTACAGATGGCCTTTCGAGGCTCGGTTATATCTTTTTGATGAGACATAAATCTGAGTCGTTTGAAATGTTCAAACGATATCATAATTAAGTAGAGAAACAAACTGGAAAAAGTATTAAAACCCTTCAATCTGATCGAGACGGTGAATACCTATCTTGTGAGTTTTTGACATACCTTGAGGAGAATAGGATTCTCTCCCAGTAGACTCCTCCAGGAACACCACACTTGAATGGTGTGTCCGAAAGGAGGAATCGAACCCTGTTGGACATGGTTCGATCCATGATGGGCTTTGCAACTCTGCCGCTATCCTTTTGGGGATATGCACTTGAGACAGCTTGTCACATGTTCCAAGTAAGTCTGTTGTCTCCACTCCATATGAGATGTGGACTGGACGTAAGCCCTCAATCTCACACCTTCGAGTCTGGGATTGTCCGGCTTATGTAAAGTGTTTAGACTCAGATAAACTTGGTTCTAGGTCTGATCGGTGCCTATTTATTGGTTACCCTAAGGAAACCAAAGGGTGTTTCTTTTACTTGGAGGATGAATAGAAAGTGTTCATCGCTCTTAGGGCTATCTTTTTGGAAAATGAGTTCCTTGGAGAAGGGACAGTAGCCTCTAAGATTGAACTTGGTGAAGTTCAGCCACTAGAAGAACCTGCACACTCTAAGGACATCATAGAACTGGCTATGATTGGATCACATGCATAACCCATTATTAGGAGATACGGTAGAGTACCGCGTTAGCCGGATAGATACTACGATTTCTTGGTCCGAGACGGCGATCCCATTGAGCTTGACCAAAATAATGAAGATTCGATCACCTATATGGATGTACTTCAGAGATCTGACTCTGAGGCATGACTTGGAGCCATGCGATCTGAAATGGAGTCCATGGAGATTAATAATGTATGGACATTGGTTGATCTGCCTGAAGAGATAAAACCCATCGGGTGCAAGTAGATCTTCAAAAGGAAAAGGGGCACATATGGGAAGGTAGAGACCTATAAAGCCCATCTAGTTGCCAAGGGGTATCGTCAACGATATGGTATCGATTATGATGAGACTTTCTCCCGTGTGGCAATGCTCAAGTCCATTGGGATCATGCTTGCTTTAGCAGCATATTTTGATTATGAGATCTAGCAGACGGATGTCCCAACTGCTTTCCTAAATGGGGAGCTGGAAGGGAGGTGTATATGATACAGCCTGAAGGGTTTACATCCTCAGATGAGTCAAAAGTATGCAAGTTGCAAAGGTCCATTTATGGACTCAAGCAAGTATCTCGAAGTTGGAACTTACGGTTTGATAGGTGTATCAAATTGTATGGCTTCGTTAGGAACGGAGAAGAACTGTGCATCTATAAGTAGGTTAATGGTTCTGTGATTGTATTCCTCGTACTGTATGTTGACGACATTCTCTTAATTGGGAATGACGTCGCAGCATTATAAGGAATAAAAGTCTGGTTATCATCTCAGTTCTTCATGAAGGACTTGGGTGAAGCTTCTTACATACTGGGTATGAAGATCTATAAAGATAGATCTAAGAGGCTTCTGGGATTGTCCCAATCTATGTGCATCGATACCGTGCTGAAACGGTTCAGCATGAAAAATTTCAAGAAAGGCTATCTTTCGATAGGTTTTGGAATTACTCTTTTCAAGAAGGATTGTGCGACAACTCCTGAGGAAAGAGAGTGCATAAGTAGAGTACCTTATGCTTCAGCAGTAGGCTCTATCATGTATGCTATGACATGTACTAGACCAAACATGGCATACTCACTAGGAGTAGTGAGTAGATACCAGTCTGATCCAGGTGAGGCGCATTGGAAGGTGGTTAAGTCCATCCTGAAGTATTTGAGAAATATTAAAGACCAATGACTGATTTATGAAAAATCTGACTTGAAACTTATGGGGTATACTGACTCCAATTTTCAGTTAGATAGAGATGATAGCAAGAGTGTATCAGGATTTGTATTTACCTTGAATGGATGAGCGATATACTGAAAAAGTTCCAAGCAGGTGATAGTTGCAGACTCGGTATGCGAGGTAGAGTACCTTGTAGTATTAGATGCAGCAAAGGAAGCCATGTGGTTGCGGAAGTTCCTTGGAGAGCTAGGGGTGGCATCTATCCTAGATGGTCCTGTTCCAGTGTACCATGACAGCATTGAAGCTATTGCTCAAGCTAAGGAGCCGAAAGCTCATCACCGCACCAAGCATATTCTGCGGCGCTACCACCTCATACGAGAGATCGTAGAACGAGGCGACATCAATCTTATGAAGATTGATGGACAAGAAAATCTAGCCGACATTTTTACTAAAGCCCTCGAAATTAAAGAGTTCGACTTTTATAAAAAGAAAATGGGTATTAGATACTGTTCTGATTGGCTTTAGTACAAATAGAAGTTGTTGGGAATTATGTCCTAAAGCCAATCGCCTAGGCTATAGGCGATTGAGCGGAGTATTGTACTCTTTGTATGAATTAATAAATATTATTTTAGCAGCTCATCACATTCTGACTTTTTCCTGTAATGAACTCTTTTTCATGTGATGAAGTCCTTAGGACTACACTGACTTCAATATAGAGAGGATATATCAAGTGGTCCTTAAACTAGGTTCATGACCAAAGGATACATTGTACTGATGGCAATGTATCAAGTGTAGGTTGTTGTGGTTCACATCGTTTGGTTGTCCTCTTGACCAAAGGAATGTGGTGACACTGATGTGATCTGCAAGTGAGATATATGATATCTTATTGAACGTGACTCCATGTAGCCCCTTTCTGCCAAAGGGATACTCATGATTGGATATGGGTATATGTGTCCCTCTAACCTGAGGTCACATGGTAGCTTGCAAGCAATTCCCTGTGCTTTGGTGCCGAACAACCCGGATTTCTTATCCGATGATGGAAGGTTTCTGGGTACAGGCAAGTACTTGTGAAGCAGTGGTGGACCAAGATGGAATTAACATATCCAAATAGTTTAGATTAAATGTCTCGTAGTGTCTCAATTTAGCAAATTCTCGACTGGGATAGTCCTAGTGAGGAGTCACTAGACTTGCGAGGTTGAGACATATTATAGATTGACTCAGCTAAGATTGGCAGTTTAACCCTAGGACATCCTGAGCATTGAAGGTCAAATGGATGAATTATACAGTAACCATATGCCAGAGGTTCGATTGATTACTCTTGCATCTTCGACCTATCCGGATGCCAGGACCCATTGTTAGATGGTATCTTGTGCTGGTATTGGAATTGTTCCAGTACTACCGCCTAGGTTCGAATCTATGAGGTCACATGCCATAGAGGATCTCTCCCTGATCCAAGTACCGATTTATGATTAGGAATCATTTCGATAACGGTTTGATTGAGCACTCTTTGGATTGACCCAGTTTTGGGTCGATCAGATTTGTTCGGGTCCACCGGGAATTGTTTCTGGGTGACCAGAACTTGACCAAGCCTTTTATTAATTAGATTTTGATCTAATTATTTAGTGAACCAGTTTTGAACCATTTTGGATTTTTTAAACCGGTTGTGAACCGATTTTGACTAATCCACACGGTAATATTGGCTTGGGCGAATAGGGAAACAAGGGTCTTTTCCTCTCCCATTTCACTCCATTTTTGGCTGAACTAAACCACCATTTATGGTTCTTAATTACTTCGTTGTGAACGAATTTGATTAGTTTCCAAAACCATATGGCCTATCGAATTCCCTGGAAGTCTCCTAAGTTCCCTTATCACCGTTTCATGCTGATTTATAAATTCTGGGTGCTGAAAACACTGAGAGATGGATTCTCCCTTTGATAGCTTCTACCATTCTTTCCACCGGTGTTTTTGGGCCTGAGTTCTTGTGTGAGATTGAGTGTGAAAGAGTGCTTTGATTCCCTGTTGCTATTGGTGCTCAAATTGGTGGAGGATAGTACTGTTTTGGAGAAAACAAAATCACAGAACAGAGTGTTATGTTTCTTCCATCCTCCCTCTCACCATTTCAAGAGCTTCCAGCAACTAGCATCGTGCAAGAAGCCGGATCAGACGAAGCCCAGGCATGTCCCCCCTCTAGAGGGTGTTCTCTTGAGCACCTATGAGGCGAATCAACCTCCCTTGCTGCTGATTTTGGTTGCTCTATTTTTGGTTGCAGGTTTGCTACACTTGGAAGAGAGGAAGAGAACGATCCAAAGGCTCTTCTTTGAAGCAAGCTCTATCAAGACACTACCTTGCTGTTGTTGCAGGAAGTGAGACCAGAAGATTCCCATTTGTGTTGGGCTTTGTTGCTTTTGAAGAAGAGGAAAAAAGCTTTCCAACGGTTGCTGGAAGAAGAAGACTGGAATAAGGTTATTCCAAATATTTCAGCTATTCCAGTATTATCCCTGCTTTATTCCAAGCAGGAATAAGGTAAGATTTCTGGCTTTAATTTTCATGCATGCCTAGATCTAGGTTTATAATTTTTTTTATAAATATTACATGCCCATTTCATGCCTTCTTTTGCTTGTACATGCATCTTGAATATGTTAGATATTGTATGGTGTAGGTTTTTCCATTGCTATTTTAAAATTGTTTTAAAATACATACCTGCTCCCTGTGCTGTTGCATGCTTAGTGTAGGCACTCGCAACCCTGTATTTCTTTCAGGAGGGGCATGAGATCCAGACTTTGATTGCCAGGAAGCTAGGCTCCCGGTGCTGGAGTAGGGTCTGATCTTTGGTGCCAGAGGATCGTGAGATCCGGTCTTAAAATGCTAGGAAGCTGGGCTCCTAGTGCCGGAGTAGGGTCCGGTCTTTGGTGCCGGAGGGTCATGAGACCGGGCTTAAAATGCCAAGAAGCTAGGCTCCTGGTGCCAGAGCAAGGTCCGGTCTTTGGTGCTGGAGGGTTGTGAGATCCGAGCTTAAAATGCCAGGAAGCTAGGCTCCCGGTGCTGGAGCAGGGTCCGGTCTTTGGTGCTGGAGGGTCGTGAGATCCGGGCTTAGAATGCCAGGGAGCTAGGCTCCTAGTGCTGGAGCAGGGTCCGGTCTTTGGTGCCGGAGGGTCGTAAGATCTGGGCTTAGAATGCCAGGAAGATAGGATCCTGGTGCCGGAGCAGGGTCCGATCTTTGGTGCCGGAGAGTTGTGGGATCCGGGCTTTGAGTGCTAGACCTGGGGTCAGGCGATGATTCTCACTATTGATGTCAGAGAGATGGGCCCCGGCCTTGAGCGTGCCAGAGAGCTGGGCTCCGAGCTTGAGCATGCCGGAGAGCTGGGCCCCAGGCTTGAGCGTGCCGGAGAGCTGGACCCCGGGCTTGAGTGCTAGAGAGCTAGGCTCCGGGCTTCAGTGCCTAAGAGCTGGGCCTCGGGCTTGAGCATGCCGGAGAGCTGGGCCTCAGGCTTGAGCATGCCGGAGAGCTGGGCCCCGGGCTTCGGTGCCGGAGAGCTGGGATTCTGGCTCAAGTGCCGGAGAGCTGGGCTCCGGGCTTGAGTGATGGAGAGCTGGGCTTCGGGCTTGAGCATGCCAGAGAGCTGGGCCCTGGGCTTCGGTGCCGGAGAGCTGGGCCCCTGGCTCAAGTGCTGGAGAGCTGTGCTCCGGGCTTGAGTGCTGGAGATTTGGGCTCCACGCTTGAGCATGCCAAAGAGCTAGGCTCCGAGCTTCGGTGCCGGAGTGCTGGGCCCCTGGCTCGAGTGCTGGAGAGCTGGGCTCCGGGCTTGAGTGCCGAAGATCTGAGCTCCGGGCTTGAGCATGCCGGAGAGCTGGGCCCTGTGCTTCGATGCCGGAGAGCTGGGCCCTGGGCTCGAGTGCTGGAGAGCTGGGCTCCGAGCTTAAGTGCCGGAGAGCTGGGCTCCATGCTTAAGCATGCCGAAGAGCTGGGCTCCGGGCTTCGATGCCGGAAAGCTGGGCTCCGGGCTTCGACATACCAGACCTTGGGCCGGGCAGCGACATCCCTGCAAGGCAAAGAGATTTGTACAAAAGAAAATCTTTATTATTATTGAAGGAAAGTCTTACACTACTGATAGTATCTTCTCAGGTTGCTGGCATTCCATATTCGTGGAAATCTGGCACCGTCCAAATCCTCGAGATAGCAGGCTCCATATGGAAGAGCTTCGACCACCTTGTAGGGGCCTTCCCAGTTCGACGAGAGCTTTCCACACTCCCGGGGTTGAAATGCTTCAGCTCGGTGCAGTACCAGGTCGCCAGGTCAGAAGACCTTTGGCCTTACCTGTGCGTTGTAGTACCAGGCCACTCGTTGCCGGTATGCTACTATCCGGAGCCGAGCTTTGTCCCTGGTTTCCTCAAGGAGGTCCAAGTTGAGTAGAAGGCGCGCCGGGTTCTTCGCTTCGTTGTACTGCTGTACCCACAGTGTGGGCACGTCGAGCTCAACCGGGATGACGACCTCAGCACCGAATACAAGATTAAAAGGCATTTCGTCAGTTGTCATTCTTGGCATTGTGTAGTATGCCCATAGAACACTCGGGAGTTCCTCCACCCATCTGCCCTTAGCTTGATCCAGCCTGGTCCTGAGTCCTTGGAGGATGGTCCGATTGGTTACGTCGGCTTCCCCGTTTATTTGGGATGAGCCACTGAGGTGAAGCGATGATGGATGCCGTGCTCGGCACAGAATACTTCGAACTACTGGCTATCGAACTATCATCTGTTGTCGGTAATGATATAGTGGGGGAGTCTGAAGCGACAGATGATAGATTTCCAGAAGAACTGGCAAACCTTGGCTTCCGTGATCCGTGCTAGTAGCTCTGCTTCCACCCACTTGGTGAAGTAGTCAATAGCCACCAGCAGAAATCTTTGTTGCCCTGGTGTAAGGAAAAATGATCCTAAAATGTCCATTCCTCACTAGGCAAAGGGTCAAGGGGCGGAGAGCTGGGAGATCAGCACTACCGGTTGATGCTGTATGTGAGCATGGCGCTGGCATCTGTTGCACTTCTTCACGAAGTCGGCGGTGTCCTCCCTTATGGTCTCCCAGAAGTATTCCTGGCGGAGAGCTTTATACGCCAACGTCCTCCCCCCTATGTGGTTCCCGTAGAGGCCTTCATGTATCTCTTGGAGTACGAAGACTGCCTCCGTAGGTCTCAGACACTTCAGGAGCGGGTAGGAGTAGGATCGGCGGTAGAGTTGTCCTTCCATCAGGACAAACCGGGAGGCTTTCTTCTTGATAACGCTGGCTTCTATGCGGTCTTTTGGTAAGGTGCCATCAGTGATGTATCTGATGTACCTGTCCATCCAACTCAGCTCTGGGATGACTTGCTGCACCTCCTCTAGGGCTTCATAGCTTGGATTCTCGAGGTACTCGATGTAGGCGCGCCCCAGTGACGAGTCCGGCAAGGTCGCGAGCCTCGACAGCGTATCCACGGGGGATATAGAAGATGCTGAAGCGCTGGAAACCTGCCATGCTTGAGCGGACTCGCTCCAGGTGCTTCATCGTCTGGGGATCTCTGGCTTCATATTCTCTGGAGACTTGTCCGGCTACCAGTTAGGAGTCAGTGAAGACTTTCAAGCTTTGCATGCCCAGCTCGCGGGAGACCCTTAGGCCCGTGAGGAGCGCCTCGTACTCTGCCTGGTTGTTTATCGTGGTGAACTTGAAGCGGAGAGCACACTCTGCCACGACCCCGTCACTGTTGGCAAGGATGAGGCATGCTCCTCTCCCACCAAAGTTTGATGCACCGTCCACGTGGAGGATCCAGGGCTCCTCCTCTGATCCGAGCTCAACTTGTTGCTCTGGGGTTGTCTACTCTGGCTCCTCGATGAGCCCCGTACACTCGACTAAAAAGTTGCTAGGATCTGGCCCTTCTGTGATGACCTCGGTCGATATGCGATGTCGAACTCGCTCAGCGTCAGGGACCATTTGGCCAGTCGCCCAGGATTTCGGGGTGGCTGAGATGGTCCTCAGTGGCTGATCCGTCATGACCGCAATGGGATGCGCTTGGAAGTAGGGTCTAAGATGCTTAGCAGACTTATTAGAGCAAAAATGAGTTTCTCGAAACGAGTATACCTGATATCCGTATCGTAGAGGATTTTGTTGGTGTAGTTAAATGTTTCTGGGGCCCATCCTCGTTTGCACGGATGAGGATCAAGTTGACGACTCCAAGTGCGACCGCCAGGTAAAGTAGGATCTCCTCTCCTTCCTCTGGTCTGGAGAGCAGCGGAGGAGATGCCATGAACTTCTTGTTCTTCAAAGGCCATCCTGCACTCCTCTGCCCAGGTGAAGTCATGCATCTTGCACAATGCCTTGAAGAAGGGAAGGCAGTGATCGGCTGATCTCGAGATGAACTGACTCAGAGCTGCAATCCGTCCCGTCAGGTGCTGGACCTGCTTCTTGGATGTTGGGTGCTCCATGTCGACGATCGCCTAGACCTTCTCTGGGTTTGCTTCGATGCCCCTCTGGGTGACCATGAAGCCGAGGAACTTTCCTGTCGCCACTCCAAAGGCGCATTTTGCTGGGTTCAACTTCATCTGGTATTTTCGGAGGTTATGAAAAGCTTTGGCGAGGTCGGCGATGTGGTATGAGCTTGGCTTGCTCATGACAAGCATGTCATCCACGTACACCTGCATGTTCCGACCAATCTGGTCTTTGAAGACCCTGTTGACCAAGCGATGGTACGTGG
Source organism: Areca catechu (assembly GCA_021397845.1). Lineage (NCBI taxonomy): Eukaryota > Viridiplantae > Streptophyta > Magnoliopsida > Arecales > Arecaceae > Areca > Areca catechu. The sequence continues at coordinate 4,082,623 of CM038043.1, forward strand.
CCCTAGCATTCTTCAGACCGAAGGGCATCATCCTATAGCAGTACATCCCTTGGTCGGTGATAAAGGTGATGTGCTCCTCGTCCTCCGGGTGCATCCGAATATGGTTGTATACGGAGAATGCATCCATGAAGGAGAGTAGCCGGTGTCCCGAGGTGGCATCCACTATCTGATCAATCTTTAGTAAAGGGAAGCTGTCCTTCGGGCATGCCTTGTTGAGGTCGGTGTAGTCTACACAGATCCTCCATTTGCCATTACTCTTTTTCACCATCACTATATTTGCTAGCCAACTCGGGTATTGCACCTCCCGAACGAAGCCGGTAGCGAGGAATTTGTCCACTTCCTCATTGATCATCGCTTGCCTCTCCAGGACGAAGCTTCTCTTCTTCTACCGAAATGGCCGGTGCTTTGGATCAATACTTAGCTTGTGGGTGATGATATCAAGGGGAATAGCTGGCATGCTCGCCGCCATCCAAGCGAACACATCTGCATTCACCCGTAGGAACTCCAATAGGTGGGCCCTCTCCTCATCTTGTAGCTGGGCCCCAATCTGCACCATCTTCGCCGGGTCGGCTCCAAGCGGATAAGACAGCAGGCACTCGACCAGGCCGCCCCTGGTGTCCTATGCCCTTTGGTCGAGATCGTCCGCACTGAGGTTGTCCTCGGGGACTTTGGCCCCAGGAAGAGTCTGGAAACAGTGTTGAATCGGCTGAGATGCCCCCCTCATCTCCCCGATACTGTAGGAGGTGGGGAACTGCATTAACAGTTGCTTTGTGGAGACGATGGTGTCGAGCAGGTTGAGCCCAGGTCAGTCGAGAATCACATTGTAGGTCGAGAAAAGCCTAACAACCGTGAAGGTCATCATAATAGTGCTTTGCCAAGGTGGGGTCCCGGCAGTGACTGGGAGAGTGATCTCTCCCTCAACCCCTATAGAGTCCACCGTGAAGCCGACAAGGGGTGTGTGCACTGGTCTGAGCTGAGCAGGGAAAAGATTCATCCTGGAGAAAGCATCGTAAAAAAGTACATCTATGGAGCTTTCACTATCAATCATGATATGTTTTATAGTATGCTTTGGATCATCATTTCGATGACCACGGCATCGTTATTTACATTCTCCTCCCACTTTCCCCTTCCCTCATAAAGGGGAATACATTTTCAGAACATTCTACCCCCCGGGCCTTCTTGGAAGCACGCTCGGCTTCCCAACATATCATCCCCACCGGCTTCTCGATAGGGCGATTATCGACTGCAGGGACTAACGGGAGAACGGTGAGCGCGTGAGGTTTTGCTGGAGGTCTGCCCCCCACGAACCTTCCGAGGTAACCCCTCTTGATGAGTTCTTCGAATTCCTTCTTGAGGTTGCGGCATTCCTCGGTGTCATGGCCGTGGTCACGATGGTAACGACAGTACTTCGTCTTGTCATGGCCAGTGGACGGCTTCATTGGAGGTGGGTGCTTCAGGTAGGGCTCACCTTTAATCTCCATGAGGATCTTCTTCCTCGAGGCTAGGAGGGGGGTGTACCTCTCCTCCATAATGGGGGCGCTCCTCGGCCGCGGCCCCTAGCGAAAGTTCGAAGCTAGGGGTCCTGGCTTCCGCATCCCGGATGCCTCGGTGGGAGTTGGCCTCTTCAGCGGCTTCCCGTTTAGCTCCCTTCTTGTACAATCCGCCTTCTCGATGCGGATGTACTTTTGAGCTCGGAGAAAGAGCTCGGAGTAGGTCTTGGAGGGTTTCTTATCGAGCGAGTAGGTCAGGCGGGAGGTCCTGAGCCCTTACTTCAATACAAGCATGGCAACTAGCTCATCAAGATTGTAGTCTCCAACGTGGCGACATTGAAGCGAGCCACGTAGTCCCGTAGGGGATCGCGTCCTATTGCCGGATGGAGAAGAGACTGTCTGCTTCTCGTGGCACCTTCCGACAGGCGTCGAAGTGGGCCACGAACTTCCGCTCCAACTGAGCGAAAAAGCTGATGCTTTCAGGCTCGAGACGGGTGAACCAGACCCGAGCCGCCTTCGGAAGGGTTGCAGGGAAGGCAATGCAGAAGAGGGTGTCGGTGGCCCCCTGGATCCTCATTAGGGCCTTGTAGCTTTCCAGGTGGTCTAGGGGGTCGGTGGTCCCATCGTATGGATCCACCTACGGCATATGGAACCGGCTGGAAATCGATTCCTCTTGGACCTCTCGGGAAAAGGGGGGACGGGCATCATAGCCTGCTGGCTCGTTAGTGGAGCCCTGCATATTTGCAAACCCGCAAGATAGCTCCGCCAGCTTGTGCTCATGCTCCTCCAGGCGCTTCTCGGCTGTGCACCTGATGGCCTCGTCGGTGGAGCCCTCCATGAAGGCCGAAGGAGATGGAGAAGGTGACGTGGGATGGTGTCCCTGAAGGGGGGTCTTGCCTTTTCGACCTCGATGGGGTTAGCCGTTACCCGCTCGAGGGTTGGGGACTGGCTCTCCCTATCGGCAGATCCGGCCTGTTGTCTCTTCGTCGAAGTCCGGTGACTACCCCGGTGATCAGTGATGGCCCGCGGCTATGAAGGCCTTCCTTGGAAGGAATGCAGGCTATCACGGGATGCTGCAGCATAGGCCACGGGAGTCCCTGGCTACTAGTGGGTAGCCAAAGACCATTGCTAGTGTTGGAGCTGGCGCACTGTCGTTGTGAGGATTTGCATCTACTGGGCGAGTGCGGCCAGTTGGATGTCCATCGGAGGCGGTTGAGCTAGAGCGGGGAGCTCCCCCTCTGGACTGTGCTGGTCCCCACAGGAAGGGGGTTCCCCCATACGGCTGGTGGAGACTTCTCTCGCTAGCGTCATCACCATCCTCCTAATGAGCTACTTGCAGGGGGTTTAGGTTTGGATGAGAATGCGTCTTACCGTCCCCCCTTCCTGGCGCACCAATCTGTTGCCGCCAAGATCACCATGGCCCATAGCTACTGTCGGCATCGGATTGCCCCTCGTCTCCTCGGGATCGGCCTGCTCTTCTAGACCTGCAAAACAAGGGTTAGAGACCCGGGCCGGGGTTTCGGTGAGGGCACTCCGACGGTCAAGTCAGTGACGATCCAGGGGAACAGATCCTCCTGGTCGAGCCCCTAAGATGGACTCTAAGCTAGGAGGAGTGAATGATGTCTGAGTGAGGGTGCAAGCAAGCTGAGAAAGGTGGTGGCCAAGATGAACTAGAGCTGGATGGCTGTGTTCGGGCAATCCTTCCCATGGATCTTCGGTAGCCTTGAGTTCTCAGTCTCCCTGGTGGTTCTCCTGTATGGCCTCTTCTTCCTCACTTGCTTGGGTGCTCTTAGCTTAGCTTTGGCTTACTTTCAGCTTACCTCCCCGCTGGGGGTGTCGATGGTTCTTTTAAGTCCAGGTGGTTGCTGAACGCCTACCTCGGGATCTTCCTAGTGCTAGCAGGCACGTGCGATGGTGTTCCGTGCCATGGACGAGATGTCTTTCCTAGTTCATGATAAGGAAAGCTACCATGTGCTCTGACATTCCTTCCGGTCGCTCCATTCCGGGAAACTTGACAAGGCCTCGATCGGGGGACCGCCGCCCCCGGGATTCGAATCTCCTGGTTGACTTCCTCTTCTGGGTGATGCAGGCGGTTGGTGGAGAGCGTGGCTCCTCGGTCAGGGGGCTTCTTCCTTTTCTAGTGTAAGTGGTAGCTGTAGATAGTTATTACGGCTTGGAGGGCACTTCCTTATAGTCCTTGGGCGGCTCGCCGGTGCCCCAGGAGGGAGGCATCACTTCCTCGGTGGCCAGCGCCTTTGTCCGAGGTGGAGGCCAAACTAAAGAGCCGAGGCTCGACTCCGAGGGCCTCAACCTCGAAGGGGCTCCACTTAGCGGAGGAGGGCTGGGCTCGACTCCGGACTAAGGGGCTCGACCTCAAGGGGGCTCGACCTGGAGGAGGAGGAGGGCTTGACTCCTGCACAGAGGGCTCAACCTAACGGAGGAGAGCAAGGCTTGACTCCGGCCTAGTGGGCTCGACCTCAGAGGGGCTCAATCTGGTAGAGGAGGGCTCGACTCCTACACAGAGGGCTCGACCTCGGAGGGGCTCGACCTGGCAGAGGAGAGCAGGGCTCAACTCCGGCCTAGGGGGCTCGGCCTCGGAGGGGCTCAATCTGGCGGAGGATGTCAGTACGCTACTCCTGCACAGAAGGCTCAGCCTCGGAGGGGCTCGACCTAGCGAAGGAGGGCTGGGCTCGACTCCGGCCTCAGAGCTCGGCCTCGGAGGGGCTCAATCTGGCGAGGAAGGTCGCTCGACTCTAGCCTAGGCATCCCGGTCTTGCGGGAGCCGACATGGCGGAGGACGAAACTCGTCTTCGGTGGGCCGCCCTGATGTGCTGAGGGAGCTTGACCCGGCAAAGGAGCCCGAGGAGGGGTGTCCACCGTGGCAGCTTTCTCTGACATAACATCTGATAGGGATTATACGTCAGCTTCCCGCCACATCATCTATGAAATTAATTTATATTATTTATTAGATTATATAAATATTATAGTATGATAATCAATATATTTTGTATAAAGCATTACCAGCATAAAAAATTATTTTTAGCACTAAAATAAATATTATAGTATTATACTATTATATTATATTTTAATATTATATTATAATATATAATATCTAAAAACAACTTGGTATGCCATAATAATAATTATTATTATTAGTTTTGAATATAATATTACTATGATAGTATTACATATGCTATAACAATTAATTAATATTTCTTATATAACTAGAAAATTAATATTATGATATTGTCTATATGATATAAGATATTATATTATAATATTATATTATATTATATTATATTATCTTATGATCATAATAACATACAATAATAATTATATTAACATTACTACAATAATATTATCATGTTTAGCATCCCCTATTAAAGTTTAATATTAACATGATAATAAACATCATTATTGTTGCCTAGTGAAGCAACCTAAGGCGGGGGTGAATTGGATTTTTCAAACTTGTTGCAAGTATGTGCCAATTCAAAAATAATGAAGATGCTAGTATGATTTTAAGTGTGTGTGCTTGATAGTAAAATGCAATGGAAATAATAAAGTAAATACAAGAAGAATAGAAGCAATCACAAACACACGATATTTTATAGTGGTTTAGTACATTCCAAAGCACCTACGTCCACTCTCCAAGGTCCACTTGGATATTTCACTATAATCCCAACTTGATTACAGTTGATTAGTTTTCCTGGGCTCACTAATCAAAACCCTTCTTGGTTTTCACAAGGCTAACCAAAAATCTAGTTGGTTTTTCACAAGGCTCACCAACAACTTAGTTTTTCAATACAAGGATCACCAACAACCTAGTTGCTTTTTAAACAAGGCTCACCAATAACCCAAATACTAGTTTTAATTCACTTGAAACTAGGAACAACAAGATAAATCAAGTATAATGAAAGAATACAATAAACTTTCAATAATAAAAGCAAATATCTCTTTGAAGCACTTGATTGCTATTGAGAAAGCTTATCTCCAAGTTATTGAAGCCTTAATGAATGCTTGAAGATTGGACTTGAATGCTTCTTGAATGCTCTTGAATGCTTGAAGGCTCAACTTCACTTTAAAGTAGTAGTTCTTTAGTGAATATTTGAATGAATGCTCATAACTTACATTGGTTGCATCCCTCTTGAGTTTGGTCCACTTTAGATACCTTTCCAAGTCTTAAATGATCGTTTATAACTATTGGAGAGAAGAAAATAGCCATGAAAAATAAAAAGGATCAATTCTATATTTCAAAAAACTAGCCATTACTGTTCATCCAGACATGTAGGTGTCAATACTTCAGGTCATAAGTCGATACATGAGTCGACACTTGAGTCGACACTAGATCAAAAATATCTTCTGAAGCTCTCTAAAATGTACTGGTGCATCAACACTTCTTCTGGTAAGTCGATACTTGAGTCGACACTTCATCTTCATAAGTCGACACTTGAGCAAAAACTTGAATCAGCATGTTCTATATCATTTTTGGTCTCAGGCCTTGATTCGATACTTGAGTCGACACATAAGTCGACACTTGGTCTTCATGAGTCGACACTTCATGCATGTAAGCTGAAACTTCTTCTGCGTATCAACTCGAGCTTCTGTGAGTCGACACTTCACTTTCATGAGTCGACACTTGGCTAAAACTCTCCTGAAACTCTACTGAAACTTCTCCAAATTTAAACTTTGAGTCCTTCAAGATTATTCTTAGTGCCAAAGTCCATTTAACTTGAAATTTTATCAATATAAGTGATTTCTTCAACAAGATGACAAGCATTTGAACTTTCATCATATTACAACTTTGATGAGTACCCTGTTCTGATAAACACACATTTAACATATAGTTAGTACTCAAATATAATTAAGTATTTTATTATTCATCAAAATCAAGACAGGAGTCAACACTCTCCTCCTTTTTGATGATGACAAAACCTTTAAGTATATACACATAATAAGCTCAAAAGATTTACCAAAAGTATAGAGCAATTGACTATAAGATCAGAGCTATTAATAATAAGTATCAGAGTCTAAGTTGTAATGATTATCAAGAGCAGAAACTTATCTACAATATATCAAACATATATATATATAAGAAAGAATTCAATTTATATAGTTTCAATATATCAGAGCTGTAACTATAATATATCATAGCAATAATTAAAAATGTATCAGAGCTAAGTTATATATATGAGATATTCATGAGGTATATTAGATCTAAAATAGATTTGAAGAATAAGCGTTTGAGCAAAAACAAGTTGAACATGAAAAGTATCAGAGCAAGATCTTTAGGAGTATCTGAGTGAAAATTTTAAGAGTATCAAAGCATTAAAAAAAAAGTCAGAGCATATCAGAGCAAATAATATACCATAAAGATAGAGAGTATCAGCGCAAAAATATTAGAGCATGAAAAGTAACAGAGCATGAAAACAAAGAGTATCAGAGCATGAAAATAAAGAGTATCAGAGCATATACAAATAAAAATAAGGAGTATCAAACCATAAAACTAAAAAGTATCAGAGCATAGAATAAAAGCTTCCCCTCAATATATGATCTAAAAATATTTTTAATTTTTTTTTAAAAAAAATCAAAATTTCCTTCTTTAGAACTTTTCTTTCTCCCCCTTTCTTATTGCTTTCTTCTTCTCTTCCTTTTTTTACTGAAACCAAACCATTCATTCTCCCTTTATTATGTTTATTATTCTCCCCCTTTTGCAATTACTCCCCCTCTTGCCATTCAGTAATTCTCTCCCTTTTTGTCATCATAAAAAAGGTGAGAAAATAGAACAAAGTAAAGATAAAATATTGCAGTATAGTAAGAGTATAGAAGTACACAGATTAATGGTGAGAATGTCAATATATATAAAATTTCAAATATTTGATACATAAGATTCAAAATTTGATACAAACAACATATAACTAAAAGACTAATACACTAAAAGACTGATATACAAATATACTGATATACTGATCAACCCTACGGGATGCTTTCCTCATCAAAGGAAGATCCAATCTCTAGAATGATCGGTCCCATAATCCTAGAGGGGCAGGGTCGCAGCCACATCGGCCAGAGATCTGCAAGTCTGGTCCGAACAGCTCTGGGAATGTCACCATGTCCGCGACTTCGGCTTCTAGCATGTGCTCTCCCTCTGGCTGGTGCTGAAGAAGAGGCAATGTCAAGAGCGGAGTCAGGAACTGGTGCAGGGACAGATGGAGTGATATCAAACAATGGACCAGATGATAGAATGTAGAAACTAGGAGTATAAAATCCTAACTCTCTGGTCATGAAAAAAGTATGTAAAGAAGTGGAAGGTGTTGCCGTCCTCGTCGTCGCGCCCGTGCAGAGGATCAGCCGATCCTCCCTGACCGCCTGGCAGAGGAGCCTCCCTTCCTGCGAGAAGCCTGCAACAAAGGGGTTAGAGGACCCTGGCCGGGGATTCCGGCGAGGGGGCTCCGACGGTCAAGTCAGTAGACGACGTGGAGGAACAGACTCTCCCTCCCGATCCCCCTGGAGGGTCTCAGGCTTGGAGAGTTAACTGGTGAAGGGAAAGCGCCGGGGACCGGAAACTCGGCTGGGCCTGCCCGCTGAGCTCGCGTCCAGTCTTCCCTTCTCGGGATCCCTGGCTTTCTTCCTCCCAGCGAGGCCTTATGCCGGTCTTTCCTTCTTGTCCCCAGGCTCTTTTTTGCTTACCTTGCAGTCCTTGGATCCTTCCCTCTTTATCTCCCTCCGTCGTGCACTCGTCCTTTTCTCCCTCGAAAACTCCTCCTCCCTGTCTTCCTTTCTTTTCCCTTTCTGGTGAAGGAGGCCAGGCGGCTTTCCGACCTCGTCCGCCGGGCCCAGCAGGAAAAAGGCAAGGACAGAAGGGAAAAAGAGGGAAGGCGGCGCTGGCAGAGCGGCAAGTTGTCAGGCCTCGGGCTTCGTGAGGGTGCTCTTTTCCCCGGACGTGGGCGCTATCCGTTTACGGGCCCTGTTCCGTCAGGATCGGGTCTCTCGACCGCGGGACCTGCCGGGCTAATGTAAGTGACGTTCCGCGTGCCGCCGCCCTCCGTACGGGACACCGTCTGGGGTCGGTATGGCCCGAGGGATGGCCTCGGGACCCGTCGCTTTCCCCGGGGGCCTCTCCGTACGAGCGGTCTGGCCTCGGCTGAGTTGGACCTATCTCCGGGGACCAATTGGCAAGAGGCGAGGGATCGGCCGACCTCGGCTTAGGTGGACCCCTCCTGGGTGGACACCTGGCGAGGCGGCAGAGGGTCGCCTGGCTTCGGCCGAGGTGGGCCCGTCTCCGGGTGGCCACCTGGCGCAAGGCGAAGGGTCGGCCGACCTCGCACTAGGTGGACCCCTCCTGGGTGGACACCTGGCGAGGCGGCAGAGGGTCGCCTGGCTTCGGCCGAGGTGGGCCCGTCTCCGGGTGGCCACCTGGCGCAAGGCGAAGAGTCGGCCGACCTCGCATTAGGTGGACCCCTCCTGGGTGGACACCTGGCGAGGCGGCAGGAGGTCGCCTGGCTTTGGCCGAGGTGGACCCGTCTCTGGGTGGCCACCTGGCGCAAGGCGAAGAGTCGGCCGACCTCGCATTAGGTGGACCCCTCCTGGGTGGACACCTGGAGAGGCGGCAGGAGGTCGCCTGGCTTTGGCCGAGGTGGACCCGTCTCCGGGTGGCCACCTGGCGCAAGGCGAGGGGTCGGCCGACCTCGGCCGACCTCACTTGGGTCGTCTCCTTCGCGCGCGGGCGCGGATGAGTCGGTGGAGGAACCCCGCGCCGAGCTCGACCTCGGCCTGGGCGGTCTGCTCTCGGATAATCGTCGGGCGGCGCGATCTTGCCGACCCCAGCTTTAAGGGCGTGGCGCTGATTCTGGCGGGAAAACTCACACGTGGCTTGTTCGCATTCGGCGATACCTGAGCCTGGCCACGTCACTGTCACGGATGTAACAGTTGCCCCCCAGCCCGCCGTTCCGTCGGGGCATCGTAGATCGGAACGTCGGGATTAATTGCAGACATGACGTGGGGAGGCGAAGATCTTGCTTCATAATTGGCACGATCTTCACTCGTCGTGGCTCGAGGCGGCTGGAGACCAACGGGGAGTCGCCATGCGTCGTCCACTTGCCCGCAATCAATGCGTCGCTTCGGGGCAGAGGCCGTTACTCTGCTAACGAGGCGTCGGTGTCGGGCGTGCGCCCACGTGGTGACCATCCAGTGGCCTGAGACGGAATGATGGGTACGGCTGCTGCCGGCTGAGTCTGAAAGCGAGGGGACTTTCCAGAACGAGGCCTTTTCCCTTGCTTCGTGGGCGGTTTGCTGCAGGCTAACAACTTCTGCTGCTTGCGCCCGCCTGTGCATTTTTGGGTAAGCGTCTTCCTCTTCTCTAGCCCTCCTCCTTCTCCTTCGATCATTCAATCCTTTTCTTCTTTTCTTCTCCATGGCGCGCCGTCGCCATGTTTCTTCTAATCCGGACGAGGCCGGTCCATCCCGGCCGAGGACTCCATCTTCTCCCTCCTCGGATGAGGAGGTAATCCCAGAGGAGGTCCGCCGGCGTTTGCAACCCGGGGGTGTCACCATTGGCATCCCCAGGGGGATCCGGCCCCCCCCGGTTGCACCTGCCGTGCCCCTCCGTTCACTTCCTGCTCTTGCTGCTCTCCCGGCTCCGCCGCTTCTTCCCGCCGATCCCTCCGGTCATGCCTCCACCATGACCGAAGGTGATCTTTCTCTGCTCCGGGATGCTTATGGCATCCCGGGATCTGTCCATCTATTTGCTCCGCGGTTCGAGGAGCGTGTCACCATGAGTGGCCCTGGCCGTATTGCCTTCTACGAAGACTTCCTCCTCGGGGGTCTTCGTTTCCCTCTTCATCCTTTCTTCCTTTCCTTCCTCAGCCATTTCCGGCTTGTCCCGGCCCAGCTGGCTCCTAATGCCATCCGGGTCATCTTCTCCTTCATTGTCTTCGGTCATTTCCATGGGTTCGTTGCCCGTTTCTCGCTCTTCAGGTCCCTGTTCACCCTGAAGAAATGCTCCACCGATGACGGCTGGTGGTATATTTCACCCCGGCCCAGGTGTCTCCGGTTCGACATCCCTTCTTCGGTTAAGGGATGGAAGAACCGGTTTTTCTTTGCCTCGGTCGACGACGTCGACTGGGCCTGGAGCGAACCGGACCGGTCGCCGAACCGGAGTTCTCGGGTCGAGTCCGCGGACCAGGAGGCTTACTCCCAGCTCCTGAGTGACGTGGTCCCGCCGCTCGAGGTTCTGCTTTGTGAGCAGAATCTTTTTGAGGCCGGCATCGGTCCCATCCGGGAGACCGGTGAGATTCGGCTCTGCATTAAATTCTGCCCTTCCCCCCTCTCTCTTTTTAAGATTGAACTGACCTTCTGATTTCTCCACCTTGCAGGGATGAAGTTTTCATTGGAGAACTTGCTGGAAGGGGCTGCTCAGAGGGAGGTCGTTGACGTGGACGAGCCCGTGGCGAAGAGGGCTCGCACGGAGACGAGCCGGGAGGTCGCAGCGGCGACCGCGCCCGGCCTAGCCGCCGCAGTTTCTCCGCCCAGACCTCCTCAGGGCGGCGCCCTTGGCACTTCGGCTCCACGACCTGGCGGTGCAGCCGAGGGAGCTCCGGCGCCCGCCGCTCTGCCCACCGCCGGGCCCATTCCGGCCAGCAGTCCGGCGGCACCGCCAGTGGCGACCACCGGTCCGTCGGCTGCGGCTCCAGCAGAAGGGGCGGCCGTCGCAGGGAACGGCCCGAAGGGCCCAGCGCCGGTAATCTCGCACCGGGACTCGGTCATCCTCGACCGAGGGCTGGCGGAGAGGGTGATGGAGTATGCTTCCACCGCCCGGGACCGCCGAGCTCGGGGCGGCCGGGACTACGCGGATGCGCTGCTCGGCATCCTGCCCCAGCTCTTCTCGGTAAGTCTGCTTCAGCTCTTCTTTTCTCTTTCAATCCGAGGCCTCCTGCCTCGGTACTGACATGTTGCTTTTGTCCTTGCAGATCGGGAACGACGTCCTCCTACTGAGGAACTACCTTGTAGGGAACGCCAAGCGGGACTCCGAGCGGGAGCAGAAGCTCGGAAAGCTCGCCGCCGACGTGAAGGACTTGGTGGACAAGGGGGCCGAGCTGCGAGCGGAGAAGCAGGCCCTCCAGTCCGACCTGGCACGTTCCGAGGAGCGGAACAAGGAACTGGAGGCCTCCTTGGCGGAGGAGCGGACCTCCAACCAGCGCCGTACTGAGGAGGACACGGCGGAGAAGGCCCGCCTGCAAGCCCGCTCACTGTTCCTGGAGCGTCAGCTGGACGAGGCCCGGCGGGAGGCGGCCATGGCGAAGGACCGGAGCTCGTACATCAACGGGCTCCTGGAGGCGGCGAAGCGGGAAGCGCTGGAGGCCGTCCCCAAATTCCGGGCTTCCGACGAGTTTACGTCGGAAGTCCGGGAGGCTGCCGTGGACTCCTTCCTGAAGGGGTTCCGGATGTGCCGGGAAAAGGTGGGGGCCTTCTTCCCCCAACTGGACCTAAGTGCGGTCGTCGTCGGCGGCAGGAAGCCGGGGAGCGAGGGCAGGGCCTCCGGCACGACCCAGGCGACACTTCAGGCGGCACCTGCAGCAGCTCCGACCGACGACGCCGCGACCCAGACACAGCCCCAGGAGCCGGTCGTCGTGGAGGTCGAAGAGGTGGCGTCCGCTCCTCCGACGGACGGCGCCGACCCTGCGCCCCAGTGACTGTTGACTTGTACCTTTGCTTTCTGTGTCTTTCTCTTTTTTTGGGGACTTCCGGCCTGTCGGGGCTCCCTATTTGTACTGGACACTTTGTAATCCTTTTTCAATGAAGAGCACTTTTCGCAAAAACCTGTCTACTATTTCTAGTTCTTTCCTCTCTTCTTTGTTTGTTCGTTCCTGAGATGTCGGTCTGGGATACCTGAGACAACTGCGGGCCTGGTTCTTCCATACTAAATCGAAGGACGGGGTCTGCAAAACCGTGTTGCGGCAAAGCAAGAATCCTGAGCAGGTCCGACTTTGGGCTGCCTTCATGCTTGCGCGGACAGCACAGTTCCTGCACCATCTTCCGGGCCGAAACCTGGGATCTTCCGGACTGAGCTCGATGCCGCAGGCTTTCTCAAACCTTGCGCGGCTTGCTGAGCTGTGCTCCGGGCTTGCGCGGGCGAAGCGGATTCGGCGCCGCCTTCCAGGCCGAAGCCCAGGATCTTCCGGACTTAGCTCGATGCCACAGGCTTTCTCAAACCTTGCACGGCTTGCTGAGCTGTGCTCCGGGCTTGCGCGGGCGAAGCGGATTCGGCGCCGCCTTCCAGGCCGAAGCCCAGGATCTTCCGGACTGAGCTCGATGCCGCAGGCTTTCTCAAACCTTGCGCGGCTTGCTGAGCTGTGCTCCGGGCTTGCGTGGGCGAACTGGGTTCGACGCCACCTTCCAGGCCGAAGCCCAGGATCCTCCGGACTGAGCTCGATGCCGCAGGCTTTCTCAAACCTTGCGCGGCTTGCTGAGCTGTGCTCCGGGCTTGCGCGGGCGAAACGGATTCATCGCCGCCTTCCAGGCCGAAGCCCAGGATCTTTCGGACTGAGCTCGATGCCGCAGGCTTTCTCAAACCTTGCGCGGCTTGCTGAGCTGTGCTCCGGGCTTGCGCGGGCGAAGCGGGTTCGACGCCACCTTCCAGGCCGAAGCCCAGGATCCTCCGGACTGAGCTCGATGCCGCAGGCTTTCTCAAACCTTGCGCGGCTTGCTGAGCTGTGCTCCGGGCTTGCGCGGGCGAAACGGATTCGTCGCCGCCTTCCAGGCCGAAGCCCAGGATCTTCCAGACTGAGCTCGATGCCGCAGGCTTTCTCAAACCTTGCGCGGCTTGCTGAGCTGTGCTCCGGGCTTTTTGTTGAAGTCAGAGAAGAATGTTTGAAGCGAAGAAGCTTTGTTAAAGGAACTGGGAGCCTTACATCACTGGTAGTACATTCTCAGGTTCGAGGGGTTCCATGTCCGGGGGAACCTGGCACCTCCCAACTCTTCCAAGTAACATGCCCCGTGAGGGAGGGCTTCTGCTACCCGATAAGGGCCTTCCCAGTTGGGTGAAAGCTTGCCGCACTCTCGTGGCTGGGAGGCTTCTGCACGCCGGAGGACCAAGTCCCCGGGACGAAAAACCTTCGGCCGTACTCGGGAGTTGTAATATCTGGCTACACGTTGCCGGTACGCCGCCATTCGGATTAGGGCCTTGTCCCTTGTTTCTTCGAGGAGGTCTAGGTTGAGCATCATCCTGGCCGGGTTTTCTGTCTCGTCGTATTGTTCCACGCGCAGCGTGGGTATGCTGAGCTCGATCGGGATGACTGCCTCGGCCCCGAAGACGAGGTTGAATGGGGTTTCGTCGGTAGCCGTCCTTGGAGTGGTGTGGTATGCCCAAAGAACGCTGGGAAGCTCGTCGGCCCACCTGCCCTTGGCTTGGTCTAGCCGCGTGCGGAGGCCCTGAAGAATGGTCCTGTTCGTGACCTCAGCCTCCCCGTTGGTCTGGGGGTGCGCCACCGAGGTGAAGCGATGTTTGATGCCGAGGTCGTTGCAGAAATCCTCGAACTCTCGACAGTCGAACTGGCGTCCGTTGTCGGTGACCACGGTGTGGGGGAGGCCGAAGCGGCAGACGATGGACTTCCAGAAGAATTTGGCGACGTTTGCTTCGGTGATTCTTGCCAAGGGTTCGGCTTCGACCCACTTTGTGAAGTAGTCGATGGCCACTATCAGGAACTTCCGCTGGCCGGATGCCGGCGGGAATGGGCCCAGAAGGTCCATTCCCCACTGGGCGAATGGCCAGGGGGCTGAGAGCTGAGAGATCGGGTTGGAGGGTTGCCGCTGTACCGCGGCGTGGCGCTGGCACCGGTCGCATTTCTTCACGAAGTCAGCGGCGTCCTCCTTCATCGTCTCCCAGAAGTAGCCTTGACGAAGGGCCTTGTATGCCAATGCCCTGCCCCCCACGTGGTTCCCACAGATGCCTTCGTGAATCTCCTGGAGCACAAGCTTGGCTTCTGCGGGTCCAATGCACTTGAGGAGGGGATAAGAGTAGGACCTTCGATACAGCTGCCCGTCCATCAGGACAAACCGCACGGCCTTCTTCCTGATGAGGCGAGCCGCGTCTCGGTCTTCCGGCAGAATGCCGCCGGTGATGTACGCGGCGTACTTGTCCATCCAGCCGGGCTCCTGGCTGACCTGATGGACCCCCGCCGGTGCTTCGAGGCTTGGGACTTCGAGTCGCTCCACATGAGCGCGTCCCAGCATTGTGTCCGGCAGAGCCGCCAATCGAGAGAGAGCATCCGCGCGGGCGTTCTCCCCGCGGGGGATATGGAAGATGTTGAAGCGCCGGAACTTGGACGCGCCCGCCTTGACGAGCTCCAAATACCTTGCCATCTGGGGGTCGTGAGCGACATACTCCCCGGACACCTGCCCCGCCACGAGCTGGGAGTCGGTGAAAGCTCTGAGGTTGGTCACGCCCAGCTCGCGGGAGACCCTGAGTCCGGCGAGAAGCGCCTCGTACTCCGCTTGATTGTTTGTCGCGGGGAACTGGAAACGGAGCGCACATTCTGTGACGACCCCGTCGCCGTTGGCAAGGATGAGCCCAGCTCCGCTCCCTCCGGAGTTTGAGGCTCCGTCCACATGGAGGATCCAAGCGTCCTCTCCGGGCTCGTTGGTGCCGACCTCCGTCGGCTGGGCCGAAGAGTCCTCCTCGGGCTCCTTGCCCAGACCTGCGCATTCGACCAAGAAGTCGGCCAGCACCTGTGCCTTCATTGCCGACCTCGGCCGATATGTAATGTCGAACTCGCTGAGTTTCAGTGCCCATTTAGCCAATCACCCCGAGGTGTCGGGTCGGCTGAGCACCGCTTTCAGCGGTTGATCCGTCAAGACGGCGATGGGATGCGCTTGGAAATAGGGCCTGAGATGCTGGGCAGACACTATTAGCGCAAAAACGAGTTTCTCGGGCCGGGAATACCTGAGCTCCGCATCCCGGAGGAGTTTGCTGGTATAGTACACCGGTCGCTGGATCCCGTGGTCGTCGATTCGGACCAAGACAGAGCTGACGGCCTCCGGGGTAACGGCCAAGTAGAGGGTAAGCTCCTCCCCTTCCTCGGGCCTGGACAGCAGAGGTGGTGATGCGAGCGTCTTCTTCAACTCCTCGAAGGCCTGCTGGCATTCCTCGGTCCAGGCGAAACCGTTCATCTTCCTCAGCACCTTGAAGAAGGGGCGGCAGCGGTCCGCCGACCTGGAAATAAAATGGCTAAGGGCCGCAACCCGACCGGTCAGCTGCTGCACTTGTTTCTTGGAGGCTGGCTGCTCCATGTCCAGGATGGCCTGGACCTTCTCCGGGTTGGCCTCGATTCCTCTCTGGGTCACCATGAACCCCAGGAATTTTCTGGCGGAGACCCCGAAGGCGCACTTCGCTGGATTCAGCTTCATCTGGTGGTGCCGGAGGTTGCCGAACGTCTCTGCCAGGTCGGCTACGTGGTCCGAGTCAAGTTTGCTCATTACCAGCATGTCGTCCACGTACACCTGCATGTTGCGGCTTATCTGGTCTTTGAAGACTTTATTGACCAGACGTTGGTACGTCGCCCCCGCGTTCTTGAGGCCGAAGGGCATCATCCTGTAACAGAAAGTTCCGCGGTCAGTTATGAAGGCGGTACGCTCTTCGTCCTCCGGATTCATCCGGATCTGGTTGTATCCGGAGAAAGCGTCCATGAATGACAGGAGACGGTGTCCCGAGGTGGTGTCGACCAGCTGGTCGATCTTTGGCAGAGGGAAGCTGTCCTTCGGGCAAGCTCGATTGAGGTCGGTGTAGTCCACGCAGATCCTCCACTTACCGCTGCTCTTCTTTACCATGACCACATTTGCTAACCAGCTGGGGTATTGGACTTCTCGGACGAAACCGGCGGCGAGAAGTTTCTCTACCTCCTCGTCGATCGCCTTCTGCCTCTCCATGGCAAAGCTTCTCTTCTTCTGGCGGACCGGGCAGCTGCCTGGGTCCACGTTCAGGCTGTGCATGATAATCTCGGGCGGAATACCCGGCATGTCGACCGCCGACCAGGCGAACACATCGGCGTTGGCACGGAGGAACTCCAGCAGGCGGGTTCGTTCCTCTTCGGGGAGCTGGGCCCCAACTTGCACCGTCTTCAGGGGGTCTGAACCAAGGGGAAAGGAGAGCAGGCGCTCTACGGGCCCTCCCCTGGGTTCCTTTTCTCTTAGATCGAGGTCCTCGACCTCGCGGGCGAGCTCTGCGCCCCTGATGCCCGGGATTGTCTGCAGGCAGAGCGGGACTGGCTGGATCGTCCCCTTCATTTCCCCGAACCCGAAAGGCGTGGGGAACTGCACCAGCAATCTCCTTGTGGAGATAGTGGCGTCTAGTCGGTTGAGCCCGGGACGCCCAAGGATGGCGTTGTAAGGCGAAGGGAGCTTGACTACAGTGAAAGTTACCATGATGGTCGTCTGCCGAGGCGGGGATCCGGCGGTAACTGGGAGAGTGATTTCCCCTTCGACTCCGACGGAGTCCCCTGTAAAACCTACCAGTGGGGTGTGCACTGGCTTTAGCTGGTCGAGAGACAAGTTCATCCGAGAGAGAGCGTCATAAAAAAGTACATCGGCCGAGCTTCCACTATCCACCATGATTCGATGTACAGGGTGTTTCGCGATGGTCATCTCGACCACCACGGCATCATCGTTTATATTGCCGCTAAATTCCCCTCCTTTGGGAGGGATTACATTCTCCGGGGTTTCCCGGGCTCTCTTCTCTGCTCGGCCAGATCCGCGTGAGATCATGCCCACGGGCCTCTCTGTTGGCCGGTTGTCGATCGCAGGGACAGGTGGCAAGGCCGCGAGCGGCTGCTTTTCGGAGGGAGCCTCGTTCTTGACGAACTTCCGGAGGTATCCCCTCCCGATCAGCTCCTCGATCTCCCGCTTCAGGTGGCGGCATTCCTCCGTGTCATGCCCGTGCTCGCGGTGGAATTGGCAGTACTTTGATTTGTCTCGGGCTGCCCTCGGGTTCTGAGGTGGAGGTCGGCGGAGATAACGCTCGCCCTCGATTTCCATAAGGATTTTGGCTCGAGGTGCGAGGAGAGGGGTGTACCTCCGCTCGGGGGCAGATTCGGCCCTCGGCCTTGGGTTCGGGCGAGGGTCGGCTGGTGGTCCGGGCCTCCGAGCTCCCGGGGCGTCCCTCGGGTTCGACTTCTTCAAAATCTTCCCGTCCAGCTCTCGACGGGTGCGGTCGGCCTCCTCCGCTCGGATGTACTTGTGGGCGCGGAGGAGGAGCTCGGAATACGTCCTGGGCGGCTTCTTGTCCAGGGACTAGGTCAGGCGGGACGTCTTGAGCCCGCGCTTTAGAGCCAGCATAGCGACGGGCTCGTCCAAGCTGTAGATCTCCAGGGCCGCGGTCTTAAACCGGGCGATGTAGTCACGGAGCAGCTCCTGGTCCTGCTGGCGGACGGAGAAGAGGCTGTCCACCTCCCTTGGCACCTTTCGACAAGCGTCGAAATGCGCCACAAACTTTCCTTCCAGCTGCTGGAAGGAGCGAATGGATCCGGGCTCGAGACGGACGAACCAGACTCGGGCGGCCTTCCGAAGGGTTGCAGGGAAGGCGATGCACAGAAGGGCGTCGGTGGCACCCTGGACCCTCATGAGGGCTTTATAACCCTCCAGGTGGTCCAGGGGGTCGGTGGTCCCGTCGTAGGGGTCCACCTGCGGTATGCGGAACCGTTTCGGGATTGGTTCCGTCTGGATCTCTTCGGAGAAAGGGGGGCGGGAGTCGTAGCCCGCCGGGTCGGCTGACGAGTTCTGCAGGTCGGCGAATCGCTGGGCGAACTCCGCCAACTTGCGCTCGTGTTCCTCTAGGCGCCTCTCGGCCTGGCGCCTGATGGCTTCGTCGGTGGAGTCTTCCACCGAGACTGCAGGTGAGGGAGGCGCCGATTGGTCTCGGCGCGGGGTCCGGACCCGGCGTCGCTTGCTGCGATGCGCCGTTTCGGCCCCATCGGCCGGGGATCGACTCTCGTGATCCTCCGAGCCGGAATAGTCTTCCTTCGGGGGAGCTTGGCGGCTCTCTCGGGGGTTGGAGATGGCTTGCGGATGGGACGGCCTGCCCTGGATTGAGCGCAGGCTCCCACGCTGTCCCGCGACCCGGGCCGCGGGGGTCCCTGGCTGCGGCTGAGTGGCCAGGGATCGTTGCTGATGCTGGAGCTGTCGGACCGCTGAGGTCAAGGTCTGCAGCTGCTGGACGATGGCCGCAAGGGATCCGTCCGCCGGGGTAGGCTGCTGCAGAAGAGGAGGGGGAGCGGGAAGCTCCCGTTCGGGGGTGTGGCCCCCTGGCGGGGAGTGGGCTTCTCCCACTCGGCTGGTGGACGCCTCGCGACCACGAGTGACCACCATTGTTAGGGAGCGTGATACCTGCAAAAAGCTAGTTCCCACTGGGGGTTAGTGCCCTGCTCCCCTTCCTGGCGCGCCAATCTGTTGCCGTCCTTGTCGTCGCGCCCGTGCAGAGGATCAGCCGATCCTCCCTGACCGCCTGGCAGAGGAGCCTCCCTTCCTGCGAGAAGCCTGCAACAAAGGGGTTAGAGGACCCTGGCCGGGGATTCCGGCGAGGGGGCTCCGACGGTCAAGTCAATAGACGACGTGGAGGAACAGACTCTCCCTCCCGATCCCCCTGGAGGGTCTCAGGCTTGGAGAGTTAACTGGTGAAGGGAAAGCACCGGGGACCGGAAACTCGGCTGGGCCTGCCCGCTGAGCTCGTGTCCAGTCTTCCCTTCTCGGGATCCCTGGCTTTCTTCCTCCCAGCGAGGCCTTATGCCGGTCTTTCCTTCTTGTCCCCAGGCTCTTTTTTGCTTACCTTGCAGTCCTTGGATCCTTCCCTCTTTATCTCCCTCCATCGTGCGCTCGTCCTTTTCTCCCTCGAAAACTCCTCCTCCCTGTCTTCCTTTCTTTTCCCTTTCTGGTGAAGGAGGCCAGGCGGCTTTCCGACCTCGTCCGCCGGGCCCAGCAGGAAAAAGGCAAGGACAGAAGGGAAAAAGAGGGAAGGCGGCGCTGGCAGAGCGGCAAGTTGTCAGGCCTCGGGCTTCGTGAGGGTGCTCTTTTCTCCGGGCGTGGGCGCTATCCGTTTACGGGCCCTGTTCCGTCAGGATCGGGTCTCTCGACCGCGGGACCTGCCGGGCTAATGTAAGTGACGTTCCGCGTGCCGCCGCCCTCCGTACGGGACACCGTCTGGGGTCGGTACGGCCCGAGGGATGGCCTCGGGACCCGTCGCTTTCCCCGGGGGCCTCTCCGTACGAGCGGTCTGGCCTCGGCTGAGTTGGACCTATCTCCGGGGACCAATTGGCGAGAGGCGAGGGATCGGCCGACCTCGGCTTAGGTGGACCCCTCCTGGGTGGACACCTGGCGAGGCGGCAGAGGGTCGCCTGGCTTCGGCCGAGGTGGGCCCGTCTCCGGGTGGCCACCTGGCGCAAGGCGAAGGGTCGGCCGACCTCGCACTAGGTGGACCCCTCCTGGGTGGACACCTGGCGAGGCGGCAGAGGGTCGCCTGGCTTCGGCCGAGGTGGGCCCGTCTCCGGGTGGCCACCTGGCGCAAGGCGAAGAGTCGGCCGACCTCGCATTAGGTGGACCCCTCCTGGGTGGACACCTGGCGAGGCGACAGGAGGTCGCCTGGCTTTGGCCGAGGTGGACCCGTCTCCGGGTGGCCACCTGGCGCAAGGCGAAGAGTCGGCCGACCTCGCATTAGGTGGACCCCTCCTGGGTGGACACCTGGCGAGGCGGCAGGAGGTCGCCTGGCTTTGGCCGAGGTGGACCCGTCTCCGGGTGGCCACCTGGCGCAAGGCGAGGGGTCGGCCGACCTCGGCCGACCTCACTTGGGTCGTCTCCTTCGCGCGCGGGCGCGGATGAGTCGGTGGAGGAACCCCGCGCCGAGCTCGACCTCGGCCTGGGCGGTCTGCTCTCGGATAATCGTCGGGCGGCGCGATCTTGCCGACCCCAGCTTTAAGGGCGTGGCGCTGATTCTGGCGGGAAAACTCACACGTGGCTTGTTCGCATTCGGCGATACCTGAGCCTGGCCACGTCACTGTCACGGATGTAACAGAAGGAATCATTGGTGTAGAGGGTACTGTAATTGAAGGAGTGGATAAATCAATAGGAGTATCAGGTGGATCAGTATAAAGTACAGTGATAGATACATCAGGTAAGTTATCAAAATTAGAAGCATCTGATAGGATTGGGGTACTAGGGAGAATAGGAATCTCAAGAACTTGACTGGACGAGGCAGGAGCAGCCTTTGAGATCCTCTCAGCATCCGTCGCGGGCTCAGCATCCAGCTCAGGATCATCCATATAGTCTGCAACATCGAACTTTGTGGATAAATCGCCCTAACCGTCTCTTGTCTCAGTGTCTAGAGCTGGAGCTGGAGGTGTTGGTGGAGCAGGCGAAGAATCCGAAGATGGAGGTGAAGGTGCCCTGGTAGAAGATAATCTCTCTAATGCAGCCAGGACAACAGAGAAACCCTCTCTAATCTTCTGAAAGCCTGCTCTCATCTCCACATGCATCCAATCCACTCGCTGTCCAATGATCATCGTCTCCATCTCCAATCAAGTGATTCAATCCTCTATACTATCTGTAAGAGGTGGCACCTCAGCATGTCCCGAAAAAAATGGCTCGGGCTGTGTCTCAGGTATATCCCTAGATGGCTCAGATGGCCCGGCCTCATCTCTATGTATCTGCTCCTCCTCAGCTGCGTCCTCCTCATCATCCTAGTCAATGTCAGATGTCTATCCTAATATCCTATGCCTCCACTGACCTCTGTATATGTGATACCCATAAGATGCAGAGATCACTCACCATAAACATCTATATGTAGTAACTGCCGATATGGCTCTCCATCTGGGTCGACTCCATATGCTCTAAACAAAATAGTCATACCCATCCCATATAGCAGACAATCTCCTGCTGGTCGCTGCCTCCGTCATCTGATGGATCATGAGCACCAATAAGCAAACAAGAGTACTCCGTATCAAGGAAACAATAACAAGTAACTCCCTCTCAGTGATGAAGTCGAAACACCCTGTCTTCAATAGAAGAATCCGGGTGACTATATAGTGTAGAAGCCTCATCTCTAGAGAAAGTCATGATGCTACAACGGTGGCTCCCTCTCCAACATCCTCTCTCTTAAATATACATATGTATCCACTGATCCTATCAACCAGGGAGTCTACTACAGTACCTCTCATCGAAATCTCCCATGCTCTACTCAATATCTCAATTGAAAATGGAATGGTAACCCCTATGACCTCTGCCATCCAACTATCAGCTCCTCTGGGTAGGGTACCATAAAACTCTCGCATCAAAGCTGGGTAGAAGCTCTTCCTGAGTGAATAGAAGTGAGCAAGCCTTGCATCTCTCAGCCAATCACTTATCCAAAAATGTTGTTGGCCCATGAACTTAAAATCTACCCTCCGTCCTCCGACAATGGCCTTGAAGGCCATCCGATCTACTCCAGGGACTGGTGGTCGATGGGAATCTCTTGCTGAGCTGCTACCTCTACTGCCTGATCCTCATGACAAGCCTTCATGCGGCGCTCCGCATCCTGAGTGGAAGGATGATGCCTCCTAACTAACTGCTTCCTGGGACCCATCTTCCAAGAAAAAGAGGAAATAGACGAATGAAAGAGGAATGGGCAAAGGAATCACAGTAAAACTATGAACAATAGTGAAGAAGAGAGGAAAAAAAGGGCTCAAACCAAGAATCGAAAGGTTGGAACAGTGAATGGGATCAAACGGAGGTTGGGATACTGTGTGGGGATGAGTCGACTCAAGGGATTTGGGAAGAATGGAAAGAAATCAATCTATTTTTCCTATTTAATCACCGATTCCCACAGATCATGTGTCGACTCACGGGATCAGTCCAAGTGTCGACATTTCAAAGTGTCGACACTTCAAGAATAAATCAAAAAAATAGGAAAAAATCATAGAAAATCAAGGTAATTGATTTTAATAGCCAATATATCATTCAATATGAAAGGTCATAAAGAGTGATCTAGACTTAATCAAAAAAATTAATGATCCCTAATTCTCTTCTAATCATACTGAACCTATCTTCGTTGAGTGCTTTGGTCAAAATATCAGCAAGTTATATTTCAGTAGAAATAAATTCAAGCATAACATCATTGTTTTGAACATAGTCTCTAATAAAATGATGTCTAATTTCTATATGCTTACTTCTTGAATGTTGAACTGGATTTTTAGTTAAGTTAATTGCACTTGTATTATCACATCTTATGGGTGTCTTAGATTGTTTGATGCTAAAGTTCTCGAGTTGGTGCTTAATCCACAAGATTTGAGCACAACTTCCAACTGCAATGTATTCAGCTTCAGTGATAGATAGTGCAACTAAATTTTTTCTTGCTAAACCATGAGATTAAGTTAACTCCAAGAAATTGACAAGTTCCAAAAGTACTTTTTCTATCTAATTTATAGCTAGCAAAATTAACATCAGAATATGCAATCAAATCAATAGCTGAATTCTTAGAGTACCATAATCCAATGTCAAGAGTACCAAATAAATATCTAAGAATGCGCTTAACGGCTATTAAATATGATTCCTTAGGCTTAGACTGATATCTAGTACACATGTATATACTAAATATAATATTTGGTCTACTTGCAGTTAAGTACAATAAGGAACTAATAATGCCTCTATAAAATTTTTGATCAACTTTCTTACCAGATTCATCCTTGTCAAGTTTACATAAAGGGCTCATGCGTGTACCAATATGTTTAGTCTTCTCCATCCCAATTTTTTTCAGAATCACCTTTGTGTATTTAGCTTGGTTGATGAAGATTCCTTTACTTGTTTGTTTGATCTGGAGTCCGAGAAAGCAGCTTAACTCTCCCATCATGCTCATCTCAAACTCTCCCTTTATTAGTTTGCAAATTCTTGACAAAGAGATTCATTAGTAGCACTAAAGATAATATCATCGACATAGATCTGTATTACTAAAAGATCATCGGCCTTTTTCTTAAAAAATAGGGTTGTATCAACATGACCCCTAGTAAAATCATTTTCAATCAAAAATTTACTAAGTCATTCATACCATGCACGATGGCTTGTTTTAAACCATAAAGTACTGTGTAATTTGAAAACATGATCAGGATGTGCATGATTTTCAAAATCAGGTAGTTGTTTAACAAAAACTTCTTCAACTATATAACCATTCATAAATGCACTTTTAACATCCATTTAAAATTGTTTGAAATCCATAAAACATGCCAAGCTAGAAGTAATCTAATAGCTTTAAGTCTAGCTACTGGAGCAAAGATTTAATCAAAATCAATTCCTTCTTAATTGTAACCCTTAGCTACCAGTTTAGCCTTGTTTCAGTTACTATACCATGTTTATCTAACTTATTTCTAAATACATATTTAGTGCCAATTATAGAAGTATTAGATGGTCTTTCTAATAGAGTCCAAACTTTATTTCTTTCAAATTGGTTTAATTTCTCTTGCATAGCAATCATCCAATTTGGATCTTTTTCAGCTTCTTCAATATATTTAGGTTCAATTTGTGATATAAAACTATATAATCACATTCATTTCTAATAGAAGATCTAGTTCTTATTCCTTTTGATGGATCTTCTAAGATTAATTCCTTAAGATGTCCATGAGCATACCTCCATTCTTTAGATAGATTTTTGTCCTTTGGTGAAGATCTTGTGGCTTCATCTTCATTCTCCTTGTTTTGATCTTCTTTGTTATCTTTGAAAGGGGGATCATCCAAAATTAGTTTCTTAAGTCCTTCAATACATGTACAATCATCAACAGTATTCCCTTTTCTAGAAGACTTGTTAGAAGACTCTTCAAATACTATATGCATGGACTCTTCTACTATAAGTATTCTTTTATTAAAAACTCTGTATACCTTACTAGACGTAGAGTATCCTAAAAAGATACCTTCATCTGACTTGGCATCAAATTTGCCTAAATCATCTTTTCCATTGTTTAAAATAAAACATCGACAACCAAATAGACGAAAATACTTTAAAGTAGATTTTCTTTCTTTCCAAAGCTTATATGATGTTTTCTTTAAAATTGGTTTGATTAAAATACGGTTTAAAATATAACATGCAGTATTAACAGCTTTGGCCCAAGAATATCTAGAAAGATCATTTTCGTAAAGCATTGTACATGCCATTTCTTTTAAAGTCCTATTTTTTCTTTCTACCATCCCATTTTTTTGAGATGTCCTAGATATAGAAAAATTATATTTAATGTCTTTTTCATTACAAAAATCTTTAAAATTTTGATTTTCAAATTCATTTCCATGATCACTCTGAATACAAATAATGAAAATACCTTTTGTTGCCACCAAGATCATCGTGGCCTGTAGCTGCTGTCGAGGTCGGATCACCCCTCTTGAGCTCTTAGGATGTTCTACTCCCTCGAACCTGCAAAAAAGAGGTTAGTAACCTGGGCCGGGGGTTCCGGCAGGGGCACTCCGATGGTCAAGTCAGTAACGATCCAGGAAAATAGATCCTTCTGGTCGAGCCCCTCTCGATGAGCTCCACGCAAGGAGGAGTGAGTAGTGTGAAAGTGGGGTGCAAGCATGTCGAAAGGATGGTAGCCAAGCTAGAGGGATTCTCTGCGTGGCCTTCTCCTCCACTACCTACTTGAGGTTTTTTTTTTCTTGTGTCTTTTGTGGTAGTTGCGATTGTTACCTCCCTCTTCGAACATGTCGAAGGTTCTTTTTAGTCGGGGCAGTCGCTGGGCGCCTACCTCGGGATCTCCCCTGTATTGCCGGGACGTGCAGCGATGCTCCACACTACGGATGAGATGTCTCTCCCGATGCATACTGTCAGGAGCGTGTGGCGACGTTTCATGCCATGGATAGAATGTCTTTCCTGGTTGGTGGTGAGGAAGCTGTTGTGCGTTCTGACATTCCTTCCGGTTGTTCTATTTCAGGAAGCCTGGCAGTGACTTAATTAGGGGGAACTCCTCCCTCTCCTGGTGTAAGTGGCACCCACAGGCAGTTATTATGATTTGACAGGTGCTTCTTCATGGCCCTCGAGTGGCCCGCCGGTGCCCCGGGGAGGTGGCTCCACTCTCTTGGAGACCAACGGTGCTGTCCGAGGCGTTCGCCAAGCTGGAGAGCGAGAACTCGACTCGAACACGGAGGGGGCCTGACCTCGACTTCAGAGAAGCTTGGGTCAGAGGAGGAAGGCTCGACTCCTGCTCAGAGAGCACGACCTGGGAGGGGCCCACTCTAGTGAGGGGGGTCGCGTGGCTCCGGCCTAGGCGACCCAAGCTCGTGGGCGCCGACCTGGTGGAAGAGGTCAGCACGTGATACCCGCCCAGAGGGCTCACTCTGGTGAGGGGGGTCGCTTGGCTCCGGCCTAGGCAGCCCGAGTTCGCCGGCGCCAACCTGGCGAAGGACAGAGCTCGGCTTCGATGGATCAGGAGAGCCTGACTCGATGAAGGAACCCGAGGGGTGACCATCATGGCGGCTTTCCTGACATGGCACTTGTTATGGGTCACACGTCAGCCTTCCACCGTATCATTTGCCCCCCACTCCCGAGTCTCGTTAGCACGAAGCGCTCAGGACGAAGGGAGTAAATGATGTGCTGACATGGATAGGCGAGAATCCAGCGCAATGATGGCCACGATTACCGATGCTTCGAGGATCGATTTCTTCGGCCTATCTGACGAAGCCATGTGGGCACGTTCGAGGAATGGTTATTGCGGGCGCAAAATCCCGAGCGGCCATAGCTAAAATCAGACACCAACCCTGCCGATGGTCGACACATGGCGCGGATCGAATGCTGGGGAGCCATAACGGTGCGGTCGGACGCTCGTCACTTTGAAAGAAAACGTGACCCTTCCCGAACCGTACCTTCTTTCAAACTTCGTGTGCCCGCCTTGGTGCCAGGTCTTTCCTTCGTTCTCCCGGCCACTTCTGCTTTCCCAGGTCCCGCGCAGGTCAGTCTCCTTTCTTGCACTAGTCGGGTAGGGACTCCTTTAGTGTTAGGTTCTCCTTTCGGATCTTCGTTTACTTCCTCCCCCTTTCTGCTCTTCCCGGCTCTCGACCTTCATGTCCCGTTTTGGACCAAATTTTGTCCCACCACTGACCAAGGTGAGGCCGGGCCTTCGAGATCAAGGCCGCCTTCTTCTTCTTTCGATGAGGGGGAAGATGCGGCGCGCTTCGAAGTTAGCCGAAGGCCTGCGCCTGGGGGAATAGTGATTAGGGAGCTCGCGTCTTCTCCCCCACCTCGTCCTCTTCTTTTGCCTTCCGTGCCTGCTCCCGAACCTTCTCGGTCAACGGGTCCTGAGGGGATCGCTTTGATGATCACGGCCGTGGACCTTGCGACCATCCGGGACACCTATGGTATCCCGGATGGCATCCGACTCTCGGTCCCTTAACCTGGAGAGTGGGTCACCTCCAATGGTCCATGACGGATAGCTTTCTACGATGAAACCTTTGCGAGTGGCCTCCGATTCCCGTTCCATCATTTCTTCCTTTTCGTCTTAAGCCATTATCATCTTGTCCCTGCCCAACTTGTCCCGAATGCTGTCAGGACAATCTCTCCTTCATCATCTTGTGCCACTTCCATGGGATTGCTGCTCATTTCTCCTTGTTCAGGACTTTCTTCATCTTGAAACGCCACCCCACCGAGGAGGGGTGGTGGTCTCTTTCTTTCCGCCCTAGGGGGATTAAGTTTAAACTTTCCCCTTCCATCAAAGGATGGAAGAGTAGGTACTTTTTTTCTTCGGTCAAGGGGGTCGACTAGACCTGGAGCGACCCAGATCGGTCCCCCAACCGGCACTCCATGGTCGACACAGTCGATTTGGAGGTGTACGACCAGCTTCGCTCTGCCGAAATCCCTTCACTTGAGGTCCTGCTATCAGAGCAGAATCTCCACGAGGCCGAGATTGGCCCAACATAAGAGTTGGGTGAGCTCGATTTAGTAATCTTTTTATCCTCTTCCTCTTTCTTCTTTCTCCTTCTCTTTTCTTCTTCTTCTTCTTCTTCTTTTTTTTAACTGACATCTTCTAACTTGGTGCAGCCATGAAGTTCTCCGTAGAGGAACTCCTCTCGTTCTCCGAGGAGAGGAATCAGGCTGAGGGAACTGGCGAGCCCACTTCGAAGAGAGCTCGAGTAGATGCCGGGGTGAGCACAATATCGGCCGAGCCCGTTCCCGAGTCTAGGAGTAGGAGGGATGCTAAACCCGCCCCCGAGCCTCCGAGGTGGCACAGTTCGGCTCCCGCGCCGGAGCCCAAGGTGGTAGTTCGGGCGAGATCTGTTGCCGCTGCTGCTGCGATGGTGTCGCCTCCTCCGGAGATCGTCGAGGTTGAGGAGGACAGGGAGCGTGAGGGCACGGGGCCAACCTCCATGGTTCCATCTAAGGTGGTGCCAAGCTCTCAGCTCGCACCAATAGCTTCCACCGACGATGGGGCAGGTGGTCCCGAATCGACGACGGGCAAGAAAGATAGGGACTGTCGTCGGGTCCCCTTCAGACTGGGACCCAACGTCTCCCTCACGAAGGACCCGGCACTTGCCAAGCGGATGATGGACTTTTCAGTCCAGTCCTGCGACCGGCAAGAGAGGAGCGAAAAGTACCTGATCGACACCATCAACGTGTCCTTCTCTAACCTTTACGCCGTTAGTCCATTTCTGTCATGCCTCGTTCTCTCTTTCTCTTATTTTCATTTTGACCGATATCATTCTTAATGCAGCAAGGCACCAAACTCCTGCTGATCTGGGATTACTGTCGCAACTGGGTTAGGAGGGATAAGGAGCGTGAGGCGGAGTTTGAGTCTTCGAAGATCGAACTGAGGCAGAAAAGTGATGACCTCTAGGAGGCTAACATGACGATTAAGAACCTCCGGGGGGAAGTCATCAGCACCGGGCGACGCTCGAGGGAGCTCAAGGAAGAGCTCAAGTCAAAAAGTGCCTAGCTGAAGGAGCTTCAATCCAAGCTGGAGGCAGTGAAAGGACGGGTCGCCTCCTCCGAGAAAAAGGCCACGGCCGCCGACCAGAAGGCCGCTGAGGTGGAAAGAAGGTCCTCCGCCATCGTTAGTTTAGCCGAGGCCGCGAAGGAGGCTGCCAAGGCTGTCCGCAGAGCTGGGGACATGGATAGGAGGGCGACAGAGGCGGTTGTGGATTATAAGGCCTCTGAGGAGTTCAAACTGGAATTCAAGGAGGCGGTGACGGACTCCTTTTTTAAGAGGTTCGCCTACTGCCGATCGCAACTGCGTGGTATCCTCTCGGAAGAGAGGATGCCCGCCCTCCGACTCCCAGGCTCCAAGGGTGCGAAGGGCCCAAAACCCGCACCAGTTATAGTGAAAGAGCGCCCTACTATGGTCGTGCTGGCTCCTCGGGCAGCGTGGCGGATCTGGCCCCACATGTGGCGGCAGACAAACCGGCTCCACCGACGGCATCAGTCGAACCCGCATTGCTGGTGGCGGCGACCGATGGAGGGGCCTTGGCTTCGGAGGTTGAGGGTAGCGGAGCTTCAGTGGCACGCCGTCCTGGGAAGGCACCGACGGAGTAGAGTAGGGTCTCTTTTTCGGTTGTAGCCTTATGCTGTTTTCCTCTCTGGGCTACCCGGCATGTCGGGCCCCAGAAGTATTGTAACTTTTTTTATTGAGCAATGAAAACACATTTCATCAGACTGTCTTTCTTTTTCTTTCTTTTTGTGCATGCGACAGGATCAAAGGGAAGAATCCTTCATTTCTGGGTGCCCCGGACTTGGTGGCCAGAAAGCTAAGCTCTCAGGGTCGGGGACCTGCTGGATAGAGAACCGAACTTTGGGATTGACTACCTGAGAGCTAGGCTCAGATCTTTGTGTCTTGGAGCTGGGCTCGAAGATCTATTTTCCGGAGTGCTGGGCTCCGGGTTTTGTTGGCCGGAGAGCTGGGCTCCGGGAGTTGATTGCCTGAGAGCTGGGCTCAGGTCTTGTTGTCTTGGAACTGGGCTCAAAGACCTGTGGTCTGGAGAGCTGGGCTACAGGAGTTGATTGCCTGACAGCTGGGCTCAGGTCTTGTTGTCTTGGAGCTGGGCTCAAAGACCTGTTGTTTGGAGAACTAGGCTCCGGGAGTTGATTGCCTGAGAGCTGGGCTCAAGTCTTATTATCTTAGAGCTGGGCTCGAAGGCCTGTTGTCCGGAGAGCTGGGCCCCGGGAGTTGATTGCCTGAGAGCTGGGCTCAGGTCTTGTTATCTTAGAGCTGGGCTCGAAGACCTGTGGTCCGGAGAGCTGGGCTTCGGGAGTTGATTGCCTGAGAGCTGGGCTCAGGTCTTGTTGTCTTGGAGCTGGGCTCGAAGACTTATTGTCCAGAGAGCTGGGCTCCGGGAGTTGATTACCTGAGAGCTAGGCTCAGGTCTTGTTGTCTTGGAGCTAGGCTCGAAGACCTGTTGTCTGGAGAGCTGGGCCCCAGGAGTTGATTGCCTGAGAGCTGGGCTCAGGTCTTGGGCTCAGGTCTTGTTGTCTTGGAGCTGGGCTCGAAGACCTATGGTCCGGAGAGTTGGGCTTCAGGAGTTGATTGCCTGAGAGCTGGGCTCAGGTCTTGTTGTCTTGGAGATGGGCTCGAAGACTTGTTGTCTAGAGAGCTGGGCTCCAGGAGTTGATTACCTGAGAGCTGGGCTCAGGTCTTGTTATCTTGGAGCTGGGCTCGAAGACCTATTGTCTGGAGAAATGGGCTCCGGGAGTTGATTGCCTGAGAGCTGGGCTCATGTCTTATTGTCTTGGAGCTGGGCTCGAAGACCTGTTGTCCGGAGAGCTGGACTCCGGGAGTTGATTTCTTGGGAGTTGGGCTCAGGTCTTGTTATCTTGGAGCTGGGCTCGAAGACCTGTTGTCCGAGAGCTGGGCCCCGGGAGTTGATTGCCTGAGAGCTAGGCTCAGGTCTTGTTGTCTTGGAGCTAGACTCGAAGACCTGTTATCCGGAGAGCTGGGCTCCGGGAGTTGATTGCCTAGAGCTGGGCTCAGGTCTTGTTGTCTTGGAGCTGGGCTCGAAGACCTGTTGTCTGGAGAGCTAGGCTCAGGGAGTTGATTGCCTGAGAGCTGGGCTCAGGTCTTGTTGTCTTGGAGCTGGCTCGAAGACCTATTGTCCGGAGAGCTGGGCCACGGGAGTTGATTGCCTGAGAGCTGGGCTCGGGTCTTGTTGTCTTGGAGCTGGGCTCGAAGACCTGTTGTCCGGAGAGCTGGGCCCCGGGAGTTGATTACCTAAGAGCTGGGCTCAGGTCTTGTACTGGGCGGTGATATTCCTGCAAGGCAAATAACCCTTCATGCAAAAGAAAATCTTTATTATTAGTGAGAGAAAGCCTTACACTATTGATAGTATCTTCTCGGATTGCATGCATTCCATGTTCGTGGGAACCTGACGCCGTCAAGATCCTCGAGGTAGTAGGCCCCATGTGAGAGGGCTTCAGCCTCTTTGTAGGGGCCTTCCCAATTTGGTGAGAGCTTGCCGCACTCCTGGGGTTGAGATGCTTCAGCTCGGTGCAGCACCATATCTCCGGGTCTGAAGACTTTCGGCCTTACACATTGTAGTACCGGGCCACCGCTACCGATATGCCACCATCTGGAGCCGAGCTTTGTCCCTTGTTTCTTCGCGAAGATCTAAGTTGAGCAAGAGGTGTGCCGAGTTATGCGTCTTGTCGTACTGCTGTACTTGTAGTATGGGCACGCCGAGCTCAACTGGGATGACTGCCTCGACGCCGAAGGTGAGGTTGAAAGGCGTTTCGTCGGTTGGCATTCGGGGCGTTGTGTGGTAGGCCCACAGAACACTTGGGAGTTCTTCCGCCCATCTGCCCTTAGCAAGGTCCAGCCTAGTTCTGAGTCCTTGGAGGATGGTCCGATTAGTCACCTCGGCCTCCCCATTTGTTTGAGGGTGGGCTACCAAGGTAAAGTGGTGCTGGATGCCGTACTCAGTGCAGAATCCTTCGAACTCCCGGTTGTCAAATTGTCGCTCATTGTCGGTGATGATACAGCGGGGGAGTCCAAAGCGGTAGATAACTACCTTCCAGAAGAATTGGCAGACATTGGCTTCGGTGATCCGAGCTAGCGGTTTTGCTTCGACCTACTTGGTGAAGTAGTCAATTGCCACTAGCAGGAACCTTCGTTGTTCCGGTGTAGGGGGGAATGGCCCGAGGATGTCCATTCCCCACTGAGCGAAGGGCCAAGGAGATGAGAGCTGGGAGATCGACAATGCTAGCTGGCGCTGTATCTAGGCATGGTGCTGGCATTTGTCACACCTCTTGATGAAGTTGGCGGCGTCCTCCCTCATGGTCTCCCAAAAGTACCCCTGGCGGAGAGCTTTGTATGCTAGTATTCTCCCTCCCACATGGTTCCCACAGAGGCCTTCGTGTATTTCCCGGAGTACGAAGGCTGCCTCCGTGGGTCTGAGGCACCTCAAGAGCAGGTAGGAGTGAGATCGATGGTAGAGTTGGCCCTCCATCAAAACAAACTGGGAGGCCTTTTTCTTGATGAGGCTGGCTTCTATGCAGTTCTCTGGCAAAGTGCCATCAGTGATGTACCTGACGTACCTGTCCATCCAGCTTGGCTCCGGGATGACTTGTTGCACCTCCTCTAGGTCTTCGTAGCTTGGATTCTCGAGGTACTCAATGTAGGCGCATCCCAGTGATGAGTCCGGCAAGGTTGCGTGCCTTGACAGTGCATCCACACGTGCATTCTTCCCTCGGGGGATGTGAAAAATGCTAAAGCGCCGGAAGTTTGTCACGCCTGTGTGGACTCATTCCAGGTACTTCATCATCTGGGGATCTCTGGCTTCATATTCTCTGGATACTTGCCCGGCAACCAGTTGGGAGTCGGTGAAGACTTTCAAGCTCTGCATGCCTAACTCGCGGGAGACTTTCAAACCCGCAAGGAGTGCTCCGTACTCCACCTGGTTGTTTGTCGCGACGAACTTGAAGCGGAGAGCGCACTCTGCCACCACCCCGTCACTCTTGGCGAGGATGAGACCTGCTCCGCTTCCACCAAAATTGCATGCGCCGTCCACATGGAGGATCCAGGGCTCCTCCTCGGGTCCGAGCTTCGCTTGGGACTCCGTCATTGTCTGCTTTGGCTCCTCAGCGAGCCCTGTGCATTCGACCACGAAGTCGGATAGGACTTGGGCGTTCTGCAAAGACCTCGATCGATATGCTATGTTGAACTCGCTCAGGAGCAGGGACCACTTGGCCAAACTCCCGGAGGTCTCGAGGCGGCTAAGGATGGTCCTCAGCGGCTGGTCTGTCACAATCATAATGGGGTGTGCTTGGAAATAGGGCCTGAGGTACTTAGCAGACATTATTGGTGTAAAAATGAGTTTCTCGGAGCGAGTATACCTGATCTCCATGTCACGGAGGAATTTGTTAGTGTAGTATACCGGCTTCTGGGATCCGACCTCGTCTACGCAGACGAGGACCGAGCTGACAACTCCAGGTGTGACCGCCAGATTGAGTAGGAGCTCCTCTCCTTCTTCCGGTTTGGAGAGCAATGGGGGAGAAGCCAGGAATTTCTTCAGCTCCTCGAAGGCCATCCTGCACTCCTCCATCCAGGTGAAGCATACATCTTGCGCAGCGCCTTGAAGAAAGGAAGGCAGCGATCCGCCGACCTCGAGATGAACCGGCTCATGGCGGCGATATGCCCCGTCAGGCGCTGAACCTGCTTCTTGGATACCGGGTGTTCCATGTCAATGATCGCCTGGACCTTCTTCGGGTTGGCTTCGATCCCCCTTTGAGTGACCATGAAGCCAAGGAACTTTCCCACCGCAACTCCGAAGGTGCACTTCACGGGGTTCAATTTCATCTGGTGCTCTCGGAGGTTGTGAAAGGCTTTGGCGAGGTCGATGACATGGTCTGAGCTAGGCTTGCTCATGACAAGCATGTCGTCCACGTACACCTACATGTTCTGGCCGATCTAGTCCTTGAAGACCCTATTGACCAGACGCTGATATGTGGCTCCAGCATTTTTCAGGCCAAAGGGCATCATTCTGTAACAGTATATTCCTTGGTCGGTGATGAAGGTGGTGTGCTCCTCGTCTTCTGGGTGCATCCAGATCTGATTGTATTCAGAGAATGCATCCATGAAGGAGAGGAGCATGTGCCCTGAGATGGCATCCACCAACTGGTCAATCTTTGGCAGGGAAAAGCTGTCCTTTGGGCATGCCTTGTTGAGGTCAGTGTAGTCCATACATATCCTCCATCTGCCATTGCTCTTCTTTACCATCTCCACGTTCGCCAACCAGCTCGGATATTGAACCTCCCGAACAAAGCCGGCGGAGAGAAGTTTGTCCACCTCCTCATTGATGGCCGCCTGCCTCTCTGGGATGAAGCTTCTCTTCTTTTGCCGAACCGGCCAGTGCTTTGGGTCAATGCTCAGCTTGTGGGTGATGATGTCGGGGGGAATACCTGGCATGTCCATCGCTGTCCGGGCGAACACATCTATATTCATTCGCAGGAACTCCAAAAGGTGTGCACTCTCCTCATCCGGCAGCTGGGCCTCAATTTGCATCGTCTTTGCAGGATCATCCCCAAGTGGGTAGGAGAGCAACTATTCAGCCGGGCCTCCCCTGGGGTCTTGGGCGCTTTGGTTGAGCTCATCCACCCTGGGATCGTCCTCGGGGGCCTTGGCCCCAGGGAGGGTTTGGAAGCAGTGCTGCATCGGTTGGGGTGTTTCCCTCATCTCCCCGATGCCGTAAGGAGTTGGAAACTGTACAAGCAATCTCTTGGTGAAGACGACGGCATCGAGTAGGTTGAGCCCAGGTCGGCCAAGGATCACGTTGTAGGTTGAAGGGAGCCTGACAACCGTGAAGATCATCATGACGGTGCTCAGTCGAGGTGGGGTACCGACGGTGACTAGGAGAGCAATTTCTCCCTCCACCCCTACAGAGTCACCCGTGAAACCGACAAGGGGGATGTGCACAGGTCTGAGCTGAGTTGGGGAAAGGTTCATTCTGGAGAAAGCATCATAGAAAAGCACATCTGTGGAGCTTCCACTATCAACCATGATGCGTTTTACAGGATGCTTCGCGATCATCATCTCGACAACCACGGCATCATTATTTATATTTTTTCCCTGATATCCATCCTTCCTCATAAAGGGGAGTACATTTTCAAGATGCCCTGCCCCCCGAGCCTTCTTGGATGCGCGCTCGACCCCCCAGCATATCATCCCAACCGGCTTCTCGGTAGGAGTATTATTGACCACTAGAGCTGGTGGGAGAGCAACGAGCGCCTGAGGTTCTGCTTGAGGTCTGCCCCCCACAAACCTTTTAAGGTAACCCCTCCTAATGAGTTCTTCGATTTTCCATTTGAGATTACGGCATTCTTCGGTGTCATGGCCGTGGTCATAGTGGAAACGACAATACTTCATTTTATCATGGCCAGCGAACGGTTTCATCAGAGGTGGGTGCTTTAGGTAGGGCTCACCTTTGATCTCCATGAGGATATTTGTCCTTGGGACGAGGAGGGGGGTGTAACTCCCCTCGGTAACAGGAACGCTTCTCATCCTCGTTCCCTGCCGGAAGCTCGGAGCTGGAGGCCCCGGCTTCCACGTGCCGGACACCTCGGCGGGAGTTGGCTTCTTCAGTGGCTTCCCATCAAGCTCTCATCTCGTATGATCCGTCTCCTCGGCGCGGATGTACTTCTGGGCTCGGAGGAGGAGCTCGGAGTAGCTCTTCGGGGGCTTCTTGTCAAGCGAGTAAGTCAGGCGAGAGGTCCTAAGTCCTCGCTTCAGAGCCAACATGGCGACGGGCTCCTCGAGATTGTAGATCTCCAACGCAGTGGCCTTGAAACGGGCCACGTAGTCCTATAGGGGTTTGCGGTCCTACTACATGATGGAGAAGAGGTTGTCTACCTCCTGTGGCACCTTTCGATAGGCATCAAAGTGGGCCACGAACTTCTACCCCAGCTGGACGAAGGAGTTGATGCTCTCCGGTTCCAGACGGGTGAACCACACCCGGGCTTCCTTCCGGAGGGTAGCAGGAAAGGCAATGCAAAGGAGAGTGTCGGTGACCCCCTGGACCCTCATAAGGGCCCTGTAGCTTTCCAGGTGGTCCAGGGGTCCGTGGTACCATCATAAGGCTCCACCTGCGGCATACGGAATCGATCTGGGATTGGCTCTTCTTGGACTTCTCGGGAGAAAGGGGGGCAAGCGTCGTAGCCTGCCGGCTCACTCATGGAGCCTAGTAGATTGGCAAACTGGCGGGATAGCTCCGCCAGCCTGTGGTCATGCTCCTCCAGGCGCTTCTCCATTGTGCACATGATGGCTTCGTCAGTGAACCCCTCCGCCAAAGGAGACGGAGAAGGTGGCATGGGTATGTGATGTCCGTAGCGGGGGGTCTTGCTCTTTCTGCCTCGGCGGGGCTTGAACACTACCCGCTCAAGGTTTGGTGAGTGGCTCTCCCGGTCGGCAGACCCAGCTCATTGTCTTTTCATCGAAGTTTGCTGGCTACTCCGGTTGCCAGTAAGGGCCCGTGGCTGCGAAGGCCTTCCTTGGAAGGAACGCAAGCTGTCACGAGGCACCGCGGCATGGGCCGCAGGGGTCCCTGGCTGCTGGTGAGTAGCCAAGGACCGGTGTTAATGCTAAAGGTGGTGCACTGCCGTGGCAAGGACCTGCACTTGCTGGGTGAGTGCAGCCAGCTGGGATTCCGCTGGAGGTGGTTGAGCTGAAGTGGGTGGTTCCACCTCTAGGTTGTGCAGGTTCCCCCAGGAAGAGGAGTCTCCCGCACGACTGGTGGAGACCTCTCTCGCCCGCGTCGTCACCATCCTTCCTTCGAGTTGCTTATAAGGGGCTCAAGCTGGATCAAAGGTCGCTCCGTCTCCCTACCTGGCATGCCAATCTGTTGCCGCCAAGATCGTCGTGGCTTGTAGCTGCTGTCGAGGTCGGATCGCCCCTCTTGAGCTCTTAGGATGTCCTGCTCCCTTAAACCTGCAAAAAAGGGGTTAGTGACCCTGGCCGGGGGTTCCGGTGGGGGCACTCCGACGGTCAAGTCAGTAACGATCCAGGGGAACAGATCCTCCTAGTCAAACCCCTCTCGATGAGCTCCACGCTAGGAGGAGTGAGTAGTGTGAAAGTGGGGTGCAAGCGTGTCGGGAGGATGGTAGCCGAGCTAGAAAGATTCTCTGCGTGGCCTTCTCCTTCGCTACCTACTTGAGGTTTTTTTTCTTGTGTCTTTTGTGGTAGTTGCGATTGTTACCTCCCTCTTCGAATGTGTCGAAGGTTTTTTTTAGTTGGGGCAGTCGCTGGGCGCCTACCTCAGGATCTCCCTTGTACTATCGGGCGCGTGCGGCGGCGCTCCACACTGCGGATGGGACGTCTCTCTCGATGCGTACTGTCAGGAGCATGTGGCGACATTCCGTGCCATGGATGGAACGTCTTTCCTGGTTGGTGGTGAGGAAGCTGCTGTGCGTTCTGACATTCCTTCCGGTTGTTCCATTCTGGGAAGCCTGGCAGTGACTTAATTAGGGGGAACTCCTCCCTCTCCTGGTGTAAGCGACACCCATAGGCAGTTATTATAATTTGACGAGTGCTTCTTCATGGCCCTCGGGTGGCCCGTCGGTGCCCCGGGGAGGCAACTCCGCTCTCTTGGAGACCTACGGTGCTGTCCGAGGCGTTCGCCTAGCTGGAGAGCTGGAACTCGGCTCCGGCCCGGAGGGGGCCTGACCTCGACTTCGGAGAAGCTTGGGTCAAAGGAGGAAGGCTCGACTCTTGCTCAGATAGCGCGACCTGGGAGGGGCCCGCTCTGGTGAGGGGGGGTCGCGTGGCTCCAGTCTAGGCGACTCGAGCTCGCGGGTGCCGACCTGGCGGAGGAGGTCAGCACGTGACCCCTGCCCAGAGGGCTCGACCTCGAAGAAGCTCGCTCTGGTGAGGGGGGTCGCTTGGCTCCGGCCTAGGCGACCCGAGCTCATGGGCGCCGACTTGGCAGAGGACGGAGCTCGGCTCCGATGGATCAGGAGAGCCCAGCTCGGCGAAGGAATCCGAGGCAGGGGTCCACCATGGCGGCTTTCCTGACATGGCACTTGTTGTGGGTCACACGTCAGCCTTCCGCCGTATCACCTTTTTCATTTAACCTTTCGATAAAACTTTGTGAAAGTAGAAAAAGATTCATCTTTATATGCTAAAAAACAAAACCCAAGTAAATCGAAAGAAATCATCAACTATCACTAATCCATATCTCTTGCCTCTTAGGCTTGTGGTCTTAGTTGGTCCAAAGAGATCTATATAGAATAGTTCTAGAGGCTTAGAAGTTGAAATAATTCCTTTTGATTTAATTAAGATTCTTAATTATTTTCCAAATTGACAAGCACCACAAATTTTATTTTTCTCAAATCTAAGTTTTAGTAAATCTCTAATTAAATCATTTTTGCATAATTTAGAAAGTAAATGCATGCTTGCATGACCTAGTATACAATGCCAAAGCCAACTAGTTTCATTAATTGTGACATTCATTGCAACTAGGCATTCACCATCATGTAAATGTAAATTATCAAGATCAACAAGATAGATGTTGTCATGCCTATTTTTAATAAATTTCACTCCATTATCAGGACTAGAAACCATGCAAAGAGATGATTCAAAAATCACTTTAAAACCTTTATCACAAAACTGATTAATGCTAAGCAAATTATGTTTTAATCCCTCTACTAATAATACATTATCAATAAAAGTAGAAGGGGAGATGTAAACTTTACCGATACCAATGATTTTTCTTTTACCGTTGTCTCCCAAAGATACACTCCAACCATTCAAAGCTTCAAGAAAAGTGAATTGCTTCACATCTCCTGTCATATATCTTGAGTAACCACTATCAAGATACCACAATCTCTTTTTCTCTTTAGTTGTAAGACCCACCTACAAAATAGATCAAATTTTTGTTTTAGGTACCCAAACCATCTTGGGTCCTTTAGGGTTAATGATCATGGTTCATTTTGGAACACAAACTTTTCTAGAATTATTTAATTTTCTCATATTACATTGATAAGCTTTATGCCCAAATTTTTTACAACTAAAGCAAGTAATATTAGATGATGCTGGAACAAAGAAATTCTTGAAAAATCTTTGTTTCTTTTGTTGCTTGTAACCAAGTCCAGCTTTATCAAATACAGCTCTTTGCTTGTTCAACAATAAATTCAACTTTTTAGAACTAAATATAAACTTTTCAACAAAAGATTTTACTTTATCAAGCTCGTCTTTAAGCTTCTTGTTTTCTATCTCAAGGTCTTTGTTTTTCTTTAAAAATTCATTATTTGTAATAATAGCCTTGGATCTTTTTAAAACTTTTATTTTTTTTGATAAAGTATTCTTTTGTTTTTTCTAAAACATCAATCTTGGTTTTTAGATCATTATTTTCATTGACAAGATTGTTGTTTTCAATAGATGAGGAATCAACATGCTTTTTTAACTTTTTATTCTCAA
This sequence comes from Areca catechu, assembly GCA_021397845.1. Classification (NCBI taxonomy): domain Eukaryota; kingdom Viridiplantae; phylum Streptophyta; class Magnoliopsida; order Arecales; family Arecaceae; genus Areca; species Areca catechu. Next base: position 4,121,477 of record CM038043.1, read on the forward strand.
TTTTCAGCAATTTATATTCATGTATAAGTTTATCAAAAGCATCTTTAAATTCTTCAAATATAAATTCATATTCGAGTTCAGATTGTATCTCATCTTTATAAGCCATGAGGCAAAGATTGACAACTTGTTGTTCTTCTTCTGAATTGGAGTCTTCACTGTCACTCCATGTAGTCATCATTGTCTTTTTTTTGTATTTCTTTTTGAACTTCTTTAGGAGAGGACAATCAATCTTGTAGTGTTCAAGCTTCTTGCACTCGAAGCAAATTGGTTGGTCCTTTTCTTTTTTTTTCTTTTTCTTTACTAGGTTGTGGCTTTTTTTTGTAAGGGAACTTCTTCTTTCTCATGAATCTTCTGAATTTTCTTGTCACTAGTACCTCTTCATCTTCATTTTTACCTTCTTCTGATTCTTCACTTGAAGACTCATTTGTTGTAGTGGATTTGAAGGCGATGGCCTTCTTCTCTCTATCTGCATCTACTGCCTTTTATTTCAAGTTCAACTCATAAATCATGAGTGAACCGACAATTGCTCCAAAGATAATGTTTCAACATCTTTTGCTTCTTGTATTGTCATGATTTTTGGATCCCAAGATGTTGGTAAAGATCTAAGAATTTTATTTACAAGATCAGCATTAGACATAACCTTGCTAAAACTCCTCATACCATTGACAATATTAGTAAATCTAGTATACATATCAATAATAAATTTATTTAGCTCCATTCTAAATATTTTATATGTATGAATAAGCATATTAACTTTAGTATTCTTTACTTGATGGGTACCCACACGAGTAACCTTAAGTATGTCCCAAATCTTCTTTGCCGAAGCACATGTGGATATCCTATTAAATTCACTAGGATCCAATATAAAATAAAACAAATTCATTGCCTTGGCATTATGCTCCAATTGCTTAATATTGTTTTCATCACAATCCTCTTCTAGTTTCGGAATGGAAATGCCATTAACCATTGTTAAAGGAATATGGAGACCTTTTACAACAACTTTCCAAAGATTATAATCTATTGAATGCATATAAATTTTTATACGGGTCTTCCAATAAGTATAATTAGTGCCATTGAAAAAGGACAGTCTATTTGAGACTTGACCCTCAACAACACTAAAACCTTTAGGGGTTGCCATAAATCTTTAACTCAAGATGGTTAAACCTATTAGCTGAGAACAAGGCTTTGATACCACTTGTTGACCAGTGAAGCAACCAAGAAGGAGGTGAATTAGGTTTTTAAAACTTGTTGCAAGTATATGCCAATTCAAAAACAATGAAGGTACTAGTGTGATTTCAAGTGTGTGTGCTTGATAGTAGAATACAGCGAAAATAATGAAGTAAATATAAGAAGAATAAAAGCAATCACAAACACAATATTTTATAGTGGTTCGGTACACTCCAAAGCACCTATGTCCACTCCCCAAAGTCCACTTAAGTATTTCACTATAATCCAAACTTGATTACAGTTAATTAGTTTTCCCGGGCTCACTAATCAAAACCTTTCTTGATTTTCACAAGGCTAACCAAAAATCTAGTTGATTTTTCACAAGACTCACCAACAATCTAATTGATTTTCACAAGGCTCACTAATAACCTAGTTGGTTTTTCAATACAAGTATCATCAACAACATAGTTGGTTTTTAAACAAGGCTCACCAATAGCCCAAACACTAGTTTCAATTCATTTGAAACTAGGAACAACAAGATTAATCAAGTGTAATGAAAAAATATAATAAGCTTTCAGTAATAAAAGCAAATATTTTTTTGAAGCTCTTGATTGCTATTGAGAAAACTTGTCTACAAGTTGTTGAAGCCTTAATGAATACTTGAAGATTAGACTTAATGCTTTTTGAATATTCTTGAATGCTTGAAAGCTCAACTTCACTTAAAAATAGCAGTTCTTCAATAAATATTTGAATGAATGTTCATAACTCACATTGGTTGCATCCCTCTTGAGTTTGGTCCACTTTAAATATATTTCTAAATCTTAAATGATCATTTATGACCGTTGGAGAGGAGAAAATAGCCATTAGAAATAAAAATAATCGATTCTGTGCTTCAAAAAACTAGCCATTACTGTTCATCCAGACCTGCAAGTATCGACACTTCAAGTCATAAGTCTATACTTGAATCAACATTAGATCAAAAATATCTTCTGAAACTTTGTGGAATGCACTGATACGTCGACACTCTTTTTGGTGAATCGATACTTGAATCAACAATTCATCTTCATAAGTCGACACATGAGCAAAAACTTGAATTCAGCATGTTTTGTATCATTTTTTATCTCAGGCCTTGAGTTAATACTTGAGTCGACACATGAATCAATACTGGTCTTCATGAGTCGACACTTCACACGTATCAACTAAAACTTCTTCTGCGTATCAGCTTAAGCTTTTGTGAATCGACACCTTGAATCGATATTTTACTTTCATGAATCGATACTTAGCTAAAACTCTCCTGAATCTATGCTAAAACTCTGCTAAAACTTCTCCAAATTTAAACTTTGAGTCATTCAAGGTTATTCTTATGTGCCAATATCCATTTAACTTGAAATTTCATCAATATAAATAATATCTTCAACAAAAAGTATTTGAACTTTCAACATATTACAACTTTGATAAATACCCGTTCTGATAAACACATTTTTAACATACAGTTAATACTCAAATATACTTAAATATTTTATTATTCATCAAAAATAGGATAGGAGTCAACAATTATACAAAACTCTATCAACGTAACAAAATAACCTACTATTGTAAAATGATATCACCGTATTATTACTTATATTAATATAGAGTAGAAAATATTAATAATATCACTATATAATGTATTTCAGAAAACTTTTAGCAAATAAACACCAATACGGCAATACCATAAGTCACGATTTAATAAAACTTTCAGACTCTTTGCCCAAAAGGGGAACTTTTAAGATTTAAAAACCCTAAAAAACATGCATGCCATGAATCACGTTTGAAGGAAGCTTTCAGATGATTTGCTGACAAAAGAAAACTTTTATACTAATAACCCTACAAAAATGAATACTATAAATCACATTTTAAGAGGAACATAAAACATACTTTTTTGGGATTGTAGGATCACAGGAGTCTGCTCCGTTACATCAATTCTTAAATCCTCTCTTTCTCTCTCTCTCTTCTAATCTACGCCAACATCCAAGCGGTCAGAGTTATCCAGACAAAGTAAACTCCACTCAGAACCCAGGTGAAGCGGATTTATTTTGGCTTCCTTGCCTTTTTCTCCACATATATATATATATATATATATATATATATATATATATATATATATATATATAGCTGTGTGTGTGTGTGTGTGAGAGAGAGAGAGAGAGAGAGAGAGAGAGATGCTGACCGCTGCCATTCTAATTTTCCAAAAGACCGTTCACAAGACAGAAGATGTATGGATTTACTCAAAACAAACACCCAAAATGGTTGAACAAATTATAAATAAAATATTAGGCGTGCCAGTATGATCTATCAAATATCATCATGGGTGAGCATGACAGATCCATCTCGACACAACTTAAAATTTCAAAGTTTCAATTTTCTTAATGAGATTACAAGAAGCAAAAGTATATTTGTTGATAAGATGCAAGCTTAAAAGGATATACCTTGATAATTTCTACCTGACACAGACAATAATTTGTCGGTGAATAAAATTGCAAAGCATTATATACAACACCACTAAAAAACCAATACCTTTTAGTGGCTAAGGAGAATTTTTCCTTCTAGAGCTTCTCAAAATCACCACACACTCATCACATATCAAGGAATAATACTATAAGCAGAATATCCAAGTGATGCATTCAGAGTCCGAAAACTAGCCGAGCAGTTAGTTAGGTGTATTTGACTCCAAGGATAAGTTCACCAATATAAATGACAAAGTTAATTCACATGGACAGTTAATTTCAACAATATATTAGATAAAAACTGGAACATCATTCACATCGAACAGTTTGATTTGAAGCCAAGAAAAAACTGAAGAAAAACATACACAAATACCTAGCCATTAGTTTTTTTTTTTTTTTTTTAAGAGAGAATTTGGCAGAGTCCAATCCATGTTAATAAATACCTAGTCATAATCAAAAATAGTCAAGACCCCAAGTAGTACTGGAACACTTCAGAGAGGTAAAAAGGGCAAAAAGCCACCTTTCACGAATCTAATGTAGCATCATCCACTTCTTCAAACCAAGAATGCAGCATCTGAGATCAGAGAACCACATCATACCTGAATACCAAAAAAGAAACACCTTTGGTAGCAGCATATTCCTCCAGATGCATTTTGCTGCTCTGCAGAGAAGTAATAATCTTCACCATCAACACCTTTCAAGAATGGCACTGAATTTGTTAAAGTTTCAGTTACAATATGAAGTTCGGTTCCATCAGCATAATAGCAGGTATCTAGCATATTTGTGATTGCAGCTTTACTTGTGACGTTCAGAGGGCTTATTCTCTGAAGTTGGAAAAATGAACTTGTTGAAGTCTCTTAAAATTTTCACAGAACGTCTAGAAACAAAACTAAGATATGAGACAAGAACAAATATATATATATATGTATGTATATATGTATATATATGTATGTATATATGTATGTATATATGTATATATATGTATGTATATATATGTATGTATATATATGTATATATATGTATGTATATATATGTATGTATATGTATGTATATATATGTATGTATATGTATGTATATATATGTATATATATGTATGTATATATATGTATGTATATGTATATATATGTATATATATGTATATATATGTATGTATATGTATATATATGTATATATATGTATATATATGTATATATATATATATATGTATAATTAAAAGATGAAGGAAAAATGAAGTACAGATATGCTTACAGCATTATTTGCACCATTGACTTGAAATAAATGTTACAAACACACCCCATTCTCCGAAGTTCTTCTGCACGGCATTTGTAAGTGGTCATCGTATTACAGGAAGCAGTAACCATGACCAATATAACCCTTTTCATCCATTTAATAGATGTAACCAATTGTAAGCACTGACAACCATTTTAGGATTCAACTCTTGGGAACATCAACGGCCTTGAGTCATACAACCTGACAAAGGAATCATGTTAGCTCAGCTTCTGAAATGCTCCCCACAATCTCTCCCATTGAAACACTACAGATTGCCCCTCCAAGATCACCAGTTATGCAGGGCAGAGGCGGAGCCTCTCATTGGCAAAATGGATCAGTGTCTTGCATGCTGGAAGGGCCAGCTCTTGTCTTCAGGTTGCCCATTAGTCTTATTGCAATCAGTCTTGTCAGCTATTCCAACATGCTACATGTCCTTTTTCTGGCTTCCTGATTGGGTGATTCACTGCCTTGATGCCATTAGAAGACATTTCTCTTGATGTGGCTCAGATGATATGATATCTTCCTTTGACGCTATTCCAACATATTACATTGAAGATTATTGGGCATCCCTCCCCTTGTTGGTAGGGGATTATAGAAGTTCTTTAAGTTCAACACCATATCATAGGTTCGCCTGGCTCCATGAGATCACTCTGGACTGCTTGGAGACAGAAGCAGGTGCCAAAGAACACATGGAGTTTGGGACATTGTTGTCTTGGCTCCTTATTGGCTCTGTGCATAGAGAGGAACTCCAGCAATTTCTCAGGTAACCAGAGGTCACTGCAGGATGTTATGTTTTCTAGAAACTACTATAACAGCCCATGGACTACTTGAGTCTCTTCTCAGTCAAGCTCTAATACAGAGATCAAGAGACTCTCATACATTTACCAACAGTCCACATCCTGTCCAGGCTGACATATCTACAGCTGGAAACTTTAGTTCAGAGCTTCTATTTGCTTTCTTGTGAGGGTTCTCAACCCACAAAGGGCTGCTTTCCTGTAAGAATGTAGTTGTTTTGGTTTTGGGGGATCTCATCCCCCCTCTTCTCTCCCTTCTCTCCTACCTTCCTTATCTTGTATAATTCTTCCTCCATTGTCAAATGAGTGGTGACCCTTCCATAATTTTGCTCAATAAAAAGAAAAAACTCATAAGACCATCACTAAACATTAACGGTTGAGAATATGCTCTACACTGTTTTATAGCCTGTAAAATCTCAGAAGTTTGATGCGTGCCAGATATCCAGAACTCTCAAAGTACATGAGAAATATAACACATGTTCATGATACTTGCCATATAAATGTGCATACAATTAAAGAGCTCTAATGTATGAATGTTTTCATGATGATGCAGAAACCTTACCATGAGGGACAGAAAAGTTCTGTTCTTTAGCCTTTTCATGAATGCTGTCAATCTGCCACTCATATTATCATAGCGACTGTCTTTCCCTTGTACAGATCTTACATAAGAAATTGGCAGGCCCCTGGTATCTTTCAGTCCACCACAACTCTAGGCATTTGATGGATGATTTCCAGGCAGTCAAGTTTTGACTTACCTTCCAAGAAGCCAATAAGAGTGCTGATAAGGCTGCCAATTTGTGTGGAAGGCTAGGCAAAAACTTTACCTGGCCTGGTAACAACCCAGACGTGGTTAAACAACAGTTATATTTTGATGTATCAGGTGCATATCCACATTTTATGTTCCACCAAGCATCAGTCTTTAAAAGACACATGTTCTGTTTAATTCCACCAAGCATTTTAACATCAAGTTCTCTCATTTCATCCTTCCTGCTGATCCCAGAATACAAACTCATAGCTCCTACTAGGCTGTGCATTATAGATTCTTTCTGGTACAATGTATAATGTCGATTCTTTCTGGTACAATATATAATGTCCACAACAAATCTCCAAACTAGCATTAAAGTCTCAAATACAAGGAAACAATGTTCAGGAGGAATTTTATTCTGCAGACTTGCTGATGTAATAACATGGACTAAATTGATGATAGAACACATTTGATGATACAAAATCCAACAATGATGGCAGTGCACAAGATGTATATAATCTTTAAGGATAATAAAAAAAATCGTTAATCTTTCTTTATAAACAAAGATGAAAAAGAAGCAGCAGCAGAAACTACAAATGATAAAAACATTATCAATAGACAACAGCAGCAGCAGCAATGATAATAGTAATGATGGCATATGGGAAGGTGGTGGTGAAAACAGAAGCTCCAGTACCGTGGACCAAGGCTTATTAAACTCTAACTTCGTTTGGATGGACTGATATGCATGAATTTATTGTTAAGTAACTTTTTCTTTTAAAACTTATATATGACCATGAGGTAGGTAGAATTCTACCAATTTAATGATGTACAAATATCACTTACAAGAGGCATTCCTACATGTTTAGACTTAATTACCCTAAAATAATCCAAAAATGAAATTCATTCATGCCAAACAACAAAGCATGAAAATTTTCTTCAAATGAAAATAGCATGACCAATTAATCACCCTATATTTCAAATGCAGTAACAGATTCTTTTGCCTCTTGCACTTCAAGCATACAAAGGGAGGCAACTCCATGCAAAAAAAAAGAATTTCATTACTTTTTTTTTCACAAATAATCAGATCAGATACAGAATACTGTAGAACACATGTTGAGGTGGTAAAAACTTTATGTGACTGCTTCAATCATTCTTTTTAGAGCTTCAAGTCTATCTCTTCTGGTATCCATGTTTACTCAGCAACTTCCTCCATCTTACAGCCTAAATTGACTAATAGCTTTCACATATGAGCTCAACACAATGCTCTGACTCATTTTAAAGTGGAAAAGAATAGAAGAAAAAAATTTATACTTGAAGTGGTACTGAAGTGAGGGCTAAAGAGTTGACCTGTAAACTTTGTAACAAACTGAAGCATGAGAAATCTGCATAACAAAATGCATGAACAACCTAAAGAAAATGTGTGTGTGTGCGCGCGCGCGTGTGTGTGTGTGTGAGAGAGAGAGAGAGCACAAATGGAACAACAAATAGACACAACAAAAGGTCCCTATTCCCTAAGCTTCACATTTGTGATCTAAAATCCATATCCTATTCATCCTTATTTTTCACCTCAGTAAAGTCATATATAGTAATGAAAGCTTTGCATAAGCTGCTGCAACTAGGTTTTTATATAATTTTTTTTCTTGATAGAACCACCTTACAAGACTTCCAACAAATCTGCTGCTCCTTATTTGCAGGCATATAAGAATATTTTCAAGATCTTCATGGTAAATACTGATATATTGCAAGTCAAATTCCTGCAGGGTCTATCAACAAAATGAACCAACAGTTATAAAGCAGGCTGAGTGGGGGAACGAGCCTTACAAGTAAAAAGAAAAAATCCTCCTCCATTATTTCTAGTATAGCAAGATAAAAATAAATAAATAAATTATCAGCAAACAAGCATGGTCAAATGAATATAGGAACCACAAACTTCTAATATAGCAAAAGAATCTAATGAAAACTTTAGTCAAAGATTTGCAGAAGATGTAGTCAGCAAATTAGGCCTAACTAACAATTTGAAATATAACAAACTACACACAGGAGACAGAAATGGAAAGCACAGAGATGTGATTCTCTTAATTAATCAGGAAAAAAAAATACAGATAACATAACATAAAACATCAAGCAATGGGAAAACGAAGAGCAAAGGGTCAGAGCAAGCAAAAGAGAAAAAAGAAGCAATTATAAGAAAGATAATGCAATTACCTACCTGCTTACCTGGAACAAAACAGGATTTCCATCTTGTACTCTGCCACATGACAAACCAGAATTGCATTTGCTGTTAAGAGGTAGCAAGCAGCATCTACATGACAGAAAGCAGATGTATCAGGATTTTATTCTTTTTTTTTTCAGCTGAATAAGTGGTTTTAGTCATCTGACAATATAAACAAGTTTAAATGTGAACCTTTAGATCCCAGTACCTTCCTCCTACATGAATATTTGGATACTTACGGGCATCTTCAAACATGAAACAACTCTGCCCTCGGGGATAATTGATTAATAGAAGCCAAATTGACGGATATGTTGCACCTAATTTCAATGGATACCAGCAAGTTTCGCATACATAATTGCCACAAAGAACTGGTAGTAACAACTTCATGGAATTTTTTTGAAGTACATCTTTAACTTCAATTGCTCAAACAGAAGCATGGTCCTTCCATTTCTGCCCAATTTACATGGATCTACGAAAATTATTGCTTAATATCTAAGAGATTTTTTTTTGAAAGAAGTTTATTCACAAGACTAGGATAAAAATAGATTCATCTAACATCATTCCTTCTATTAATTCAATCTGTTAGGAAAGAACCATGGCCACAAGGTTAAACTCATTCAGCAAAAACATAAAGATTATTAATTATTTAAAAAAATCCAAATTTCTAACATCAGGATCACTAGGGAAGGACAGAAACGAACACCTTGCTTCACTTGTATCTTTTTGTTTGTTGTGTTTTCAGTCCTGGGACTTCAGGACAGAGAAAAAAGGTACATTTTGGTCTAGGCTATGTGCAATAAAGAACAAAATGGGTATTTCAATAGTTGATTTATAGATTTAATGATTTTATTGTCTGTGTCCAGATGTGCATACATGTATGCACCCATATAGACATGTCTATAAAAGGATCTACTGAACCACATCTCTCGCACACAATTTAAAATTCTTGGATATACTTAGATGTGTAAAGGTTGCTAGCCAGAGGGGTATCACTAGTGGCACAAGTCCCAATTTATTACATGTTTGCATAAGTTAATACTTACAACATAAATTTTAGATATAAACTCAGCATGCCCTTTTCGTACAAGAAAAGATCTACACATGCCATTTTATGGCTGCAGCCTCTAAACAACTTACATAAAAGAAGGTATACAGGAAAATAAGTATAAAGAAAAAGACAGTTCATCCTTGCATACAAAATGTAGTTCAGAATTTCTTTGTTTCTACCACTTAGCTCTCAAAGTCCAACAATAACAAAGTATAATTATTGTAAGAATAAAGATTACCAATCAATAAATGCATGATTTAGCTTTCTCCTGTAACATTACTTCCTAAACCTAGTAGGATATCCCAGGCAAGATTTAGCAAAGCCCATTGGGAACAATGGGTAGAAGGTGAAGGGATGTGAATCAGTAACTAGTTTACATATTAGAGTCAGTTAAGGATAAGGAAGTTGGTGAAAATTCCCGCATCCCAGCTATCAATATAAATATACAGGAAAAACAAGGGATAATGCATTAGTAGAGTAGATCAAGGTAGACAGACATTTACAGCACAATCAGAAAAATCGTGCAACCAAATGAAAATGAACAAGAAAAATAAAATTAATTGATGCTTTGTCAGGCATGCTGCTCGCAATAATTCACATTTAACTAGCCACCAAAAATTAGGCCATTGCTGCCCTCGACATATTTTGATATTCCGTACTTCTATATCTATTTATTGTTCCATGATGAGAAACAAAATAACAAACATCTTTATTAAACTCCTGGCCTCTTGATTCTTACTTGCCTCAGTGATATGGCATTGTTCTTATGGAAACAGTAACATCAACAAGGAAACTAAAGGTAGACAGTGAAACAAGCATATGAAAAAGGAAAGCCTCTATTCCTAGATGCTCACTATTTCTTCTAGAAATACTACATAAACAGAACATATCCTCATAGAAATCATACAAAATAGAAGTTCCATATATCCAACAGTCAAATGATTAAGAGATTCAAATTGAAAAAATCATAAACGATCCATGAAATGGTATTGAACCAACCCAGCAATTTTTGCAATTGATAATACATACACTGCTACCCATGAAACTTATGTTAACATGATGGTATAAGTTACACAACAGTATTCCTGCACACTGCCCTTGGAGTCACTCTGTATTGTAAATTACATGAAAGCTCGATATCTCTGGGTGTAGTGGAGATGTCCCCCAATGGATACTAAACATACACCAAATGGACAGAAAAGGGGATATCATCTTTGCTTTGGGCAGATTGATCTTAAAAAATGCATTCTTGTTTGAGCATGGTCCCCACAGCAGGATCTTACAGAATTCTTCTGCACTGATCCCAAGAAATCAACCAAGCTGCACCTTTAAGCTGTGGAGTGTGATTCCGCATGTAATGGCCCAAATGGACTGGCACTTGGGTATCAGAACCCATCCAGCCACAATTTGCTTTCAACCAGAAAACTGTATCTGGATCTGTATTTATTCTTCACATGAACACAGGCATATTTTCTCAAGTAGCAAGGGCCAGTCCTCCCCAAGTTGCTGCAGGTTTAGCTCCATTGCTACCTTAAAATCCTGCAGAGATATAGAGCTATGGTTCTTCAGCCCATGTGCGCTCTCCAAACGGCCACCAATACTTTGTACTTGCATGTGATCTCTCAGCCAAACACCATTGATTGGCTTCCCATGCGGCTGCTGCTTGCAGAGCAGCTGCTTTATTGGTTCATGGCCCTTCCTAGCCCCTACTAGCTCTGCACATGACTTAATCAGCTGCTTCAAATAAGCATCCAACCCATTATTCAAAAGATTTGCAGAGTCTGCTGTCACCTCTCCCAAGCCTTCTGCTCCTGCTATTTTTTCCATCCGTTTCTTCAATACCTCAGTATGGTACAGTTCACCACAATCATAGCTGCTACTAAAGCCACTGGCAGCATGTAGCAGAGACCTTCGAGCCCCTCCAACACTTGCAGGACAGAAGGGAATTCCAAGCGGCGCCTGAAGAGGACCTCTAGCTGGGTTCAGATCAACCCTATGCTCCAAGTCCTCTCTATGATCCATGAAAATAATTTCAGCCAGACCCTTGCTATCTACAGAATCCTGGTCACGTGGCGAAGGCTTCTCCGTCCGTGGTCTCTTTGCTGGCTGCTCAGCAGGCCCACCTTGTTGATGTTGCAATGGTCTTTTCAAATCACATGAATTCAGATCACCATTCTCCTGCACAGTACCCGCATCCAGGGGCACTGAAAATTGATGAGCAGCAACTTCTGCCCTCCCATTTGGTCCAAGGGGACTCGGGCGGTCTTTGATCTTCCGGTCCCAAAGGTTAGACCTGAACTTGTGAGGGGACGACGGCAAGATATCTCCATTGGGCCAAATGGGTGCTGGTGGAATCGCAGCCAGGGATGAATTGAAACTTTCATCTATCAGAGGAGATTGCTTTGCTACAGCTCCAACAGATTTCAGCGTACCCTTGTCATGGACAACAGGGGGAGGAATCTTGGCCTGACAGGCATTTTTAAGGATGGAGCGGATGAGCTGGTTGTGCAAGGGGAGGTTCTCACGCCCAAGGGTTAAAAGACAGAGCTTATTGAACTCAGGCTTGCTCAGCTTCAGAGATAACAGCCCATTCAGATAGCTGAAGTATCTCTGAGCTCGTTCTGGCCCAAGCCTCTTTGCTATCTGGAACTTGAGGTCGCCGAGGTTGGGCCGAGAGTGCGTTGTTGGTGGTTGCGGTAGCTCTGGAGGCGGCGGCATCTCTCAGTGAACGGTGGCCATGCAATTATTCACGGATCAATCGAATTGAAGTTATACCGCTGCCCCTTCCGTGTTCCTTGGGTATTAGCCAAGATTAGGCTTTGCACCTTTTCCTAGGGAAAGCGAAAGCTAAACCCAATTCCCAACTCCTCAGCCAGAGCAATGCAGACCAATATCTCATCTTTGCTGACCAAAACCCTAAAGCAAGACAGGATCAGGAGTCGACACCAAGAACGGAGACTCCGAGCTCGAATACCTCCAAAAAGGAAGATCGAAAACCCTAGAACAATGCGAGGCAACTAGAATCAAGACTCATTCTGGCGCCTGGAGCCCGAAAAAGCTCTCATTTTTCTCCGAAATCGAGGGGAAGAAGCGGACGGTGATCTGCTCCGTGCTCTGCGATCGGAAAACCCACTTCAGCGAGGCGGATCTCGTTGGAATCGCAATCAGGGAGCGAATTGGAGCAATCAAAGCAAAAAAGAGGCAAAGAAAAGAAGACCAAAGAGAATCCCAATCTATGGAGAAGGACGGAAAGAGGAGAGAAGGGATTGAGCTGACCTCTTCGAGTTCGCTAGGAGTAGTGTGAGCCGCTTCGATTCGAAGCGCATCGCCGGAGGACACAGCTTCTCCAATTCTCTCTTTTCGTTTCTGCTGCTCGTCACTCTTGCTTCGCTCTCCGTTTTCTCTCTCCTCCTTCGCTCGGTCGGGCCCGTTGAATTGGATTGATCGCTGGAGAACGGAAAAACTCGCTCGTTCGCTCGCTCGCTTTTTGTTTCCCCCCTTTTCTCTCTCTTCGACTCGCCTCTCGCTCTCACGGTCCTTTTTCCGTCCTTTTTTTCTCTCTCTCTCTCTCCTACAACGCCCCCCCCCCCCCCCCAGATTTTGCCTCGTTGGTTTTTTTCCCCTAGCGCGATGTCGAGTTTCTGCTGTCCTATAGGTGTTTTGGCGGAAGCTCATATAAATCATATATTTTGGTCGTGTGGGATTGGGTGGGTACCATTTTCAGTGCTGGAGGCTGAGATGAGACTGGTGTGGTGCTTCTGGTGCTGGGAAAGGAGGGCAAGTTTTGTTTGGGTGGGATCAAAAACCGAGGGATCTTTGGGTGGGAGCCCACCAACAAGGGCTGGGCGGTGTGGGGGTGGGGGGGGGGGGGGGGGGGGGGGGGGGGGGGTGAAGTTACATAGCTTCAGAGGTCAAAGGTCAACCTAGGCGGCTTCGGTTTCATGGGAGGCGCTACCAACGTAAGCACGGCGGCGTTCTGGATGTGAGTGTGCAGCGTATCCAGCGTTTGTACTGCAATGTCTGAAATCCCAAAATAAACAACAAAAGAAAATTAGTTTGCACCATTAAAAAAAAAAAGAAAATTAAAAAAAGACCGGAAACAGAAGCATCTCAACATTTTATTGACCTATCATAAATCCTTAATGTGATCCACTTGAAGACAATGTAACCAACCATTATTTGTTGATCATTTCTTCAATGGCATTATGATTCCTTAATAATCAAAAATCCTGAACGTGACCACTTGAGCTTAGTCTAACCAACCATTATTTGTTGATCATTTCTTTAATAGCATCATGACACCTTATTAATCAAGAGTCCTGCATGCGACCACTTGAGGGCAATAGAACTAACAATTATTTGATCATCATTTTTTCAATAGACCAAGAACCTTCACATGAAATAGCAGTCAAAATTCTAGTTTGCTTTGAGTTTTTGTTCTTATGCTTCTTTGTCATCTTGACCTATAATCATCTTTTATTTTCATCTAGATTCTAGATGGTGTTTAAGCGAGAGCCAAATTCCAATCACTTGAGATGTATTAAATGAATGGTATTGATTTAGTTAGCTATCAGGAAGCTTGCTTAATTCGCAACAGAGAGATGGAGATATACAATTGCATAATAAATCCCTTCCGTTGAAGGGTTGATGCCTTAGTCTTAACCAAGGAATGAAATGTCAATTCATTCAAGTTCTTTGTTTTGTAGAGATCATGGTCGCATATGCTAAGAGTGTAGAAGTGAAATATGCTGTCAAGCATTGATGTGTTCTCCTGTTTGAAGTTATTTGCACTTTCATCAGAGATAATCCAACATTAACTCATCGTACCAAAGCCATGAACGAGAATGTAGTATAAGCTCTGAGTTGAGATAGATACATTGATTTCTACCAGTTTCATGATAATGTCAGACCTCTAATGAAGGTGCAACAAACTTCAAGCAGTACACCACTACAATGCTTGACACAATATATGTCACTTGGACACTCACGGCACATGCAACTACAAAATTCTACAAAACAAAGAACTTAAATGGGATTGAGATTTGGTTCCATAGCTAAGACTAAAACTTCAAGCGTTCAACAGAAGATATTTATTATGTAATAGTATACACTTTCCTGATAAGTTTTGCCATGGGCTTGCAGAGAAACTAAGACCTGAAGTAGCAGATCACCGTTTGAAGAGGCAATATAGAAGATTCTAACTGCTTAAAGGCATTAGATAGTTAACAATCGCAACAAGAATACAATGCCAAAAGCCAATGTTAAAAGATGCCTGGATAACCAAAAAAAAAAAACTTGAGCTGATTATCCAAGGAATTTCTTTCCAAACAAAAGCCGCATGCTCTAGGCCTTAAGATGTCCATTCTGGCATTCACAGACCCAGCAGATCAACAGAAACATATTGCAATAAAAAATTCAATTAATCGAATACTGGAAAAACAGGGCATTTGTAGTATGAATTTCATAACCTAACCAGACAGTTTACAGCAGAAGGCATAGAATGGCAACAATAAATGCATTCAGAAAGGCTCAGTAGACCTTATAACTCAGGTAACTATCAACTCATGATATGATACAAAAATAAGAAACAGGTAGCGCTTTGATCATTTTTTCACACTGGTTCAAGTTGAAATTCTCTTCTGCATGAGATATGAATCAAAGCTCACCATAAAGCACTATTATTCCATAGAAAAGTTTGCCTCAGAATCCACCATTAAGCTTTAAATTGAACAGGGGAATGGGAAAAGGAAGAAAAGAACTTCTGGTAACTTGCTTGCTGCTGAGCACCCATACCATAAATGAAACGAGCGCACCTGCAAACCAGTGATTGAAAGGATATATCAGAAAGGAAAGATGGAGTCGGATTGAAATTGACAATATATTGAAGTGTTTATGCAGGTAACATTTATCAGCATCAGCAATTTACACTGCATGGAATACCTAACGGCAATTTTTGAATGTAATGCACCATCAACAAGCATCACAAAAAGGCTGGGAAATGTAGAGGGATACCAACAATTCAAGATTAACATTATGGACAATCTGGGAAATAATAAATTTAACTCAGGGAGAAGTTGAATAAAACACAACTAGATTTTACTTGGTTTTTTTTGATACATCTGTCAAGAAGAAATGAAATTAGAAATTTAACGTCAACCTCAGTCATTAGATGCTCAAATAACTACTAGAAACATCATGAGAATGTTTGGAAATACATGTGCTATATATTAGTGTCAGCAAAGAAGCTGCAGCTTGCAGACAAAAAGATTAGCTTACTCTAATGCACAACAATGTAAAGGTGCCAGTAATATACAGATTCGGCATTAGAAGACAAACTAAATGCACCAGAATACCAGAGGTGCTGCTTCCTGATTCAATACGTTCTTAACTAACGTCTTCATTGCTACCCCCTGATTTACAGATTTCAGTTTAATTATGTGATCTACTGATCATTTCATTTTTTGTGACACATATACCATGTAGTACCAAAGAATCTGAAAACAAACAAGTAAATATTCTTTGCAAAAAAAAAAAAAAAAAAGACACGAATTATATATTATTATGCAGTTGTATCCTTGTCTTTCTTATCCTAAACTTCTTGAAAGCCCTTCTACTCGTTCCCCCACAATCTCTCCCTTAAGTTCTTTAGATGCGGACTATCAGCACAACAACTGCTTTGCAATAGAATAGGCCCACGCATCACCTTGAATGTCGGATAAGATCTACCTTGAACGTCACACCACCTGAAACTCTATCTTAAATATCTGATTAGAAGATCAGATCCAAGTCGGGTACAACTACTAAACTATTTATCCATATCACTTGATATCGTATGTTAATGAAAACCTAACAATTGACTGTCTTCTGGATTGCACCAATAGTTCTAAAACTTGTTGAGTCAACTCAAAACTCAACCAAGTCAACTCAAACCTCAGCCAAGTCAACTCAAAACTCAGCCAAGTCAACTTGACTCAGAAGTTTCAAGCCAACTCAGAAGGAGATTGCTTGTATAAAAAACTCAGTTTTCAGAGCAGTCTTGACTAGGTTAACTTGTCAAGTTACTCGAAACTCCGCTTGAGTTGTTTGACTTAATCAAGTCTTAAACACCAATTGTTGTCCATTTCAATAGATAGGAGTCTTTGTGCAACAGTAAGGTTACTCCATTGTGACTTGGGTGTCACTGATTCAAATACAGATATATCCACAGCACATGGGGATAAGGATGCGTACATCTGACCCTCTAGCCTGCCCTTCTTATAGTCCATCTCAATATCATCTTTCTTCAAATATTCATCCAGAGCAAGTCATTGGAGGGTGTCTTTTAAAATATTTAGCATGAAAATATGACAATACAAATGGATTGTAAAGGATCGGGACCTCTATTCATTACCTAACCCAAAACACCATTCCTAATTCTCTCATCCACCTCCGCAACTTAATTTTTCCACATTTCCATCATGTATTAAGGGGGTTCTGCAGGCTGTCCCCTTCCAGCACTTGATGCCAACATGCATATAGTAGTTAGTAGCATACCATATAGCCATTTGTGGCCCATAATTTTTTATTCTAATTATTAATATATTGCTTGTATGTTAACAATAAATTTTAGACCAAGGGTTCAATGTCTCCATGTATATAACATGTATTATTGAGTCTCGATGTTCAAGACTCATTGGGTACTCAACTAAGTCTTTGAATTGATTCAACTCAGGTAACTCTCAAGTCAAATCAAGTTTTTGGGTTTCTAAACTATAGACTGCACCACTAGTTTGCATGCAAAGATGAAAAGCACATCATAAGCTAAAATTATTAAACGCACAAAGACTACTGTTGATGTCTTCCTAGAGACCAGAATTCATATGTCCAGTCTAGAAAGATGGCATTCTAATTAAAAAAAGAAAATCAAAAACTAACCACGCTCAAGGAAGAACTCCAACCTGTACAGGATGTGCCAGACAGCTAGATGCTTCAACCTTGAAGAACCCTTTGAGGATCCAGTTGCCCACTACAGTAACTGGAGGGTACAGCGGACAGCTCCAGCCTCCCTTTCCATTCCTCACCAGGCTTCAGAGTGATGGGCTTCTCAACAGCTGCAGCCTCTACACACAACATATGCTTGTACTCGTCATCCCCAAAATCTGCCATAGCCTTGGCCTTCTTGTCCCATGGATTCCATACCACTGCAAAATATAATATGTTATCAGACTGCAAAATTATGCAGATAATACAAATCTGATTAGCCAGCTCCCTATCCAGTCTTAACCCGAGATAAAGTTGTCAGATATTAGAGACAAAATTAAGAGAAGCTAATACTAGTAATCAAACTTGCCTGCATCCGGAAGTCCATCTTTCCGCAAAACAAAAGTTCTTTTTTTCTCATGGTCCAAAATTGCAATCTTGGTTGGTGTGCCCAGATATATTTTGTCCACCTAATATAAATAAAATTTGAGTATCAAATGACAAAATCACATTCAATCATGCACATTTACTTACTTCAGATTCAAATATTATTGCATCTCCTTGTTCTGTGAAACGCTGCTTTTCCTGTAAGTTGTCAAGGTAATCCAGAGTCTCCAATCCTTCTACTCGCACTTCACTGAAACATTAACTTGAAATTATGGACCAGAAAACATGAGTAACATAAGAAGATATACAACTTTGTGCATGCATGTATCTGTGCATGTGTATTTACCAAAACAAAATATTTTTTCATGTGGTGTTTGGTTCCCATATTCCACCCAGAATAAAACATTATTCCAGCTTATTCCCCCAAACAGCTCCAAAAAGGTGGGCCACCTAGAATAAGCTATTTCGGCAACCCTCGATGTTCTAGAATAGCTATTCAATGATAGACCATGAAATAACTTATTCTAGGCCATTTTATTTCTATGTGGTGGGCCCTACTGCATTAATGATGCTGGAATAAAGTTGTTATTTCAGATTTCCAACCAAATAGAAATTTGGAATAACAAGGATGAATAGCTATTCTCTAAGAATTGTTATTCCTATTTCAGGAATAAATTTTGTATCCAAACACTACACCTCAGGGAACAGAATATGAGAATGTTCAAGTTTTGATTGATTTGCTTAAAAACAAATGTCAACCTTGCATACCTACTACTTTCCCATCATTGCTAATTTTAGCCACTAGTATTCAGGTATGTTATTCCCATTTCATTGAATTTGACAACATTTCTTTTTTAATCCAAACAAATGCACAGTGATATTGACAAGTTCAAAACCTTCAAAATAGATGAACAAAGATAACCATTATCAAATACTCAAACATTTCCTTGACTTTCGCAACATCTTACTTTTTTTTTATTAGAACAAATATACAAATATTTTGACATAATTACAATTCAAAATATATAACCAAAGATAATCTGTTATCATGAGAGAATATTCTAAAATTTAAATAGAGAGCTGCTAAAGTTTGGAATGCTACTAATTTGAAACAATGTTCTGTGCCCACAACAACCTTTTTTCCTGGAGAGGGGGCCGTGCACCCACAGGGTGGGGGCCTGGGGGGTGGACGTGGCAGTGGGGGGCAGACGCCTCAGGCTACACGAGATTTAATACATCCATGAGGTTCCCATAAAACTACATGAGATTTAATACATCCATAAGGTTCCCATGACAACCCTAAACCTTGAGGCCCAGTTTGGAAACTGGATAGAAAATTTTGGTATAACCTTTTTCAATCCTGAACAGGTATGGTCATAAGTCTTAATTTGATTTCAAATGAAGTGTTTAAATCCGCATCTAATAATTACCTTTTGGTTAAAAGACAAATATGCCCCTACCCTTCTGGTTTTTTTTGGGCTAAAGGTGTTTTTGGCCACCTAAGGAACTGCTAATTCATGATTATCCGGGGTTTGACCCAACTGTCGGGCATCAGTGGTCCAGCCCCTCATTATGTCTCATTTGGCAGTTATCCACAGGATATCCTATCATGGGGTTTATCCTGTTTCAAAACAATGGCTTAATTCACCGTTGATAAAGGATTACTATTTAAACCAGCAACAGGTGCTAATTCAAAGATGACAATTTTTTGGGGAGGTGCTAAGGTTTCATGTTGGAAGACAAAATATTAAAACTTGAGTTTATGAGGAAATGATGAACATGTATATAGAAGGGAAGGGATTGATTTGTGAAACTAAGGAAGACAGGCATATCTTTAGAAAAGGCAGAATTTCACCAGCAAAACATTATGGCACTACAAGAGTCATTACCTAGTTTTGTAATGGCATCATCAGCATCAAAGATTGCCTCACATCAGAAGAAGAGAAGTCATCATTTTACCAACTTCAGCAAACATAATATGTAACATAATGGTATGGTCATCCTTTTTTGAATTCTCAAACAAATTATTGTTTCCCTGGCATAGTTTTTGTTTCTTGGGGGGGAGAGCCTATTTAGTGCCCATGTCACAACTAGTAAAACCAAAGACTACCTACTCCAACATATGCTGGATCTCCATTTATTAGCTGAAAGTTAACTGAAGATCCTAAGGACTTCCCAGTCATTCCTCTCAAAGTATAAAATCATTCCATGATTCCATGGACTTGAAATTTATAGAATCAGCAGATTCCTACATAACCAGCAAAAAATTAAAACCCATAGTCACAGGAGAAATAGCGACATGCAAGTTTGCACTGCCACACCACCTAATATAGTATAACATAAGCAACTGTGCAAAGCTAACTCTTATTGAGAACAATTATCAATCATCAGACCTTTAACCACCCTTAAGAGATCACAGACCACAATGATGCCAGTGCTAAACAAAACAAATTTCTCAGAAAGCTACCTACCAACCAAATGTTGATTGGATAAATATCACAGTCCGTCACATACTCAGGCAACTATGTCAGATTTTAACTGTATATGGTCATCCGTAGCTTCATAACAGGACCCATAGATTTGATTTCATGGTAGTTGGTGCAAATTCTATATCATTTTTTGTCTATGCATTTGCCAGATCTAAACTTTGTCCATTCACTTAATATGTTCCTAGCATCGCTCCTTCCAATATTAAACCAACAAAGTTTGTCCCATAATTCCCTCTAGATAAATTGGTATACTGTTCTTGTTATCATGCATTCATGGTAAATAAACTTCATCCATTCATTTGGCATGTTCCTATGATCCACTCCCTCCACCAATAAACCAACAAAGCTTGTTTAACAATTCTTCAACGATCACTTGGCATAAAATGAATCCTATCTCTCTTCAGCCATTATATTTCCTACACTACTTTGACATCCTTCAAGCTAAAAGATCCTTGAAGCATATGTTGTCCCTCCTCTAGCTAGAAACATAAACTGGAAGGGAGAAAAAAGGAACTGTATAATGACTTCCTACCTTCTTCACCTCTCGTATGACAGTGATACCTTTAGAAAGACCATAGATCACTTGCCGTTTGTGATTCCTTGAATCAATAAATTCTGCATGGCTCATCTATTTAGTCTCCCTGTCCACAACAAAGTAAACCTCACATGTGATGGGGGACAAGGAGATCATGTTTATACTCGGCATTCTAAGAGACTTCTGAATATTTGGATTGGTTAACGAAGAAGCAAATGATTCTTCATTTTCTCTCGTGGTGTGATTCTATAATGAATGTGAGAGATCTTCAAAACCTAGGTGTGTTTCCCATGTTTAGAGCTGGTCCATTTATATCTTTTGTCCTATCTTTGTCTCTTTACTAAGGTTTTAAGTCCTGGCAAGATGGAAGGCATCCCAGCCATCTTGTCCCATTCATGTGAGAAAACAAGACTGATATAGTGTCGAGACTCTGAAACCCACCCATGTGGGGAAAGAAGAACAAAAAAGAAAAGAGCAAAATAAGGAAAGATCAAGAAAACGAAGAATGAAAGGAAAGAAGAAAAAGGAAAGAATAAAAAGAAGGGAGAAGAAAAAAAATGAAAGGAAGGAGCGAAGGAAGAAGGGACAAAGGAAGAAAGGAAAGAGAAAAAAGAAGGAAAAGGAAAGAAAAAAAGAAGCAAAGGGAGGGATAAGAAAAAGAGAGAAAAAGAAAAAGGAAAGAAAGGAAGGTTAGGAAAAAGGGAGGAAAGAAGGAAGAAAGGCAATAAAGAAGAAAAAGAAAGCAAAAGAATGGAAAGGAAAAGAAAGAAGCAGAGAAAGAGAGATGGAGGGTGCCTATAGGACTCTCGATCGGGACTGCCCCTAGGACAAGATGGAAAAACGGGGCATTCTGTTCTATGAAGAAACTGGCATACCCTCGTCTCAAGACATTTAAAACCTTGCTCTTTACCTTTATTCTTTGCATTTTTTCCCGCACCTTTTCTTTTGATTTTTTTTTTTTCTCTGCAGCCAACAGCAACCAATCAAACCTAGTCAACTGCTACTAGATCTGAACCTAGCAGACCTTGACAATTTTTTGCACAAATCTTGTTTGCTGTAGCTTTATTCCAGTAGATTGTAGTTAGACCTCAGAATGGAGAGCGAGGCATTAAATCTAAAGCACTTGCAGACCCTCTTATTCCCTAAGTACACTCTAGTTTCATATTCTTAGATTCCTCACCACATCCACAGTCAAATTTGCATTGCATTTCCAATTGTCATGGTTCAGTTTTGATGAAATCTCCGATCTGAACCCAAAATTCCAGCACCCTATAGGTTTCAGCCCTACCCTTAAGCCATACACGTTCCACTTTCCCAGACACCCTACATCAACGTGTCTAGAAGAGGAAAAGAAAGAAAGATATATAACTACATTTTTTTTCTCTAGTAGCTTTGGCACCTCATGAGACATTAATGGCATCCCTACCAGTCCATCATGATTTCTTGAATCAAGAAATCTTGAACTTGGCTAATTAACCTCTTTTAACACCAGCTTTTCTTATGCAAGCATATATTACTTCTCTTCAAGCACCCCTAGCTACCATGTAGATAGATTCTCCTTATAAGAAATTATCATTATTCCACACATTTACTATGTGTGAATGCCTTCCTTTTTCCTTTTTCCTTTTTTCCTTTTTTTTTCTCTTAACAAGTATACCCATATCCACTAACCTATGGTTAAAGGTAATATGCAAAATCAATGGATGCCTCCAAATAGAATTTTGGAATTGTTGAAATTAATTTTATAGGTCAAGTCACTTCTATAAAAGATAATAGAACATTACATGAGAAAAAGCTAAACACACCTGAGATAATAATTTTTAGAGAAAATTATAAGAACACCCCCTCAACTTTAATCCAATTTCACTTACACCCCCTCAACCTTAAAAAGTATCAAAATAGCGCTTCAAGTGTTTGAAATATTCCAAAGTGGTTCTATCGTTCACTTACCAGCAAACGGCATTATGGCTTGCCATTTTAATAAAAAAAAATGCCCAACTCTCATATAGGAAGGGAGCAAAGAGGAAAAGGGGATGAGGATGGAGGGGAAGGGGGAAGGAACAATTGTAAGAGAGGAAGGGACAAAGGCGGAGGGAGCCACAATGGAGGGGGAGGGCGGGGTCACGAAGGTCAACATAGAAGGGGATGGTGGCGTCAAAGGCCTTATGGGTGGGTTTGGAGGAGGACGAGGATGAAGAGGAGAAGGGGTGAAGAGGAAGGGGAGAAGGGGTCGTTGGCAAGAAAGGGGCAAAGGTGGAGGGAGCCGGTGTAGAGGGGGACGATGAGGTCATAGAGATCAACATGGAGGGGGAGGCAGGGTTGCAGAGGCCACAAAGAATATTACATGATAGCTATCCTATATAAATTTTTGGCATGTATGCCTCTTTTAACGATTCAAGAATTTGATATGGTAAGAAGAAATCAAAACATTCTTATGTAACTTCAAACTATAAGCTCTATCATTTCAAAGCCGGCTTTGCTATGAAGTTTGTTTGCGGGCTGCCCAAGTAGAGATGATCCTCAAATTCCATTACAAAGGTGACTAAGGATATCACTGTACCGTCAGAATCATCAAGCACTCGTATGATCTTGCCATTGGAATCTACAATCAAAATCATTGCCCCTCTTCATGGGTTCAATAATCTCAACTAGTTTTGGAAATGTTGCAAGCACTTGTTTGGCCATTGCTGGAGCAATGAATCAAATCAAGCCACTTCGATCCAAGCAAAAATGAGCATACCAAAATCTTAGATCTGGTGAATACAACCACCTCATGGGACTACTGAAATCAAGGCTTAAGTAGGTTAGAAAAAGTAATGTTCCTTATCATGGTTGAGTTTCATAAGGCTGAATGTATTATGGTATATATTATGATTCTCGGTGATTCTCTTCCATTGGCTTCTATTGTGCATAAACTGTTTATACCAACTATTCAAGAGCTGCATCACTGGGCTGCATATTGTTGCATTTATCTTCAGTCACCTCAGTGTTGCTGCATCACTAGGCTCCTCAGAAGCTAATAGCTGGATGCAGATTTTGTTGACGATGTATTTCAAGCTACAATCTGATTACCATTACATCTTTTAGTATGTGCTGGTGTAGTTCTCCAATTCCTGGTTCATGCTGATCAACATTTCCAATAGTTTTCTATACATAATTCTATGCAGGACCATTGGGCTGCTCAAGAATATCTGCTTCTGCATCAACTCAACATTATTGCACAACTTGTTTCTACCGTACAATCACCTGATGGGCTCATTTGTTTGTGATCTGATTAATGGTGCCTTACAATGCTCTACCTTCTACTCCATTCTATCAATTTGTGATGCTCGGCTATTAGACCTTCAGCTGCTTGGTGCATGACAGATTCACACAAACTTCAGGTTCAAGGAATGCTCAAACTTGGTGGTCTCTACACTTTGTCGCAATTATCTTTAAGGCTTTCTCATGCTCGCCATATATCTTTTGCCAGATTGGATAGTCTGCATTTCTACATTTTCCAGGCTGTGCTAATATTCACCTATCATCTATGTCAATGGAGACTGCTTTTTTCAACATTCAGATGCTTTGGAGATGGTTCATCTTTCTTGTCTTCTATATTTGATCTTATGCTTCATTACAACAGCCAACAGTCTTTATGCTTCTCAATATGGAAAATCGTTATTTGTTATCATGTTTTGCAATCAGATCCACTTCCAGGTTCTTCATTTACTACATGATATCTTTACAGTACATGGACTTTTAGAAACAATGTAGGGGACTCTTTGCTTTAAGTTCCATTGTGGGTTTCTTTTGTTGATTGGCTTCATGAGTGTTGTACATGGACTCTGTTCTACCACAAAAAAACATGTTCTATAGACCTGTACAAGAGCAATCCAAAAAGATCCATCATGTGCAAGATTAATGTTAATCCTCCTGTCTGTTTTCCCTTCTTGCTCTCCCTTTAGCTAATGCTTCAAACACCGGAATCTGGCTCACAAAAAAAGACAACCACACCAATCCATCTAATCTCCTCTCTCCCCCTCTATTTTTTCTCGGTTTTCTTACTCCGTTTGCTCTATTTTTGGAAGAATGGGAGAGACATAGAGGTGGAGAAGAGGCAAAAAGGAGAGAGAGTTTGGTGTGGGTGTGGAGGTGTATTTTTTTTTCTATGTCCTTCCCTTTGCTTCCTTTCCAAGAGGATAAGAAAATGAAAGAACTTGATTGAAATGCCTCCATGGTCTCCTCCCTCCACACCCCTCCTTTTCCTCCTCGCTTGCTTTAGGGTTTCTTCTTCTCTCCACCATTTGATTTAGGGTTTGTTTGATGCTAAGGATAGTTTAGGCATTTTATAAAATGATGGTACCATGCAATGGTCACATGATACCATTCTGTTAATGGAGGTAGACAGCAAGACCACATTAGGGCATTTCAAAAATTTGAAGGGCTAGTTTGATACTTTTTAAAGTAGAGGTTTAGGGTTTAGGGTTAGTTTCGAAAATTTCAAAAATTTGAAGGGCCAGTTTGATACTTTTTAAAGTAGAGAAGTGCAAGTTAAATCAAGCTAAAGTTGAGAAGGTGTTCCACTAATTTATTATAATTTTTAACAATCCTTGAAGTATATCATTGCTAGACCTGAGCAATGCTCGGGCCGGGCCTTCCTAAGATATTAATGACTTTTTTTCTCAACCCAAGCCTGGCCCGACTCGACTATCGGGCTAATCTTTGCTGTTCGGACCTGGTCCTAATTTTTTAAACCTTTAATTATTTATCAGGTCAAACCAGGCCAAGCTAATTATTTATCAGGTCGGGCCAGGCTAAGCTAATTATTTCCATATCCCAAGCCCATCCAAAAAAATAAGTGAGCCTCTCAGGCCAAGTTGGGCCTTATGTGAATTCTTCATGTCCAAGCTCCTCCAAATCACGGGCCAGGCCCCGCCCGACCCATGCTCAGGCCTAGTCATCACCAACATTTGACGAAGTTGACAAACATAACAACCCTTGCACTTGCAGGAAAAATTAAGAAAAATATAAATAAGAAAATTACTATAGGTGAACATAATTATAAGAATACAAAGGTTTTGCACCAAACATGATATGCAAAGAATACTGAATACTGTAATAAGGAATATAATATTGTCATACAGAGAACATGCAGGCAGTGAGACAAAATCTATATCCATCACTATTCACCAACCAATATGAATCCAAAGTAGACTGCTTGTTCAGGTTTGAACAGTACAGCAAATGACTGAAATATATTATTCATGATAGTTAAACTCCTTGTGTATATAATAACCACTGAACCAACAATATCCTCCAAGGGAATTGTGGTATCCTATTAAAAGTATTTTTTGCTTGGTTACCTTCCTTAACGTTAAATTATACACTATGCCAAGAAAAGCCTATTTGTGCATTAAGTAATATACAAAAACCAATAAAGTGCATGCACAGATCACCAGCTAACTTATCGGTAACTTAACACATAATCCTCAAGTACACAAGAAGCTCACGGAGTTGAAGGACAAACCTGATATCAGAAACAGAAAAATAAGTGTGGTATGCAAATGTAAAGGAGAATGGCTTTCCATCATTATTCGTATTTCTTATGCGTGATGTCAGCATGAGATCTCCTCCAGGTCCCAAAGTAACCCGAAGACGAAATTCATAACTGCAATGACAAAAAGTTGGCAATACTGATTCATCAAACCCCAAATATACATAGAAACATGTAATTTAAAAAATCAATTAACATCATAAGAATATGAGCAAACAACAATTTCGACAGAATTTCTACAACACTTCAAATAGAACAAGACTTGATGTTTGATTACTAGATGGATAGCATACCTGTGGGGCCAAATCTTCATATCTTCTTCAGATGGCTTGAGAATTAAATCAACAAAAGCTTTATTAGAGGTATTTGTTGGGAAAGGGGGTGGGTCAGTGTCAATACTCCAGAACCTGTTCCTTGCAAACCCATGCTGCTCAAGAGGTCCATAGTTGGAAAACTGCATTTGCAGCGAAATCAGATGATGAAAATGAATAAAATCCAGATGAAGCATAACAGAAGAATGCTTACAATCAGTAAACATCATACTTGAGGAAAGCATAATGGGATGCCCCCACGTATGGCTTTTGGAGGCTTAAAAATCGCCTGGAACAAAGAAAAAGCAAAACATGATTAATGAAATGTTACAAGTAAAAGGAAACAGCCATTATTGACAAACATACAATATGACCGGACAAATGCCACCTTCCATCCCTCAATGTCAATCATCACAAAAAGATGAAAAGTCAATCATGTGATGAGAAAATTGACATCAAATATAATGCATGGACTATATAACATTATTTTTTCAATGGTTTTTCTTTTTCTTGAGTTAAATGAGGAGATAGCAAACTAGACAGCCAGTAATTGACTGTAGCCTTTGGAAGGCCCTAAGACACATTATGAGAACTAATGCAAACAACAAAAACAAGATATTTCAAAGAAATAACATCTTGTTCGACATAAAACAAATTTAATGTTATACAATTATGTGTATATTACCAAATAACCATTTAAGCTCCAAAAATGAGATTTCCTCATATTCGTAAGTCCAGCTAGAAAATGAATAACAACTGATTGACACACTCAACACTAAAAAGCTACAAAATTGCCAAATAATGGACTATCAGATGAGTAAAGTTTAGGAAGTAAACAATATATATTTGTTCACAATAAAAAATATCCAAACACTTCACTTTCATGCAATATTAACTTCAGTATAAGATTATTGATATCAAAGAACCCACATGACACAAAATACTCTAAAATACTGATTAATAGCTTTTATTGATTTCTTTTATTTTTGAGTTTTTCTTGATTTTTTTTTTTTGGACACGAAACTATGAAACTTGGAGCAAAACATCGAAAAGTGCAGAAACTGTTGAAATCGAAACCCTGCAAGATCTGGCCAATACCTCAATCGAAATTGAGTTTTCAAACCTTGTCCACAATTGTATGTTCCATGCCTCAGTTAATGAAATTTCAAAATAACGAAATGGTAGAGGAGTTTATCTTTAAACCCTGATCTTTAAAACCTGGCATCGACAGCTGGTTAGTCAAATGCACTTAAGAATGCCACAAGCAAATGAAAAAACTTAAAAAGAAGAAAGAAGTTCAGATGATACAGAGAAACTGTTAAAAGCCAATACCTTTTGATTAGGTTGTGATAATTCAAATAACCATACATTACTATCTTATACAATGTTAGGGTCATTTAAGTTCTCTAAATCAGTTTTTTATTAATAATGATGTTTCTATCAGATGGTTCTTTAAAAGGATTATATAATATGAACTAATTGTACTAGTCAAAAAACCTTGCAACTAATGACCAACTAAGTATTGCAAATGATTTTAATACCTTGCTGCTGACAAAAAGCAACTCCTCCCCATGGTCATTTTTCCAAGATGTCACTTGGCCACCATATAGATACACCTGCTAACAAATAAATACACAAAAAAAAGTGACAATCACCAGAAAAACTATCGTAAGTTTGCAACCATATCAAGTGAATGTCTCAGCAGCAACAAACTACAGAAAGGAATTGGTCAAGCCATCTCTGTCCATTAAGCTTTTCATTAGATTTTTTCCCTGACTAGAAAGGAACATCTCTTGTATGTTAAAACTTTGTAAGATTTAAGATTATTATGGAAAAGGAATTATTTTCTTACCTTTTCTAGATTTAATACGATATGAGAATTCTAAGAGAAAAAATATGAACCTTCTACATTTTATATCCTTTCTTTTATAGGAGAGCTTCTTATATCCTTAATAAATGGCATACTCATAGATACTATAAAGAGCAAAGGATAGCTATCATCTAGGTAAATCCAAGATAGAATGAAGATATTTAAATGATTTGATTACTGCTTTTCTTCCATTCCATCTTCTCTTCAACTTCTTTCTTCTATTTTTCCTCATATAGCATTTTCTCTCTTAATTTGATGCAAAGTCTGCAATATCGGTACTAGACCCTCTACCAAGGGTGCATGTCAAGTTCAATGTACCAATACTCGGTACCAAGGATCGTTGAACCGATATCGAGACCCATTCAGATCACTGACCAGTATGGCACCGTACCGTACGGTACCGTACCACATCGGATTTCGTGAAATTGAAAAAAAAAAAACCTCCCTCTCCCATGACTACATTGCCCAACCTAAATCAGACTGAACCGGGTAAAATATATCGATACGGTATTGTACCGATCCAGTTCGGGGCTTTTTGAATGGTCCAAGATTCCATATCATTTTTCATGACCAAATCGTACTAGTTCTTGATCACTATGGTTCAGTATGTCCCAAACCGCCCGGTTCGGGACGGTTCTGAAAACCTTGACTCAGTACACCTCCCATATTGCATACAAGTTTGTTAACAGTGTGGTATGGTATTGTCTTGTACGGCATACCATGCTTTGATGCATGATCATATAGGCCCATTTAGCCAGCCAACTAGCTGTTAAAGATAAACATTCTATTTTTATAAGCCTAGGATTTCAACTGCATCTCCCACTTGCCTTTGAATTCTGTCTTGCCCACCATTTTCCCTTTTAGATTGGTGACCCAATTTGTCAACTTTCCTAGATATATATGACTGCAAAACACAAATCTTTGCTCTAACCTACAGTTCATCTCCTAATCCCCTAGTTATCCAAAATTAGAAAATGTAGGAATCCTAAAAATCTATTCCAAGTTTCTGCTTCTTGTTGTCACAGACTGTCAAAACATGAGTTTTCCATAACCTAGCACTGCATGCCCCAAGAACCTATCTTTTAACAATCCAAAAGCAACTTATCATATCACATATGAAACTATAATTATACATTACTTACTCATTTGACTGATATTATTTCTATTGTGTTTTCCTTGTTTTCTTGTAGAAAATTATTCCTAAATTCCTTGCAATCCTTAAATTTGCATCTAATTATTTCTTCATATATTATGTGATCATAATAACTTAGAACTATAATATGCATGAAAACAAAATGAATTTCTAGTGACACCAGAAAAAAATATCCAAAGTTTTCATGCATATTTTCACAATTTTCTCATCTCACCAACACTTTATAAATGCTTATTATTGTATGTTTCGGTTATTTATGCCCAAAAGAAACACTCATGAGTTCTCCTATATGTTCTACTCTCCAATATCAAACCATCAAGGAAGCATGCATGAAAATATCATATTGAAACTATGCAATGCTGCAGAAAATATTTTAAAAAGACAGTTTGTTATGTAAGATGTTCCAGAACAAAAGGATATCCCAAATTGTCTCTTCATTGTTAATGTTCTAAATTTGAGGCAATCACCATTCCTCACAAGTATTATATCAAAATCTCATATCAAAGTTTGTGATTTGACAGTTTCTGCTTTTTCTTGTTAATGTAAACCGCACGTTACTGTATCACCATTCCTCAAAAGGATTGAGGTAATCAAGATCTCATGCTTCAACTTTACCAAGAGAATCACCTTGTTCCTGAAGTTCTTTCCTTTGAACAACGTGATGAGAAACTAGTCAAGAGTGTTTCTGATAAACTTGTAAGCTACAGATCAAGAAGTTTGGACCTGGAGGGTGTTTCACGGTGAGATCAAGAACCCAAGATCGAACAACATGCACGCGACACCGACTCCCCTGGATCTTGTTCTTCTTAACTACTCGACATGCATGAAGAAAGTGACCTAACCAACTGATCCAGTGCGAATCAAATCCATAAAACCGGATACAGCCGAAAGAGGTTCACATCCGATTTGAAAATTCAGATACCGATCGATCTTGCATGTCATTCACTTTTTCAAAATTCGAGTGAATTGAAAAATAAACCGAGAACTGTTTAAGGCAGACAATTAGAGTATACAAGGCCGGCAAACTATCTACAATTTCTTAAAATGAACCGAAAATCAAACCAACAATACCCCAAGAACCATCGATCCCGTCAATAACCGCATCAGATCCAGAACTAGCGAATCAGAAACCAATCGAAATTCCGATGCGAGAAAAGATATCTCGTTCCATCGAGAATTCGTAAAAAAACTCGAAAGAAAGAAAAGAATAACCGATCGAGAGCGGGATAAGAGGAAACGAAGCGAACCTCCACCGAACTCCCCCTGACTTCTCTCAGCACGACCTTGTCGAGGCCATTGACGCCCTTGCAGAACTCCACCGGAGGCTTCTCGTCCGACATCGCTCAAATCCCATAACCTGAAATCCTAACCCACTCTCTCTCTCTCCTCCCCTCTCCCTCCCTCTCCACCGGTAGCCAAGAACAGCGAGATAGAATGGCGGAGACCGGGGAAGAACAAAACTTGAACCGAGAAAGAAATGACTATATTTATAGAACCAGAATAGACGAAGGAAGGGGCACACACCCGGTTCGAAGGAAAAGCACCGACGTCAGAATGTGCCCATAAAAAACTTTACGAAAAAGTGAGCAGCCACCGTCCGTTCTAC
This sequence comes from Areca catechu, assembly GCA_021397845.1. Taxonomy (NCBI): domain Eukaryota; kingdom Viridiplantae; phylum Streptophyta; class Magnoliopsida; order Arecales; family Arecaceae; genus Areca; species Areca catechu. The sequence goes on from CM038043.1 coordinate 4,153,044, forward strand.
CCATCAGAGGAAGGAAATGACTGCTGTTCCCATAACGCATACATATCTCTATGAGGACATCGAGAAGATGGGTTTGCCGTTCACTCCTCGTTTTTATAATGGCATCGCTGTTGGAGCCGACCTGATACCCTAAACCAACCTTTAAAAAAAAAAAAAAAAAAAGACTCACGCAGGGCACCGCGTTGTTATAACGCGGGACCCGCTTTTGTGTAATGAGTTCAGAAAGTATGGTTCCTTTTGGGTCTCTGACATAGTTTTCAATTTGAAAATACGGCAACTTTTCCTCCGTTTAAAGGAATATTATTTTACATATTCTTTTTACCCAAAGCACTTTTACGGAGGGAATTTTGGTTCGCCGTGGACGTGATGTCCAGAGGAAAGTAGAAGGTTGGGCAAGAGAGAACCTCGACCATCCATTCGGTGCAAACATACCGAGTCTTCCAGCCAAGCCTGACCATATATATGTTAGTTTGTGGACTCGACCTCACACCCAATAGTTTCCTCCAAATGATATATTTTTTTTACTATATTTAATACTCATGTAGTTCCTAATAATGGTGTATAAACTTTAGTTGCTGCACGTGATTAGGATAGTACAGTTGATAAAAGCTTGATTTTTCTTTGCCTGATCACCGGTTCGAGAAATGATTCCATGCATGATTCGATTAAAATTTCGAAATTTCTGAATGCACATGACTGGAAGGTGAACCGACTGATACTCCAATATCATAGAGGGGCTAGACTGATATACTCATCGATTCGGATAAATCCCGGAAGGTGAAAAAAGTAGACGAAAAAATTATGACCTGTATCAAACAAAAGCCTAGCAAACTGGGAACCAGAATGGAACGCTACACCAGGATAAAACCCCCTACCCTTTTATTCTATCCACAAAAAAAAAAAAAACTACAGTTCCTGCACAAGGTATACAAAGTCCAGTACTATTATTTGTAAGTTTAAACTTGTGCTATCATAATTTGTGGTATACAAAGTTCAGTACTATTATTTGTAAGTTCAAACCTGTGCTACCATAATTTGTGATTGTACTTAGAAGCTCTATCATCATCATCATCATATATTTAAATATATATATATATATATAAAAGTTAGTTCATGATTTCTAACTTTTTTTCAAGTCGGTGCAGCAAATCCTCAACAATATTTATTTATCAAAAACCATCCTCAACAACATTTTAGCAAAAAAAAAAAATACTCAGAAAAAAAAATTAATATAGCAACGAAGCATGAGCTAGCAGCCAAAGATAAGAAACTACCCATTTAAATATATATATATACAAAGATAAGAAACTACCCATTTAAATATATATATATATATATATATTCTAAACGACATATATCTTCAGCGGGAATCAGAGGCCTACGTATCTTCGTGTTCTTTTAGTATTCTTGTTAATATTTCACGCGGAAAATCAATTGCTAGTGCTATATTAAATCAAAAATCATGATCACAGAAGTATGCGAGAACTTTGCTTGGTATTATTAAACCATTGTACTCGGTCTAAATGGGTGGTTACTTTGGGGCGTTGGGTCCTGCAATCCCGATGCGACGAGGCTGAGTTTGGGGGCAGAAAACTCGAACAACCACCGTGAGTCCCTGACAGCCAGAACAAAAGGCAACAACCACATCAGTATTCCTTCAAATTTGACAATAATGCGTCATGCTTCAATGCGTAAACCATCACTCATAAAGTAGATGTACAACAAATGATAAAATAACACCGATTATATTAATTGAAGATATTAGAAAAGTTTGCGACCGAAGAGACCCAGATACCCCTCTTTTTTTATCAGACAAGGAAAATTCATCCCATGGCTGGTGTATTCCTTTTATCAGGCTTGACCAAACGTACCTTTTTTCAAGAAAAACACAAGCAGCTCCTTCTCATAAAAATGGTGATTAGCTGTAATTATCTCGAGGCCAGGAGGAAACTAATACAGTGTAATAAAGATACTTGAGACAGCTGGAGTCCATAGAGTAACTACGAGGTGAACACAGCAGGCGCACCTGTGAATTCTGGGATGGAAAATATACCACAAAGCGAAAGAGTATTAACCATGAACAGGTCAAAATTCGAAGCCAATATTATTTATAAATAGAACAAGTGAAGTGCCTACAAGTCCAGAAGCAAGTAGCCGACCCTCTCTTAGCAGAACGGTCCACACATCTATTTAACCAAAAATCAGGCTAGGAAAAAATCTTCAGAATTGAAGTATGATGCCATAACATAGATTGTTCCTCGTCCTGAGAAAAATAATATGAACGTGATAAAAGCTTCGCAGCAAATTCGAACTCAATCTGAAAAGCTCAATGTAGCATACAGTAGAATCTACTAACAGTCATGTCAAGTAAAATGGTAACATCATCCTGCCAATCCAAATACTCCAAAAAAACCTCTTTTCCTCATCCCTTGACAGCATATACATCATCCTTTGGTTTGTTACCATAACTACAGATCTTAGCAATGTCAGTGATCCAGATAATTCTCATAAGCATTGTAGCAAAAAACTCTTGATTAGGAGGGAGGCCAATTAGTATTGTAACAAAAAGTTCCTCGAGTCGGAAGCGAAGACTATCATCTTACAGAAATCGATGATATCTCACGTATAAGCATCGATACAGCTGCATTGATTGCTCCCCACAAACCTGTTATTGTGACTTTCTTGTTGACATCAATGAAAAGGGGGGGCAAAATTTGAAAGCTGATCAAGATGTTCGCTAGTCTGAAATTTTATGTGTAAAAGCATTATCTATCAAATGTTCCAGAAATGAAATCACCTCTGTCTGATGCCTTAATCCTTGCTCCGCTATCATAGTCTATTATCATAAGAACCAACCAACGAATAGCCTCTTAGTAGACTTTGGTAATTGGTAACAAATAACCATGGAGGGAAGAAACAAAATTATGATAAAAATTAGATTCGCATAATGCTATCAAATGTAATTTACATTACAATGATGTGAACATACAAAAACAAGAGTTTCAACTGATGGATTAGATTTGGATCCCCAACCTAAAGACCATGTTGGAGTTGGTCCAGTAAAATAGTAACAAATTAAAATAAAGCCAGGTTAAAATAGCATAAAATATTAAAATTATAAGTCGATGTTATAAAATTCAGAAACAATCTCAGCCTTGCTAAACTGTTGAATAAATGTTAAGGCCTCATCCATTCCAAGTACAAGTTGGAGTTTCCCAAGTCATACCAAAGCTCCACCTACTTGACCATATGATTCACTGCACAGGAGGCTGAATGTGCCAGAAAGGGGGTAAGCAGTTGCTCTCAGTTAATATTGGGTGACAGAGGTCTGATGTATGATTAACATAATATACAGAAAAGACATGCACGTTCAAGCAGAGACATGGCATTGCCTATGGAGACATTAACATTCCAATGCCTGATAGCAAGCAGTCAAATAAAATAAAATATGATAGAAAATTTTACTTATTATCAATTGGAACAACTTGGTTCTTTAAAAATAATAATTATTGGATCTCACTTATTTATAGAACATTGAACAAAGGAATCTACTATTAAGCTGAGCAAGAACAATATACATAGCTCTAACTATCAAAATTGATTTTTTTTCTCTTTTATACAAGATTCCTTCATAAGATGTCAAGATCTACTTCTTCTAGTCCACTGATTGATTTGGAGAACCTTTTGCGATTTTTCTTTCCCAGATCAAGTTTAAAATTGAAGAAATCTACTGTTCTATGATCCTGCAATGCGCACCTGACTAATCTCCATTATGTTCCTTGCTCCATGACCCACAACAGCTCAAATATGCTCATCTGCAACACCAATCATCAGAGAGTTGCCTCAGCCTTCAGAGGACCCAACAGAAAACCCTGTTACAGGTGATGTCATAACCTAAAGAAGCATTTAATTAATAATCATAGACACAATAGCAGCCAACACCAAGTGGCAAGTCCTAGAATTTTTTAAATCACATGGAAACTTTAAGCATGACTTACAGGCAGTGCAACTTTTCAAGAAGTTTAAAATGGTCTGTCTAGATGCATATCACTAGGGAAATAAACCATCAAACATAGAAAAAAATTTTAAAAAAAGATGTTAACCAGTTCCTGTGGCTCGAGGTTGAACCTGGTGCATTTAAATTACATGACTTCCTTTAGTATATTTTTTTTCTGTTGCCAAATAGATTCAGTTATTACTTCTTGAACAACATTTTCTTTAAAATAAGTTATCTTGCAGGAAAGCATAAATCTGAAGCAAGAGAAAAGGGTAACAAGTGCATAGGAAGAAGGAAATTCACCAGCCAGTTCTGAGATTAATGTCATCAATACTTTAACAAAATCTATCCCATCTTTATAGCACCACTATAAGTACAGGTATAATCAGATCAATCTCAGATTTAAATCAACTAGGTGAACTTGTGTTGAAATTTTAGCCAATGCATCTTTGGAAAAGAGAGAGAGGGCCTACTACTGCAACTGCAAGGCTGGGTAACCGAGAAGTAACCCTCCAAGGTTACTACATTTAGGAATCTAGATGACAATAGAACAAGGCAGCATATTTGATATGAGAATAATCATTTTGAATATACAAAGGATTCAAATAAAATAAGAAACAACGAGGCATGGTATCTGTACAAATTTGAGTTAGAGCAACACGCTGAAAAAGTTTAAGTGATGGTATTGATGAAGCATGTGTAGAAATTTATATTACAAATCAGCATGTTAAGTATCATGTACTGGCGATATGTAGTGGGACAAACTTGGTAGGGTACTAGTATGGAGCAAATGGCACATTAGTCATGCATTTGAAAGATAAAGCAAATAACACATATCAAATGTCAACAAAGTAGAAACAATTGATATTATTAGTTAGAACCTATATAAAAGGATTAATCATTTAAAACCTACCTTCTTTTTAACTTCATGATAAAACAATAGGTTCAATTCACATAAATAATACAGAACAGAACTATATGAGTTGCTTCATTTCTTTGACTTTCATCTTCACCTTTACCCCATATAGTTACATAAACTCTCATGATCACCAGGAAGGCACAAGTAGTATTGTTCACAACAAAAGGATATGTTAATTGCAAACCCAGAAGGTTACATTTTGTTGCTTGTAACCTTCAAAGGATGTTCACTCCTAGGTTTTGATGACTAGATTATAGTTAAACAAAGTACCATGCTATTAAAATAATCCATTAGTCAAAGACCACCAAAACATATTCTTGGCCTTTTTTTATAAAAAAAATCATGTTCAATGGTTTGGATCTTGAATTTGGATGGGCTAACTGAAAATAACATGCCCTAATGCTCACTAATATATGGATCAAATTGAATAAATAAATAAATAATGAAATTGGTACACCCGAGAACAAAACAACACACACACACACACAAACATATACACGCATGTGTGTGCATGTGTGTGTGTATATGAGTGCATGTATGTATGTATCTATATATATGTGTGTGCGTGTGCACGTGTGGATGTATGCACGTATCCATAAGTACAAACATATATATGCATACATACACAGTCATATATAAGATGGACTATGCTCCTCCCAAGAGGAGAGGGTTTCTACTCTGGTCAGGTCTAAAATCAATAATGGGGCATCCAAATTGAAGATCCACACTGTTTATCATGATATATTTAAATTTCAATTTAAATATTCCTGGAATTTGAGCGTTCAAGTTTCTTGTGCTTTAAATTTGAAAGAGTTATTTATGTGATGTAATAAATTGGATAATGAAGAGTGATGAAAACTCTGCTCTTTGAATGGTACTACTGGCACATCTAAACTCTTCCAAAAATAGAAAGAGTATATACTCGCGAAGCTATCACAAGAGGAGACGTGAGGTTATTGGATTAAGCTTAAGAAAACAACAAATGATGCATCCCGAATTATGTTAAGCTGCATCTGCAGACATCAATCACTTCAAGTTCGTGATCCCTCATTTTACTTTATTAGGTATGGACAAAGTGAGGTAGGAGCTGAGCCTTTTAAGAAACAAAAAATCAGTTATTTTGGCAGATTTTTGAGACTAAGATAAGCCAAGATCTCGGAAGAGAAAGTGGAAAAATTTTGGAAGGCATGAGATTTCACAAGGCCTCAGCCAATATTTCAGGTCCAAGGTATCAAAATCTCAGCAAACATAATAAATCCAAACTTAGTAGTCATTTAATGGTGTCAAATTTAAGACATTATCCAAAAATTTTAATTCAGTTTCTACACCTAGCATCTTCATCCAATGCCTCAATCTCATTGTCTTTACAATGAAATTCCTTCACCAAAATGTTTCAATATATCTATACCTTACTAGATACCACCAACATTCTCCACATAAAGAAGAAACTCAATTTGTTATCTGTAGCTTTAACACCTGGTAATGGTTTAGGTCAAAAAATTAGAATAGGCATTTCATCACTCTAAACTTCCACTACATCAAGAATATAAATCAATTACTACCATAGAGAAGTTGAGGTAGAAGATATAGATGAGAGATGCAGATGGTCCAAATAAGAGAAATATTTTGACCTATAATCAATACCAGAATTTCAAATATGGTCAATATGAACAAATCACAGTAAAAGCAAAAACCATTAAAAGTTTGGCCTGTCATGATCTAATAAATAATTAGCAAAGAACTGCAAGATGACAATTTATCCTAGTTTCGCATTCAACAATTCCTTAACCGATTGAGAATCAAACTCCTGATATTAAGTTCTTCTACCCACCTTTGACTCTGTAACAGTATTCCAAAAACTATCAGTATCATCCCACTGCTAAATGAAAATATAATACAGAGAAACTAAAAATATCAAACCAAATTGACATCAATGAATCAAAATTATCTAAGCACAATAAGAAATTGAAAAATTCTTAGATTGTTCTAGGAATATCAGAATCAGTAAAAGTCTCAAAAAAAAAAAAAAAAAAAAAAAAAAAAAAAAAAAAACAGATTTCCAATTGATATCCACTCAATTACACTGAAGAGTTCAAAAGGGAACAAAAAAAACATTTGGTTAGATCTACAGTGACTTCCAGAATTTCAGGTATAAGACAGTTTCGGGAATATATTTGATACAATGAAATATATTTGAACAACTCTGATATCTGCTCGATTTATGCAAATAACCAGCATTGTTTTCTTGAAGTGATACCATTCTTATTTTTATCCTTACAAATCCTTTATTTTCTGGCATAGATTTTTTTTTTCTGAGAATTTTCTGACATAAATATTTCGAACAAAGAGACAATTTGAAACAATTCCCCTCAGAACCAACATACTGCAGTGTAGCAGCCTGAAGAAAGCACCACATTTTATCTTCCCCTCAAGATTCGGCCACAAATAAGATTCCCCTTCAATTTCCAAGAAAATCAACAGCATCATATCGATCTCTAAACCCTGTCTCCAACATTATCAACGAGGCATTCGTTAAAACAACAGCAACAATTGGTGTGATTCAGTAATAGAACCAACAACCAGGATTCGCTAAAAAATTTTCATCTTGAAAACTTTAAAGAATATGATTACTAATTGAAACATCGAAGCACCGATCAAATCCAGCAAAAAAGAGAGTACTTGGATTCGCCTAACCTGGGGTCGGGAATCTTGGGCGAAGCCGGTGTCGCACGGGCGGGGCTTCAGGGTAGGAGATGGGGAGGGTGTTGAGGTATTCCATGGCGGAGGGTTTTCTCCGACGGAGAGGACGAGAGAGGGTTTTCGCACCATCTGTGGGGTTTGCCAGTCCAAATTAATAGGCCTAAACAACATTTGATTTTTTTATTTGCAATTCAGTACAATAATAAAACCAAAGATGCATAAGATACAAGAAACCGTCTATCATCTGAAAATGTAAAGCATCTAGGGGGCTACAGCTTGTCAATGAGGTTCCAAGTGGAAGAGTTGCCACGCTTTAAAGCAATGGCCACAGTAATGGCTTCAGAGGGGATCCATTAAGTAGCATGCATTAGTAACAGTTTCAAAATCTCCTGCAATCAACTTGGATTGGCTTAACTTGATTCATAGACCTCAGTCTGCCATGAACATAAAGTGCACTTAGTTCTATTCTAACATGAACATCCTGCAATCTCAAACCTTGCCATAAGACACTAACCAACAGAAAGATTGGCTTAACTTGATTCATAGACCACAGTCTGCCATGAACATAAAGTGCACTTAGTTCTATTCTAACATGAACATCCTGCAATCTCAAACCTTGCCATAAGACACTAACCAACAGAAAAAAAGGAGACATACAACTTTACTAGCATTCATAAGTAATTTTTCTCTGGTGAGTGCCACATCACCAAATCTTCTTCATCTAGGATTACATGATTTCTGCTTGGCCTTCTCTATCAGAGGTTTCAATTGCTTCTTCTCTGCAAGAATCTTCAGAAAGTTGAATAAGAATGGTATATAATTATGCTTCCTCCTAATGTTTTCCGTTTTCCATTTCTTGAATTTCTCCTCCTCCATCAGTATTTTCTCAGTTGCACTTTCTATCCCAGAGGCCACCTCTGCAAGCACTTTGTTTATTGTTTCGACAGAAGAACTTTGCTTGTTACCTGTAATCATATGATCATTCAATTGCTGCAGAAGATGTTCCCTCTTCTTCTGGAGCTCCTTAAGTTCAGCTGTATACATCTCCTTCCTATTCTTTATAACAGCCATGAGATTGAACCTTATCTCATTTCGAGAGTATTGATCAATCCGTTCCTGGATCACTGGCTGCACCATCCGTAGCCAATCCATGTCTCCTTGTCCACCGGAGCACCGCCCGAGGCTGATTGGGCCTTCCTTCAGCCCATCTAGCTCATACAGAACCCCATCAACAGGTATATAACTTATGAAATGGTAGACATCATCGTCTTTCCCTGCAGCTTTCTGCTCTTCAGGGACAAAAGGCTCAGGCCTTGCAAAGCTGTTGTGCACCGTCCGAATAGCTTCGCTGTTGTTGATAGCCAGTCCTTTGAGATCTGGTGGAAAATTCTTGGTGAATTCTTTTAACACCGTCAATTCTGGGCCAATATCAATATCCGGACAGTTCAACAGAATAGAGAGGATTGCTTGGGTTGCACAAGCATTGTTAATAACCTGCACGCAGATAAAAATCAGCCAAATAATGCAAGGGTATAATTGGCAGATAACAAAATGGCAATAGATGAATAATGCTGCTAACCTGGGTGGCAAAAAATAGATTAGGGTTTGGGTCCTTTATTACAACCCGATCATCTTTTTCCCCGGGCCGCCATTTGAAAAGGAATATCAACCCATAAACTGGCCTGCAAAAAATAAAAGTGACTCAGCCGACCAGATTAAGGGACAACAACTAAAATTATAATAAACATAATAAATTGGCAATGGAACTATTACAAACCGTAGATTGTTCAGGGAGTCAAGTTCTAGTGAATACAATTCCTCCACCTATTAGTCAAAATAAATACAGGAATCACGTTTTGGTGCAATACAGAACCAGAAGACAGACAGCAACCAACAAAGTTGTGAAGTTCACACAGGATCAGAAGCATCCATAGGCAATTATGTTGCAGTTATAAACGAAGCAATTATCAAAAAGAGCACAAAGATTGTAACTGAAAATTCAACAATAATAAGCCATGAAAGCGAATCACAGCCTTGTCATTTTTTACCCTAATGCTTACCTGGTTATGTCTTGCCATGTTGAAAGCTCAATGATGGAAGAATTTAAAGATTAAAATTACAATGCAAAGCAAAACAAAACATGTTGAAAGAGTTACCACAGCTATTTCTTTCAGAGAACTCAAACCCTTAATTTGCATGATGCCTTACAGTTAGAAAGGAAAGGATAAAAGGCTCAGACGAAACACTATAAGGCCTGTGACTCGAAGATAGGTGAAAACCAACAAGTAACAAACCATATAAATGTTGATTTAATCTATCACCATCTGCTTGATTATTATTCCATGGATCCATGTATTCATTCATTGTTTATTGCTAAACTAGTTTTGACAGGAATCCAGGTCGGAAATCTCTACCATGAACAATGCAAACAGACAGCAGTGGGGCCCATGTGTCTCAACCCCATTTTTATCTCCATCCCCTCATTTGCACTGCAAACTCCACATTACTTTGCATCTCCATCGCTGCAAGTTTGATCACACATTCTTCCCATCCAAAAAATGCCCCTCTTGGTCCCTTTCATGTTTCACAAAAACCACTTCCTTCCCCTCACTATTTAGTCTATGCATGGGACTACATGGGTCCAAAATGTGTGGCCTTTCACAGACATGGCTTGTGCGGGGTTTCCTAGCAGGGATAATGAAATGTTCTAATCAACATAATACATCTGTCAGCATCTGCCCTCACTCTATCACTTTTTCATACAAATAGAACTACAGCAAGAACTTATTTACTGCCTGAAATTTACACATTTGAAGACATGAAATAATTAGTCATTGTTAACAATCATGACATTAGAATTAAAAAATTTTATGCTGTCAAGAGCCAATGAAGATCTTAGGCTGAATTTGGTTGCAAAATAAATTTTGAGAGAATAAGGAAAAGCTATCCAGTCATTGTAGAAGTGATGGACTTATTCCATGGGATAAGGGGAGGGAATAAATGAGAGAGGATAAGGGGAGGGAATAAATGAGAGAGGATAAGGGGAGGGAATAGAGTACATCTAATGTGCATCAAATTTTGTGATGATTTAGATTTTATCACAAGCACGGTAATGCCCTCACACTTTTTTCTGCATTTAAAAATGTAGACAGGAGAAGTAGAGGAATTGGGCTACCCTGTAGTGGGGAATAAACCTATTCCACCCTGCCTTGTGGAATTGGCTTATAATGTAAGTAGAAGCAACGGCCCCTCAGGCATCATAAGCATAGAATAACCTTATTCCATCAACCCAAAAGGCCATTTGGTAGGATAAGAGAGAATAAGGGGCTATCCCCCCACATATTCCACATCCAAACATAGTCTTAACTTAAGCAAGGTTCACCAAATCAGTACCCGAGAGCATTATCGGGCAGTGATTGGTTGGGCAATATTCCAGAGTGCACCAACGAGCCAAAAAGGGCAGCAAGAGGGAGAAGAGAGGAAAAGAGAGATAGGAAGGAAAGGTGAGAGAGAGAGAGAAAGAGAGGGGGAGAGAGAAGGAGAGGGAGGGGGAGGGAGAGAGAGGCCGAGAAAGGGGAAGGGAGGACTCCAAAGCCCTTGTCAAAACAGAGATCCCCTCTTTTGAGACTGATTTCAGTTTGAAATTGGCAAATAAAAAAAAATGGAACCCGTCTCTCTCTCTTCCCCCGCACCCCCCCCCCCCCCCCTCTCCCTATCCCTCCATTTTGATCCAATAGTAAATGACCAATCTGCTTCAGTATTGCCCAAATAGGCCGGTACAGCATGGTTCAACAGGTCTTGACCTTAACGAATATAGCTACATAACTACAAATGGGAAGGAAGGATAAATGATCTAAAATCAGGAGTCCTTGCTTTTTCTCTTGTTTCCACTTTTTCTACCATGCAAATTATAGGACTTCGTATGTAAAATGTATGCTTTCTAAGATAGCCTTATACTATATTGTAACTTCTCAGAGCATCACAATTATTTGTGTATAAACTTTATACTAGATTAAGTGCTTGCTCAGAAACATGGTGGCAAACTTTGACCTTTAAGTCTTTTAGATAAATTATTCTACTTGCACTCTTAAGTTTTCCTATTTGACACCATGAAGCCTAGGGCATGGATACTAGATATTCATGATGTGGAACCGCTTCAGAAGGCTTAGAATCAAGGTTTGTTGTACCAGTAACTTAATGGCACAGTAAGGTATTCAATAGGGTAGGGGTGTAGGGGCAAGCACACCATACCGTCACAGGGTAAAGAGACCTTTTTCTCTTGCCCATCCATGGTATCATTTGAAATTGGATAGTACGGATTGACACAAAATGGAATCAACTGATACAAAGCAGCTCCATTGGTCCATTTTGATTTGCCTCATGTGCTATACTGAACCTCGAAACTGTACTGTTACCTTCCCAGTATGGTACAGTACACCCAGTACATGGTGTTGTATAGGTCAACAAGGCAAACCGAGCTCAAAACCCATCAGAAAAGAGGACAAGCACGAAATATCATAGTTGGAGTTATTTCTAAACAAGGCTCGTAATCTCGGTACTGGACCACGCACCGATATCATGTTGATACAATGTTAGTAAGCTTGATACAAGAGGGGGTCAGCTCGGTATACTGATACCCAATACACCTCCCATGCTGAGTATTGATTCCATACCGGTACCACAAAATATAGTATGCATCAACACTATGAACCTTTGTTTCTAGGAGTTCTTTAATCTTGATTCTTTTCCAAGAAAATTATATAAAATTGATGTTGTAGAGGAAAAAGAGGGAAGAGGAGCAAGTAGAAACCAACATCCAATATGCCTGCCATACCAAGTATTGATTCCATACCAATAAAGTACAGTATAGTATGCCAGATATGGTGCAGTACACATCAATACTACAAACCTTTGTTCCTAGGAGTTCTTTAACCTTACATAGAATTGAAGTTTTTATATAACCTGAACGATTATGATGCTTCAATTCTTTTTCCAAGAAAATTATATAAAACTGACATCAAAGATGAAAAAGAGGGAGGGGCAAGTAGAAACATGTTTTTGGAATGCCCTCTCCTCAAGCGCATTGCTTCCTTTCACTTTTTTGACATGGTTTAGTAATGCTAAGAAGCTCATTAATCCATCATCTCAAATTAACCCCTTCCTTTCTTTCTTTATAAGTACTCTTTCTAAGCCTAAGAGGATCTAAGAGCACTTGCTACATAGGTAGGAGCTTAATCTGCAATACCAGTTGTAGGCTGGCCTTCCAGATTCAACCCATTAATCCTGTCAGCTTGTCCAAAATTCCCCATTCATCCTGTCGCTTGCCAAAGTTTCCTTGGCAAAGAAACAACAACCATTCCACAGGTTAGTAACTAGTGCCAAATCAGTCTTAAAAGGTCCACAGATATAATGAATCATCTTGAATATGTATAGCAAGGCTAATAGATGTGTCTAAATTTACACATATACATATGTGTGTACGTACATACATACACCTTTATCCTTAAAGCGCATGGGTATTAAATATATTTAGCTAAGCAGCTCCTTGAATGGAAGAAAATTTTTCAATTTTTATTTATTTAAGCAAAATCATTCACACACCAGAATTGTTCACTGGCACTGCAACAACAAAACAAGCAAATCTAAGTAGTTAGTTTACATCTGGTGCAAATTAATCACCTTGTTATAGCACCAGACATTTTCTAAAAATTATAATGATGATTACTCTATTTGCCATCCAAAAAAAAAAAGGCACAGAATACTCCATTTTATGTCATGCAATAAAAACCTATTTGTTTAGAAAATCCACCAGCCATTTTTAAAAACTTGCTGAAGATCCCAAACATCTAGACCAGTATAAGACCGATAACAACTGCTGGGTTCCATGCTTCGGAATTAATTACAAAGTTACCTATAACCAGAACTATAACTGAAATTAACAACTTAGAGGGCAACATTACCATGATGCATGTAATAGAAAGCAGGAATACTGTAAGATCACTAACAAAGATCAGTTTTTCATGTTAAAAGGTAAGTATAGATGTAAAATATGACATTACCCAATTTAGCACTATGAAGATAAAGCATCAATTTTTTGAAATAATTTATAACAAAAGAATCTAATACAGAGGGCGGTAAATAAACTTGCCTGAACACCTTTTACTTGCATCTGTTGTATCAGTTCAGTAAAAACACCTGGAAATGTAATGGACTTCTTACTTAAAACAAAATGATAACTGAGATAATATGCCAAATGCTAACAAAGAGAGATTTCAAATTTGCAGCAATCTAATGGAGCATGTCAAAATATATTCCACTATCATTTACTCTGTTACTTGGGCGACTGCAACTTTTTTTCCAAAAGAATCTCTCAGGAGCAGAACATAGTGTGATATTCCTATAATGCCACATGCTCATCATAACACGCTCACAAAGATATATGATCTTTTCCATTAACTTGTGATGATGGAGACTGCAGATTTGAATAAACAAACTAGTATCAATGCTCATTGGGAATGACTCTAAAGTAAGAGTTGAATTTGGGAAACGAGCAATTGTAGCTATGGATGCCACATAACAGATTTACATCATAACACTTGAATTGGTTCTATAACCAAACCATTCAAGTGAACAAACAACCTACAGCTAGAGAACTATAAAACCTCTATGATGTAAATCCTTTTAACAGTTTCAGTATGATTTGACCCAAACCAAGGTTTTAAATCCTGTGGGACAGGGCTGTCCCGGTTTTTTCTTAGAACAGGATGCGTCGGCGTCCCGCCCCGTCCCGACACTCAGGACAAAGGATGTCCCAAGGTGTCCCGATTGGAACACTGGGACACTAGTGGGATGTCCTATCCCGACACATGAGATAATATCGCGTCCCAGTATCCCGTGGGATGTCCCATCAGAACCTAAATCCTTGACCCAAACATCTTAAGAAGTTAGAACATTAACAAGAGCAACATTTATTTCATATTCTAAACCATGGAATGCTATACTAGGCCGAACTGCCCGGTACCCCCCATACCATACTATACCGTTCTTGTACTGGTACAGTGTCTCATACCGCTTTGACACTTAGAATGACATCTCATACCATACCAAACCACATACTAACATTGTAATAGGATTGGACCGGTACGGGATCTGGTACTGAGATGGCAAACTTTGTTCTAAACCTTTTCTGTTTACAATGGCGTGCCAAGTTGATGATATTATTTATCAAAGAATATAACAAGTGAAATCCAACGAAAAAGAGGCAAAGAAAGAGACAGATCCAGAAAAAGTATAACATTGTGAATGGCTTTAGTAGTTGCCTTTGCATTGTAGTTTGATCACCATAAGCCTTGGGACTATGTAGATGTTTAATGAGACAATAGTAACACCTCCAACATCGTGTGGTCCAGATCCTGGGCTATAAAGAGGATGAAGATCCAGACACAAAAAGAGATATTTTCAGAGAAAGCACTGAGATGGATTTAAGGTGAAATTGTGAAGAGAAGACGAGTTGAGTGCACCAATGGAAACACATGGTTTACTCTAACCAAGAACAAGGGGTGGAGAACCAAAATCACTTTGGCAAATGTAAAAATAGAAGCTTGACATATGGATATGCTTAGCTTGGCTTCAAAGGGCTAGGAAGGAAGCAGGGGTAACCAATGATGATTAAAATACAATTCAGACAAAATACTAATAAAAATTTTGTTGGTAGTGATTGCACCAAAAACACATTCCATAAAGGGAATTAGTTCATTTTCATTTCCATTAAAAATGCATCCCATATAGTTTATTTTATTTCTATTATTTTTTGGATCCACGACCTGAAAAACCTTTCCTCCAAAATTCTAGTTTGACAACTGATCCCAAATGACCTTGTCTAATTAATTAACACCATAACAATTTCAAATAACATAAACCATGAAAGCTCCTAGCTATCAATAGTTGAGTTGTCTGTCAGAAGCACAAAAGAGTACAAGCTTAAAAAAGATCTTTGCTGTAGATCCACTTTGATAAGAATTTTGTTTGCAAGGCCACAGCTAATGCTTATGCTTCAGATAATTCCTTTCTGCTTGGGGTTAGCAAGTTAATTATACCTTCTTATAACCTCCCCGTCCACTTCTTTTCATGCCCGCTAAATTGCCTCTTGCAGAATGCTATCATATAATTTTCCAAGTTAATAACATGTGGATCTCTCCAGCCTTTGTGCATCACACCTATCATATATATAAGTTGAGTATTTAACCTGATTAAGTCTTTTGCATCATTATTTACTAATTTAAATATTCAAATTTCCCCAGCATCTTTTACTTTCATAAGATATAAGAGGAAGACTACTTTTAAGATTATGTTCTGGAACTCACCACTCCAGAACCGATTTCTTAAGATGTATAACCTGTCTTTAGATTTCCATGAACCCTTCCAACCACGTAAAAGATATGTCGTCTAATACCATGTCAAAACTGGGTCAATTCTGAAGTTCCTCCTGCAAGAGTTTTTTCCCTTGAAGGATGCTGCATTGTCACCAGTGTCATTATGAGGCATGTTACCCTTTCATTTCTTTCCTTCAAGATTTGGGAAGCACATCCACTTATACTAAGTAATGCTGTGCAGTATGGCTTTCTATGGGCATCATCATTTATTCTTGTATCTTGACCCTTTTTTTAAAAAAATATATGCATTCAAACATATTATATTTCTAACACGCTCTATCCATTCTTCAAAATAAAACTAATTTCTCATTTCTCTTCTCATAAAATACATTTTAATCTCCCACCGTAAGCCAATTGCTGAAGCTTTATCCACAATGCTATTAAACCCTCTACTGTCCTTGTCTGCTCCCTAAATGACCATAGACATTACAGCCTACAAATATCCTTTCTCCTTTTGGACTAATTTAAATTGCCCCGTGCAACTCCTTCTTGAATTACTTCTTTATTCTTTCCTCCAATTGTACTCATGGTGCATGAGCATTGCATCAATAATTTGCACACCTAACACCAATCAGCTATTAGTCTAATATCCTTCTGCAACTATAGATTTTGCCCCTTCTGCGTCTTTAACTAATTTCTCATATCATGCTTCTAGCCATATGCAGTTGTAGCTATTACCAATATTGTTAAGATTTCCTCCTACCGTTTGCTTTCTTATAAACATGCAAGCAAGCTCCTTTTCACCATTTCCTATCCACATCTTCAATCTAACTCCATATATTCCACCTTCTTCTGCACACATAGTATTTTGACCTGCCATGCTTCAGTCCAATTAGTCTCTCTCCTCTTTGTCACTTCAAACAAGCATCATGCCAAAACATTGTTCCTTGCATATCCTAAACCATGTCAGTTGAGCATGTAGACTTTGTAGCACATTATTTACTGGGCACAGCCTATATGGTCCTTCGCATCACGAATGTACCGAGATAAGTAGTTGTAACACTACTTATGGGGTACCCAAGCCAATCATACTGGTTTCAAAACTCAATCAAATTAAATTGTTTCTCAATGCTTATAAGGAACTTCCAAACACCAACAAAAATCATAATAGGATATGCTATGCAATTTGAGGTTTTCTAGGATTTGTTGTCAACCTAACTTCAAGATTCACCTTATACCTGCACTAGGGATTGACAGTGGTCATGATTGTGAACTTTCTAATATATAACAAAAACATCAGCTAACATCTAATTAAGGCTGTACTGATGTCTACTATTTTCTTGTAGGCATATGTTTTTCAATATCACAACTCTTCTGATTGTACATCTAATGAAGGCTATATTGATGTTTTTTTTGTAAGAAATATTGATGTCTACTATTTTCTCTCACTATATGTTTGATGCCTTGTTAATATTTACACCTTATAGTGGTGTTTACAGTGTTAACAAAAAATAGTAACATTTTTTTGTTTTCTGTAGCTGGCTTTGGAATTTAGGATTACCATGCATAATTATGCCCCATATAATTTAAGTTGGTGAAATATATAATTGATAATCTAATGATTTTCTGATAGAGAAAAGAATGCATGTTTCATGTTTGCTGGTCTTTTTGTTGCTTCCAGTTATCCATGCCCTTACTGGATGAAGCCTGCAACATGCCTCACCTCCATCATTGAACATGACAGAAGAGATACCAAAGCAGGGGCTTCAACTGATTCAAAGATATAAAACCATGCACCAAAAGTGCCACATAGAAACCACCCATCAAGTGAACCTTATCATGTTCAAAGGTTACCTCTAAATAGACCAAACACCAAGAACTGATAAGACAGTCCAAACTCTCTTCTTTTAAAGCTGCCAGCCTTTTTTTGACTATGAAAAATGGCCATGCTTGACCTTCATACAAGACCATTTTTGTTTCACAAACTTCTAACTTTTTCTTGAATTATGTTCCAGTATTGTCTTCCACAATAATAACATGTCGATAACAAGGATATGATAATATTAGCATGTTTCCAGAAGGACTATACTAGAATTTGCTTGCTTAACAATGACCAAGAATCTCCCTAGTTTTCCAAATGTTACTAAAAAGACTCATGGATCAAACAAAGAAATGGTCTCCCATTACCTAAAGATGCTCTACCCTGACACATTATTTTTTATCATTCCTACAAGGAGAGAACAAGTCTGATATCCATTGAAGTGCCACTAAGAAAAAGATGCCTAACAAGAATGCATTGCCCCTACAGAGGGATGAATGATATCAATTGAAAGCCTATTTTGGAAATCAACAGTCTGAATTTTATTCAGAACCTAGCATGCCAAACTACAAGAACACTCTCACAATATTATGCCATTGTCAGAGTTGTTATAAATGCAAGGCATTAGGTGCTTATATGGTGTTCAAGTGAGCCCTTTTCATTAAATAGTTCTATCAGGTTCCGTATGAACGCCAATAAGATTAACAAGCAAATCAGCATCGTAGAAGAATGCATTCACAATGCACTTATTCTTTGAAGAGAATAACATGATTTCAACTAAAATAGCTCCATAAATGAACTGCATAAAATGAAGTGATATGAAATCTGCATGTAGCAACAATTTCTAACCACCACCACCTCCCTCCCCCCACCCCCCCCCCCCCAACAAAAAAAAAACAAAAAACAAAACAAAAACTGTGCCATTTCTTGTTTTCATCAGATCAAATGAATATTGCCACAACAAACAGGTCTCGCTTCAGATTTCGCATTTAGAATTTCAAATTTACAGTTGCTCACCATTATGAAAAGATTTGAAAACGGAAACATTGACAGAAGAAAAAGAATATCTCCAAATGTTAGAAAGCATTTCTACTTAAAATTCAAAGTTACGAAATAATAATAAGTTCAAAAATAAGCCATCGCTATCCAAAATAAAGTTGATCTGTACAACTTACCAGGATCAGATTCAATGGTGCACCAAGACATGCTGAGAAATCTTTTAAGTGCTGCAATCAGGAATTATGCAGAATTATGGATCATAAAATAAAATGATAACAAATAAATATCAAACAAATTAAACTATGCTACAGTTGAAAAGATAAATAGAAAAGAAAAGTGACGAATTGCCAAAAGCTAGGAAATCAATTACTACACAGAAAGACCATGATGATGCCACAATGAAGTTGACACGGATAATCTAGCAAAATGGTAAAGCCAAATAATTTCAATTAGATGACTCACACAGCATTTTGCTTATCTACTATTCTTTTGGTACCAAGGAGAGACTAAGCCCCTTGAGCTTCTAACTATAATAGGAATATAAACACCCATCATAGTTGAATGCTTCCCAAAATTCTCAATAACCGAGGAAGATTCAAATCCCATTCTCATTAGCTCCTAATGAAATTATATGACCAACCAGCCAATCTGCTGATCAATATCCCCTTTCTGCAGACACGGGAGGCTGATGGAATCACACAACATCGACCGATGGGGACAATCAAGTGAAGGATGAGGTTGGACAGGTAAAGAGCCACCAGCAAAACTTGCCGCAGCCCACCACTTTTTCTGATTTAGTGCAGAAATCTAACTTTTCCATCAAATTCATTCATGCACTAGTAGATCCTACTGAATTCCTTCATTGACAATATATTATTCCTTCGTTGCTTAGCATAGGCATCGGTTTCATCTTTGTTTTAAAGAGTCATAATAGAACAAGTAGTAGGTTTGATCTTGTAAGTTTGTTTTTAAATCCAATACAATTTTAAACTTAAGAAAGCCATATAATATGATATTTCAAAATGTTCTCGCATGAGAATTGCATGCTTTGAGAAAGCACGTCAAGATACAATTTTTTGGAAAACTATTAAGCCTTCAACTTCTTTCATGGAATCAGGAAACATCCTTGGTCTGTTTTGTAATGAATCCTTATCATTTTCTTTAGAAAATTGTTCTCTTTTTTCTCAAACCGTGGATTTTTTTTTTTTTTTTTTTTTTTTTTTTGAAGAAGAAGAAGAAGAAGAATTTATGCAATAGCTGAATTCACATGATTGTTTGCGAAGTCTTTTTGGGGAAAAAAAAAAAAAAAACATTTACTGCTTTCAAGGAAGAGTAAGAACAGAAGAAGGAACAACAAGAAGTTGCGCGCAAACGCTAACTCACCAGCCAACTGCGGCCGGCCAACCTTGGAAGCCGGCCAGGGAGAGACGAGGCAAGGAAAGGAAATAAGAAAAAAAAAAAAGAAGGAAAAGAATCGAAGAAGGAGAAGAAAAGAATTGGAGAGAAAAGAAGAAAAGGAGGAGCGAGATCGCTCGCCCGGAAGCCCTCGCCGTCCACCGGGTTGCGAGCTAAAGCAGAGCAACGAAGACGCCTCCGTCCGTGCCCTAGAGGACACGGGCCTCGCTTCTATACCTCCCCTCTCCTCCCGGTCTCACTCCAGCCCACGACATGCTTTCGGATTAATTACAGAAGTACCTGGCATTAACTAAAATACACCAAAAATGTGACATAAAATGTGACATTGTTTGGACAGAGGTCACGTTCCTTGGCTGCCGCATGCCAAGAGGGCTAGCTGGTAATAAAAAAATAATTTATATATTATTTTTATATTAAAAAATAATTTTAAAATTTATTATTTATATTTTTTATATTATAATTTTTTTTTTTTTTTTTGAATGAATTGCTAAAATTTAGTCATATTTTTCATAACATTTTATATAAAGACTAGAATTTGAAATAGTAGACAATTAAATTATTGGATATTAAATGAGGAGATATTATTGAAAATCAAAAGAATAATATTTTAAAAATAAAATTAAATGTTTACTTTACTGGTCGGTAGAAAAATAATTTAGTCATTTTTTAGATAGATAAGATTTTTTTACTAATTCATGGATAAACGCTATCCAGAAAAAATAATTTATCCATCTAAAAAAAGACAAGAACGTGGATAAAATAATCAATAAAAAAATTAACCAACTTTTTTATGATATTTATATATAAAATAATAAATTTAAAATAAAAAGAACCTAAGCGGTAAGAAACTTACTTGAACATACTTGCATTTGGTGTATCGATTTAGTAAAAGTATCTGGAAATTAATAATGGCAATTAGGTCGGGTTGGAATGGATGTGAGTCGAACCAAACCAGATATGAATTTGATCGAATATATGATAGATCAAAAATTTATCAATCCAAACCTAATTTATCAACCAATTTAAGTCCAAGTTGCGCTACAGGCCATTAGGTTGCCATGGCCCTGTGGTGGACACATATTATTTCCAAAAATCTCCTTCCCAACTAAGTTGATTTGAATGGATAACGAGCATGATATAATACTCCAATCTTTTTAGTGATACATGTTTTTTCAACCATACCAAATCCATTTTCTACCTCATCACTGCAATTTACTCTTGCACCTTCAACATTACACAAAATAGCCACTTTTTCACTTTTACTCAAAATTTATGGATTGTTATCTTTAATCTTAGAAATCTACCTACTATTTCTACTATTAGCATTTAGCATATCAGGATCACTTATACCTACTCTAACATATGTAGTTGTCCCTTAATCTAGAAAGCCCCGGCTATAACAACTATTTATTTAGCAACATCAAGTTAGATTTTGTTGTTCTTTCTCTTGCTTAGTAGCTTTGAGGCAAAAAAATAAATATAAATGCAGATTTAAAGATTTTTGGTGAGGAATATGCAGTCTTTGGCTGTTGGATCATGAAAATAAAATATTCCTCCACCCAATTTATTAAGACAATAATCTATGCTTAAATGTTTGAAAATGTGTTAGTGTTGATGGTGCAACAATTCTTGAATAGAATGCTAATAGACCACCGCATTGCATTAGTTAGATCTAGTAGCCTAATATATATGATACATTTGATGCTACTTCTAGACAGGTTATCAAGTTGGTAAAGTCTTTGGTAGTCGGATTGATTTGTTCTAGGATTGAATCCCACCTTCATCAAGGTTCTAAGATTAGAGGTATTTGGAAAAAAGCTACCTTGTTTTATAGCTCCCCTATAAACCTTTCTGTCAAGAAAAAAAGAAAAAATCAATGCATGCAAGTGCACACATATCCACATATTTAGAATAGATCAAAGATCTTGTACACTGCGGTTTCATCCTAGATAGCTATCACATTATCCATCTCAAAGATGGATGCTTGTTTCTTATCTAGAGAGTGTATGGCATCGAGCACAACTATTTAGGTTTCCACAACAAGTAATAGTTATCTATGTCATATAATGTAGTAGCTATCCAATATGGTGCAATACTTTATGACATAAAAAATGCAATGTAGAGATTCCAAACTTTTTAGAATGTGTATTTTGAAATGCTGGTTTATAAACTCATGCAAAGCACATCAAGTATCGCAATTTGTTGAAATAAAAAATAAAATTGTATGAAGAAATAAGAAATTATAAATAAAAGATTTAGTTGGAAATTTAAAAAGAAAAAAATGGAGAAAAAGAGTGGAAAACCTACCAAACTTTATCTAGGCGATAAAATCGAAAAGAAGAAATAGGAACATAATACAAGAAGCTAGACAAGCTTTTAGCTCAAAACATAACTTAAAAAGACATTAAGATGAAGGACATCATAACTAGGTAAAAAGAATCAAAAACCATCAATAGCTCTGGTATTCCATTCATCAATAGGCAAGCAGCCCTAGTTTCAAATGTAGATATTCCAGCATTTATTTCCTTCTATATTGTTTAGACAAAAAGCTGCACCCAAAACATCTCAACTAATCCTCCAAACATTCTCAATCTTCTTGATTCTCCAAAAATCTTAGAAGGAACTCAAACTAAAATTCCAAAATCTCCATTTGATTCTTGTTTGAAAAGTATTGTTTTTTGGCCATTCCACTTGATTGATTATGAACAATCTTATAGCCTTGATAGATCCAAATTCTTCATAAGCTGAAAATTACTCGACCAATGCTAACCTAGAGTTCTCGAAAAATCCAATAATCCTGAACATAACCAGCATAAAATAAGAACCAATCACAGCTGATTGATTTGATATAATCTGAAGGAATTTAAGTAGTAGATTACAAAATGGAATTTTACTAACCAACCTCTCCATACAAAATCGGAAGAGTTTGCCATTACCTAAGATGAAGGATATCCCACGTAGAAAAGCATCTTGGTTAGCTTTCATTCTACCTTTGCATGCATGAGAAACAAAGTTGACAAAACTGAAATGCCAAGGAATCCTCCTTTTGAAGTACAAATTCTGCATGCTATCAAGATAGTAATTCAGCTGGCATTGACCATAGTTTTATGCCCCTCATGTCTTGTCCAGACGTAGATATTTAAACCATCTTTGTTATCGCCATGCATCGAACATTTTTCAGTGGGATGGATATCGTTCCTATTTCTTATCAAAATAATTATAAATTTTACACCAATAATTTTCAAACAACAATACCTCCATTAATGTATACTTTCATTTACCAAATAGCGCAACGTTCATATATCTCGGTACTTTTTACTCCTTAATCTCATATTTATACAAAGTCCTCCGGTTAACTAGACAACAAACATCCATTTATATCACTTTTGCCCTTCCAAAAAGAGGATTTTGAATCCTATAATTTCTTGTTAATTATCCATTTAAGTACCCAAAAAATTGAGAAATTATATGGGAGGAGCTTTAATAGCATGGAATTAATTATAAATATGAGGCGACCATTCAATGAAAGTGGCCTCTAGAAGAAGTCTCAAATAAGTTATAGAAAATGGCATTAGCTTACAAGTTAAAACAAGGAAGAAATAAAGGCAAAAATGTATAGGATTTATTTAAGGCTCAAATATAATCCGCTTTAGCAAAGATGATAGTATTATTTGCAAGCTATAAATTAACATAAAAAATGATAATACAAACTAAGGTTTTTCTTTAAAAAACTGAAAATAGAAAAAAAAGCTAAAGAAATGTAAAAACTCAGCAAACTATAAGGATAAAACATCTCTGTAAACTATAAAAATTAAAAATAAGAATCCAACAAATTTTTTTATTAAAAAAAGGTGTAGATGGTATCTTCTGTAAACCACCAACAAAGTTTTCATTTTTTTAAAAAAAAGATAAAATGATAGCAACTTCTTCAAAACTAAAACAACTTCTTCAAACTATATTAAAAAAAAAAAAATTAAAAAGCTAGGATGATAGCATCCTCTTCAAAACTAAAAAAAAACTTTTTCAAAGTCTAAAAATATAAAAATCTACAAAAAAAAACTTCTTCAAACTATAAAAATATAATTTTTTTTAAAAAAAAAGCTAAGATGATAGCATCTTCTTCAAAACTAAAAAAGCTTTCTTCAAATAGTAAAAATCTAAAGATCTAAAAAAAACTTCACCAAACTATAAAAATTTTATTTTTTTTTTAAAAGAAAGGAAAGATGATAGCATCTTTTTCAAAACTAAAAAAACTTCTTCAAATTAAAAAAATTTAAAAATCTAATAAAACTTCTTCTTCAAATTAAAAAATATAAAAATCTAAAAACTTCTTCTTCAAATTAAAAAAATATATAAAAATCTAAATATATTATTTTTTAAATTAAGAAATCTAAAAATCTAAAAACTTCTTCTTAAAATTAAAAAATCCAAAAATATAAAAAAAACTTCTGACCCATGCAGGTTTCAAACCTGCAACCTTTGCATTATTAGTACAACACTCTAACTAATTGAGCTAATAGGTTATGTAACAATATTATTTATATTAAATAGATGCAGATGTTTAAACCATCTTTGTTATCGCTATGCATCGAATATTTTTCAACAAAGTGGAGATCGTTCTTATTTCTTATAAAAAAAAATTATAAATTTTATATCAGTGATTTCTAAACAACAACACCTCCATTTATCAAGTAGTGTAACGTTCATATACCTCGGCACTTTTTACTCCTTAATCTCAGATTTACATGGTCTTCCATTTAACCAGACAATAAGCAGCCATTTATATCACTTTTGCCTTTCAAATGAGAAGATTTTAAATCTAATTATCTATTTAAAAGCCCAAAAAATTAAGAAATTATGTAGGAGGAGCTTTGACAGCATGGAATTAATTAGAAATGTGAGGTAACCATCCAATAAAAGCGACTTCTAGAAGAGTTCCAAATAAGTTACAGGAAATAGCACTAGCTTATAATTTAAAACAATGGAAAAATAAGGGGCAAGATTGTATAGGATTTATTTAAGACTCAAATATAGTCCATTATAGTAAAGATGATAGTATCTTTTGCAAGCTATAAATTAACAAGAAAAATGGTAATACAAACCAAGGTTTTTTATTAAAAAATGAAAATAGAAAAAAGCTAAGAAAATATAAAAATCTCATCAATCTATAAGCATAAAACATATTGTAAACTATAAAAATTAAAAATAAGAATCCAAAAAAATTTATAAAAAAGGCAAAGATGATAGTATCTTCTGTAAACTACCAACAAAGTTTTTTTTTTAAAAAAAAAAGCTAAGATAATAGCATCTTCTTCAAAACTAAAAAAAAATTCTTCAAACTATAAAAATTTCATTTTTTTTAAAAAAAGCTAAGATGATAGCTATTGGGAAATGTGTTCCAAAGCCAATTTCTACTGTAGATAGTTGTACATTTGATGTAATTGTATATGAATTATATTATTGAATAAAATATTTATTCTGGCAGTTCATCACTATTTCATCTTTCTGTAATGAGTTCTTGAGTGATGAAGTCCTTAGGACTATTTGTATGTGATATAGAGAGGATATATCATATAGTCCTAAAATTGTTCGCGACCAAATAATACACTTATTTCAGGATGATAGTATATCAAATATAGGTCATTGTGTGCCATAATCGTTGGTTGTCCTCTTAACCAAGAAGTGTGGAAACACTGGTATGGCATGAGATGTTGTATTTGACATTTCATCGAACGTGATCCGTCTGTACTTTTTTCTGCCTAGAGTTTTGATATGGACATAGTCATCCCTCATATATGAGATCGTCATGGTAGCTTGCGAGCAACTCACTATACTTTGGTACTGGACTATCTGGATTTCTAATCCAGGGATGGAAGATTTCTGGGTACAGTTAAGTACTCGTGCAGCGGTAATCGGATCAAGATGGGATTGACCCCTCCAAAGTGTTTGGAGCAGATATCTTACTATGTTTCAATTTAGCAAAATCTTGGCCAGGGTAGTCTTTGTAAAGTGTTACAGGACTTGTGAGATTGAGACACATTGTTGATGGACTTTATGGGTTGGGCAGTTTAACCCTAAGTCTTCCTGAGCATTGAGGTCAAAGGGATTAATTACAAAGTTTCCATATCTAATGGTTCTTGATTGTTGCTCTGCAACTTCGACCTATTCGGACGTCGGGTGTCATTGCTAGATGGCGACTTTGACTGGTATTGGAAATGTTCCAGTGCTACTGGCTTAGTGTTCGAACCTATGGGGTCACACACCATAGGGGTTTCTACTTGATCTAGTGATCGGAGAACGATTGGGAATCATTCGTGGATTCACAGAGAAAAAGGATTTTTTTTTATCCAAGTGTCGACACTTGATATTCTTGAAAGTATCGACACTTGTGGAAGTGTCGACACTTGTTGATTTCACAAGTGTAGACACTTGATGTCACAAAAGGTTGTGACATGAAATTTTCACTAATAGTTGGTGATGCATGGAGGTGAATTAAGTAATGTGATTACTTGATAGCCCAAATTGATTGAGCTATAAAAATCTGGAACGAATCAAATAGGATTTGGTTCAAAATAGGTTTGGGTCCAATCGGGTTGAACCCAATGTATGCACACTTGACCCAATTGATTTCAGTTATGAACTGAAATTAATTAAGACATTAATCTGAATTTAAATAAGTTTAGATTCAGTTTTGGGGAGTTATGTAACTTCCCATGACCATAACTCCCCATAACTACCTATTACCACACCTATAACTCCCCGCTCTCCTTCTCCCTCTCCCTCTCCAACTACTTAATGGGCTAAAATGGGAGGACGAAAATAAGGAAAAATTCAGCAAAGAAATGCTGGAAAAATCAAAGGGAAGAAAGGAAAGAAACTAGGAAAAGTTATAATTTTATAGGTGTGAGGTTTTTGGAGAAGAGTGTGCATATTTGTACCTAGTGATTTAGGTCTTAGAATTGAGTGTTTGGGAAGGGTTCCAACCACTCATTCTCCACCTCTTGAGTTTCTTCATTCATTCGGAGAGTCCGGCATCGAAAGAAGAAAAGGAGTTCCGATCAAATCGTTCCACAACAAGCTAGCACTTGGAGTGGAAGTGGATTTTGAAAGAGCCCTGGTGTGAACCACCTGTAGAGGCCGGACACGTGTGCGGCTAAGCAGAGTTCTTCTTCCTCCTCTTGGATCTTTCGCGGCGGAGAGCGTCTCCACTTCATACGAGGTATGGTTTTACATATATTGATATGTTGCTTTGAAATGTTCATTGCATAAATTCATGATTTCATAGTTTATATTAATCATTCATGCAAGATCTTGGGATAAGTAGCATAGAAAAGTTTTAAAAGCATGCTTAGATTAAATATTAATCCATTTATCATGCTTCCGCTACGTGTTATTTTGAAAAAGTTTTAAAATACAAAGCATGCTCGCTACTAGTTTTCCTTTCAACGACTTCTTTAAAACTAAAAAAAAAACTTCTTCAAACTATAAAAATATAAAAATATAAAAAAAAAAAGTCTTCAAACTATAAAATTTTCATATTTTTTGTTAAAAAAGCTGAAATGATAGCATCTTCTTTAAAACTAAAAAAACTTCTTCAAATTAAATAAAATTTAAAAATTTATTTTTCAATTTTAAAAATATAAAAATCTAAAAAAGACTTCTTAAAAAATTTCTTCAAATTAAAAAATGTAAAATCTAATAAAACATCTTTTTCAAATTTAAAAAATATAAAAATCTAATAAAACTTCCTCTTCAAATTTTTAAAAAATATATAAAAATCTAAAATACCTTCTTCAAATTATAAAAAATATAAAATATAATTTTTTTTAAAAAAAACTTTTTTTTCAAATTAAAATTTTTTTAAAAAATTGGCTAAAAAAGACTTCTTAAAAAAATTCTTCAAATTAAAAAATGTAAAATCTAATAAAACATCTTTTTCAAATTAAAAAAATATAAAAATTTAATAAAACTTCTTCTTCAAATTTTTAAAAAAATATATAAAAATCTAAAAAAACCTTCTTAAAAATCTTCTTCAAATTATAAAAAATATAAAATATATTTTTTTTTTTACAAAAACTCCGTCAAATTAAAAGATTTGGCCTATGCAGGCTAAAAAAGACTTCTTAAAAAAATTCTTCAAATTAAAAAAATGTAAAATCTAATAAAACATCTTTTTCAAATTAAAAAAATATAAAAAATTAATAAAACTTTTTCTTCAAATTTTTAAAAAAATATATAAAAATCTAAAAAAACCTTCTTAAAAATATTCTTCAAATTATAAAAAATATAAAATATAAATTTTTTTTACAAAAACTTCGTCAAATTAAAAAATTTGGCCTATGCAGGTCTCGAACCTGCGACCTTCGCGTTATTAGCACGACGCTCTAACCAACTGAGCTAATAGGCCATAGAATGGCATTTGTTAAATTATATATCTATTAGAGTAATTTGCCGCTTCTAAAAATATAGAAGCACCTAAATTGATACCAAACCTAATATGCTAATTTATATTGTTACTAGAAAAGAATTAATATGATATTCGTTTGTTTGGCTCGATCTTCTTTGGTTGAGCTAATCTTGGATTTAACTAAGAAGTCAAGAAATCTAAACGTAATTGTGGGAGCTAAGCTAACACTAATATTTGAAAAAATGAAGGTATACTTGTTTAATTGAAAATGTAATCTTTTTGTACTTCAACTATACCAAACAAAAAAAAAACATATATAATGAATAATTAACAATTATCGAGGAGATTGGCTTTATTTATCACTAACTAGTTGTTGTTCACATGAAAGTGCATGCACAAGGCTGCTACTAAAGTTTTTAGTATAGAAAAAATTATAAAGACTTTATAAGAGCAATCCACTGGGAGATTATAAAGGACATTCGGGGTCACGAAATATCAAAGCTATTCCTTTTTTATGTTGTTCTTTATACTCCAAATGCACACATGTGGATCATGGTCATGGTTTATGCAAGTAGTAATTGGTTGCATGGATGAAGTCTTAGGAGTGAACTAAGAAAGGTTGTTTTACTATTCTTATTAATGACAAACTAAGAAAAAATGTTATACTTATTGATGTAGCCATGTTAATCATATTATTGCCGATCTTACCGCTATGGCCTGTAGCTTATGAGTTGGCGCCGGATCTTGGCCTTCTTCATCTCGGGATCTCCAAGACTCCGGACCTACAAAACAAGGTCAGAGACCCGGGCCGGAGGTTCCGGCGGGGGCACTCTGACGGTCAAGTTAACGAACGGCAAGATGGAACAGATCCGCTAAGACGGGTCTCTGCTGGATTCCCGTGATTAGAAGAGACTTAGATGGAAGAAGTATGGGAATGAGAGGGGTTGACACCCGGTTTCCTGCACTGGACTCATCGGACTCGCTCCTGGGAACTTCTGGGGGCCTCAGAGTCGTCTCTTCTTTTTGTGTCCGTGTTTTTCCCTCTCAGTGGCTTACCTTCTCGTCCGCTCTCGCCATCCGTTTTATATCACCGATCATCTTCATCTTTTTTCCCTCTACCCTCTGGAGGCTCTCAAAGGTCCCTGGCTCTTTTCCACCGTTCCCCCCTTTCTCGAGTTCCCCCAAGGCTAGGAGTTAAGTGGCGAGCTTGCCTCGCTCGACGTGCTGTCACAAAAAGAGAAAACTGGCGGGATCTTGAGCCAAGCGCGGGAGCCTTCATCTCGGGGCGTTGATTGCGGACCTCTTTTCTAGGGGGTTCCAGGCCCCCGATCGCAAGGATCCGATGCCTCGATCGTGGGGCCCCTCTTAACTGGTGTAAACGAGATTTTGCGTACCGTTACAAGCCGTACTGGGCATGCCGTACGGGGCACGCCGTGCACCGACTCTAGCAGCGACCTCGTGGCTTGCGCCTTTGATCTCTCCGAGGCTTCGCAAGGTAGGGCCGACTTCGGCCGAGGTGGACCCGTCTTGGGGTGCCACCTGGCGAAGGGGAAGGAGCGCCTGGCTCAACTTCAGCGAGGTAGGCCCACCAGGGGGTGCCACCTGGTGAAGGAGCAGGGGCAGCCCATTTCGGCTGAGGTGGACCCCTCCTGAGTTGACACCTGGCGAAGTGGCAAAGGAAGGCTCGACTTCATCCGAGGTGGACCCATCTTGGGGTGCCACCTGGCGAAGGAGCAAGAGCGCCTGGCTCGACCTTGACCGAGGTGGACCCATCAGGGGGCGCCACCTGGCGAAGGAGCAGGGGCAGCCCACTTCAGCCAAGGTGGACCCCTCCTGGGTCAACACCTGGTGAAGTGGCAGAGGAAGGCTCGACTTCGATTGAGGTGGACCCATCTTGGGGTGCCACTTGACGAAGGGGCAGGAGTGCCTGGCTCGACCTCGACCGAGATAGACCCATCAGGGAGTGCCACCTGGTGAAGAAGCAGGGGTAGCCCACTTCAGCCGAGGTGGACCCCTCCTGGATCAACACCTGACGAAGTGGCAGAGGAAGGCTCGACTTCGACCGAGGTAGCCCCATCTTGTGGTGCCACCTGGCGAAGGAGCGGAGCGCCTGGCTCGACTTCGACGAGGTGGGCCCATCAGGGGGCGCTACCTGGCGAAGGAGCAGGGGCAGCCAATTTTGGCTAAGGTGGACCCCTCCTGGGTCGACACCTGGCGAAGTGACAGAGGAAGGCTCGACTTCGATCGAGGTGAACCCATCATGGGGCGCTACCTGGCGAAGGAGCAGGGGTAGCCCACTTCAATCGAGATGGACCCCTCCTAGGTCGACACCTGGCGAAGTGACATAGGAAGGCTCTACTTCGGCCGAGGTGGGCCCATCTTGGGGTGCCACCTGGCAAAGGAGCAGGAGTGCTTGGCTCGACTTCGATGAGGTGGGCCCATCAGGGGGCACCACCTGGCGAAGGAGCAGGGGCAGCCAACTTCGACCGAGGTGGACCCCTCCTGGATCGACACCTGGCGAAGTGGCAGAGGAAGGTTCGACTTCGGTCGAGGTGGACCCATCATGGGGTGCCACCTGACGAAGGAGCAGGAGAGCTTGGCTCGACCTTGATCGAGGTGGACCCATCAGGGGGCGCCATCTGGCGAAGAAGCGGGGGCAGCCCACTTCAGCCGAGGTGGATCCCTCCTGGGTCGATACCTGGCGAAGTGGCAAAGGAAGGCTCGACTTCGATCGAGGTGGACCCATCTTGGGGTGCCACTTGGCAAAGGAGCAGGAGCGCCTGGCTCAACCTCGATCGAGGTGGACCCCTCCTGGGTCGATACCTGGTGAAGTGGCAGAGGCAGCGAGCATGTCCCGGGTAAGAATGACCGCGGGTCAGGCCATTCTGCTAGAGAGCTTCGAAAAAAAATCCACGTGGCACCGCTGGCGGCCAGCTGGATCTGACATATACTCTATGTCAGCGATGTTGTCATATCAGTTGCCCCCCATCCCCAAGTCCCATTGAAGCGCACAGTTGGGGCGTGGGGAGTTAATGCGGGGATGATGTGGAAAGAGAGAAATACTGCACCATAATTGTCGTGATCACCGCCGCTACGCCCATCGCACCCGAGGCCCCATCGGAGGCCACCACGTCCACGTGCCTGACGGACCATTAATACGCCATTCCGAACTCGAGACAATTTCCAGCGAACCGAAGCATCGTTGTCGGGCGTATCTCTATGTGGTGCTCATCTGATGGCTCAGGCCAAAAAGAGACGTACAGTCGCTGTTGATTGAGTTTAAAAAGGAGGGGGACTTTCCGGAAATGAGGTCTCTTGGCCTTCTCACACCTCGCCGGTGGTTGCAGCGATCCTTCTTCATCCCCAGGGTCGCCATTCCTCCGGTACAAACGTTACGGTGAGTGCCTGCGATGCACCTTTTCTTCCTCTCCAATCTCCTGATCTTTTGTCATTCCGATACAGTTTCTCTTCATCCCTTCCCTCCTGATGGCTCATCGCCGTCATTCCTCTTCCAACCCGGACGAGGCTGGTCCTTCCCGGTCGAGGACTCCATCATCTTCCTCCTCAGAGGGGGAGGAGATTCCAATCGAGGTCCTGAGGTAACTGCGACCAGGGACAGTGACCATTGGCCTTCCTAGGGGTCCTAGGTCTCCTCTCATTGCTTTTGCACATCCCATCTCTGCCCTTCCTCCTCCGGTGATAGAGACTTCTTCTTCTGGTCCCTCCAGTTATGTCTCGACGATGACCGTAGACGACCTTTCTTGGATCCGGGATATGTATGGGGTCCCATATTCAATCCAGCTTTCACTCCCAGGACCGAGGGACTGAGTAACCTCGAGTAGCCCTGGGAGGGTTACTTTCTACGAGGACTTCCTTGCCGGGGATCTTCGTTTTCCCCTTCATCCATTCTTCCTTTCTTTTCTCAGCCATTTTCGCCTGGTCCCGGCCTAGTTGGCTCCCAATGCCATCCGAGTTATCTTCGCCTTCATTATCTTATACCATTTTCACGGGTTTGTTGCCCACTTTTCACTGTTCAGGGTCCTCTTTACCCTGAAACGCTACTCCACCGATGACGGCTGGTGGTATCTTTCTTCCCGGCCTAGGTGCCTTCGGTTCGACCTCCCCACGTCGATCAAGGAGTGGAAGAAACGTTTCTTCTTCACCTCGGTTCAGGATGTTGACTGGGCCTGGAGTGAGCCAGACCGGTCCCCAAACTGGAACTCCCAGGTTGAGCCGGCAGACTAGGAGGTTTATGCCCAGATGCTGGGCGACGTGGTCCCTGCCCTCGAGGTCCTGCTCTCAAAGCAGAACTTGTTCGAGGTGGGAGTCAGTCCAATCCGGGCGTTGGGTGAGGCTCCGGGTCTCCCTCCTCCTCTTTTGCTTCTTTCCCCTTTTCTTTTTTTTTTTGAATGATCTAATCATTTTCTTCCTCCAGGGATGAAGTTCTCCATCGAGAGCCTGATGGAGGGCGTCCGGAAGAGGTGCACCGCTGAAGGGGCCTAGGAGGCTCCACTGAAGAAGGCCCTCACAGAGACGGGCCAGGGGCCTAGGCCCACCCCAGCCCTTGCTGGGCCCGGGGCGACGGGCCTTGCCTCCAGGCCATCTTAGCCTCGTACGCCTAATGTGCACATCGTCGAGCTCGACAGGGCTGAAGAAGAGGGGTGACCAGAACCTTCCCGGGCGGCGCCCGCACCGGCCACCGTGCCGATCGTCCCTACAGTGGCCTATAGGGCGGCGACGGCCCCACCAACGGCCATGCTGCCTAGCGGAGGGACTACCGCTCAGCCCACTCCCGATGTCCATCCTCCACCGGCAGGGCTCAATGCCAGTTCCTTCGTCATCCACGATCAAGGGCTCGTGAAAAAGATGATGGAGTTCGCATCTATGCCCCGAGACCGTCACCTGAGGGGTGGCCGGGACTACGCGGAGGCGTTGCTCGGGATCCTCCCGCTGCTTTTTACGATAAGCTCCGAGCTCTTTCTCTTTAATGTTCCAGTTGGGTCTTTCTATCATCCCATCCTTTCCCCGATGCAGATCGGGACCGATGTGCTACTGCTAAGGAACTTCCTCTCCAATTCGTCAAAGAAGGATGCCGAGAAGAAGAGGAGGCTGGGCAAGCTCGCAGTTGACGTGAAGGACCTTATAGAAAAAGGTCACGAGCTACGGGGGAGCAACCAGGCCCTTCGAGAGGATCTGGGTCGCGCCGAGGAGCGCATCAGGGAGCTCGAGACCTCTCTGTCTGAGGAGAGGATCTTGAGCCAATGCCGGGCCGAAGACAACGTGGACGAGGTTTCCCGCCTCAGGGTTCAGTCCCGGTCACTAGAGTGCCGGGTCGAGGAGGTCCTCAAGGAGCTGAGCACGGCCAAGGAGAAAAACTCCTACGTTAATGGGCTACTGGAGGCTTCCCGGAAGGAGATGCAGGAGGCCGTGCCGAAGTTTCGGGCCTCCGAGGAGTTTAAGCGGGAGATGCACGAGGCGGCGGTCGACTCCTTCCTCAAAGGCTTTCAGATGTGCCGGGAGAAGGTGGCTTCCTTCTTCCCCGAGCTCGACTTGAGCAGGGTCATCCTGGACGGCCGAAAAGAAAAACCCAACGGAGGAGGACCGGCTGCAGAGGGTGCCGACGCAGAGGCTTCCAGGCAGCCTCCTGAGGGTGTGGCAACCTCCATGCAACCTTTTGACGATGCTACCGATGGCGAAGATGCCCCCCAGCCGAGGGAGGACGCGGCAGCAGCGAAGTGACTCTGGGTCTTCTTTTTGTTTCTAGTGTAGATTTATTTTTCGTTTCTTTGGGTCTCCCGGTCTGTCGGGGCCCCCCTTTTATAAGAAACTTCTCATTAGAAATGAAGACCCATCTTTGTCGCCTTACTTCGTCTTCATTTTTTCTCTTTTGCTTTTGTTTGCAATCTGAATTATTAATTTGAGACAAGGCCCCGGAGGCCTCCAGGTTTCTGGTAAGGACTTCCTGGGGCTTGCGGCTTGCACACCAAACATGCCAGAGACTTAGGTTTTTGGGGCATCCTCCGGACTGAACCCCGGGGCCACCTACCGGAACTGAGTCCCGCATGGCATTCCGAGCTGAGCTCCGGGATCTTGTCGGGGAACTGGGTTCCGCTCTACCTTCCGGACCGAGGTCCGAAACTTCGCATTGGAACTAGATTCCGTGCAAACTTCTGGACTGAACCCCGGGGCTGTAGGCAGGAGTTGAGCCCTGTGAGACCTTCTGAGCTGAACTCCAGGATCTAGTGGAACCGGGACTTAAGTCTCTAGAACTTCCCCCGGACTGAACTCCAGGCTGCATGCTGGAATTTAGTTCCATGCGGCACTCCGGAATGAACTTCGGGATTTTTGTGGAAGGGCTAGCTTCCGCGAGATCTTTCGAGTTGAGGCCCGAGACTTTGCATCTTTGTAGGCCACTTGTGGGCCTCCCACCTCGCCTTCGTTCGCCAGACCTAAAACTGGATGGCAACGGTCCTACGAGATGAGAACAAGCATTACATACAAAAAGGATCTCATTATTGAAGTTTAAAAAGTCTTACACTATTGGTAATACATCCTCAAGTTCGCGAAAATCGAGCTCCACCGAGCTCCTTTAGGTAATAAGCTCCGTGGGGGAGTGCTTCGGCCACCCTATAAGGGCCTTCCCAATTTGGTGAAAGCTTGCCGCACTCTCGAGGCCAGTACGCCTCAGCATGGCACAGCACTAGATCTCCCAGGCGGAAGGACTTCGGCCTCATCTTGAAATTGTAGTATCTAGCCACTCATTGCCGGTAGGCCACCATCCAAACTCGGGCCATATCCCTTGTTTCCTTAAGGAGGTCCAGGTTCAGTAGTAGCCGTGTCGGGTTCTTAGCCTCGTCGTATTGCTCTACACGTAGGGTCGGCAGGCTGAGCTCTACTGGAATGACCGCTTCCGCACCAAAGGCGAGGTTGAAGGGGGTCTCGTCTGTGACCGTCCTTGGGGTGGTATGGTATGCCCATAGGACGCTGGGGAGCTCCTCTGCCCATCTTCCCTTGGCCTGGTCCAGTTTAGTTCGAAGGCCTTGCAGGATGGTTCTGTTTGTCACCTCGGCTTCTCCATTGGTCTGAGGGTGCGCCACCAAAGTGAAACGGTGATGAATCCCGAGGCAGTTGCAAAACTCCTCGAACTCCTGACAGTCAAACTGGCGTACGTTGTCGGTGATGATGGTGTGGGGCAGGTCGAAGCGGCAAATAATTGACTTCCAAAAGAATTTGCCAACATTCGCCTCTATGATCCAAGCTAATGGCTCGACCTCGACCCACTTCGTAAAGTAGTCGATATCCACAATCAAGAACCTTTGCTGCCCGGGCGCAGGTGGAAAGGGTCCGAGGAGACCCATGCCCCACTGAGCGAACGGCCAGGGGGCGGAGAGTTGGGAGAATGGCGCAGCCGGCTGGCACTGCACGATAGCATGCCATTGACATCGATCACACCTCTTGACAAAGTTAGCCACGTCCTCCCTCATCGTCTCCCAGAAGTAGCCTTGATGGAGGGATTTTTATGCAGTGTCCTGCCCCCCACATGGTTCCCACAGAGGCCCTCGTGGATCTCCTGGAGCACAAGTGCGGCTTCAGTGGGTCTCAAACATTTGAGAAGTGGAAAAGAATAGGACCTCCGGTACAGTAGTATGTCCATCAACACAAATCGTGCGGCCTTCCTCTTAATGAGGCCGGCCGTTATGCGATCCTCCGGTAAGGTGCCATTGGTAATGTACTCGACATACTTATCCATCTAGCTGGGCTCCGAGGTGACCTGCTGGACCTCCCTGGGTGTCTCATAGCTTGGGGCTTGAAGATGCTCGATGTAGGCGCGGCCCAACGACGAGTCCGGCAGAGTTGCCAGACGGGAGAGGACATCTGCACGAGTGTTTTCCCCGTGCGGGATGTGGGAGACGTTGAAGCATCTAAAACCCGCCGCGCTCGCTCTCACCAACTCCAAGTATTTCGTCATTTGGAGGTCCCGTGCCTCATACTCTCTTGAGACCTGCCCGGCCACCATCTGCGAGTCGGTGAAGACCCTTAGGCTGGCCACACCTAGCTCGCGGGAGACTTTCAGTCCCACGAGGAGCGCTTCGTACTCCACCTGGTTATTAGTGGTGGCGAACTGGAAACGAAGCGCACATTCGGTGATGACTCCCTCGCTGTTGGCGAGGATAAGTCCAGCTCCACTCCCACCGGAGTTAGAGGCTCCG
The DNA here is from genome assembly GCA_021397845.1 of Areca catechu. Lineage (NCBI taxonomy): Eukaryota > Viridiplantae > Streptophyta > Magnoliopsida > Arecales > Arecaceae > Areca > Areca catechu. The sequence continues at coordinate 4,189,883 of CM038043.1, forward strand.
TCCACATGAAGGACCCAGATGTCCTCCTCCGGTCCAGGCTCTAGCTGTCAGTTCTGGGGGCTCTCTTCTGGCCCCTCGCCCATGCCTGCACACTCAACTAAAAAATCAGCGAGTACCTGGGCCTTCATGGCCGACCTCGGCCGGTAGGCGATGTCGAACTCGCTGAGCTTCAGCGCCCACTTCGCTAAGTGTCCGGACGTGTCAGGTCAGCTGAGCACTGCTTTCAGCGGTTGGTCTGTCAGGACCGCGATGGGGTGTACTTGGAAATAAGGCCTGAGGTGCTGGGCGGACACAATTAGTGCAAAAATCAATTTCTCAGATCGAGAGTACCTGAGCTCTGCATCGCGAAGAAGTTTGCTCGTATAATACACCGGCCTCTGGATCCCTTTGTCATCTGTCCGGACCAGGATTGAGCTGACGGCCTCCGGAGTGACCGCCAGGTACAGAAGGAGCTCTTCTCCTTCCTCTGGCCGGGAGAGTAGTGGTGGCGATGCCAATGTCTTCTTCAGCTCCTCAAATGCCTCCTGGCACTCTTTCATCCAAGTGAAGTCGTGCATTTTCCTCAGTGCCTTGAAGAAGGGTTGGCAACGGTCCGTGGACCTTGAGATAAACCGGCTCAGGGCAGCTATCCGGCCGGTGAGTCGCTGCACTTGCTTCTTGGAGGTGGGCTGCTCCATGTCTAGGATCGCCTGAACCTTCTCTGGGTTGGCTTCTATCCCTCTTTGGGTTACCATGAAGTCGAGGAACTTCCCCGCCGACATGCCGAAAGCACACTTCGCCGAGTTCAATTTCATTTAGTGAAGATGAAGGTTATGGAAGGTCTCCGTCAGGTTGTCGATGTGGTCCGAGGTTGGCTTGCTCATCACCAGCATGTCGTCCACGTACACCTGCATGTTGCGGCCAATTTGGTCTTTGAAGACCTTGTTGACCAGACATTTGTACATGGCACTCGCGTTCTTGAGACCAAGCGGCATCATCTTGTAGCAGTAGGTCCCGCGATCCGTGATGAAGGCGGTGTGCTTCTCATCCTCCAGGTGCATTCGGATCTGATGGTACCCGGAGAAAGCGTCCATGAAAAAGAGGAGGCGATGTCCCGAGGTGGTGTCCACGAACTGGTCGATCTTAGGAAGTGGGAAGCTATTCTTCGGGCAAGCTCGGTTGAGATCGGTGTAATCCACATAGATCCTTCACTTGCCATTGTTCTTTTTTACCATCATCATGTTCGCCAGCCAACTAGGGTACTGCACTTCTCGTATAAAGCCGACGGTGAGGAGCTTCTCCATCTCTTCATTGATTGCCCTCTGCCTTTCTGCGGTGAAACTCCTCTTCTTATGGCGGACCGGACGGCATCTCGGATCGATCTTCAGTTGGTGGGTGATAACGTCTGAGGGAATACCTGGTATATCCGTAGCAGACCAGGCAAACACATCTGCGTTTGCCCGAAGGAAATCCAGCAAGTGAGCTCGCTCGTCCTCCGAGAGTTGGGCTCCTACCTGCACTGTCTTCTGAAGGTCTGAGCCAAGGGGGTATGTCAGCAAGCGCTCAACGGGGCCTCCCCTAGGATCTTGTGCCCTCTGGTCGAGGCCGTCGATGTCAGAGCCGAGTTCGACACTTCGGGCTCCCGGGACAGCCTGTAAGCAATGCAGGACGGGTTGGGCCGCCTCCCTCATTACTCCTATCCCGAAGGCGGTAGGAAACTGCACCAGTAATCTTTTGGTAGAAATGACTGCATCAAGTTGGTCGAGCCCTGGACGGCCCAGGATAGCATTGTAAGGTGATGGGAGTCGGACGACGGTGAAGGTCATCATAATAGTGTTCTGTCAAGGTGGGGTTCCGGCAGTAACAGGGAGAGTGATCCCCCCTTCGACCCCTACGGAATCTCCGGTGAAGCCTTGCCCTGGTGGTGCCTACTGTGCCGGTGGTGCCTGCTGTGCCGGGCGGCTCAGGGTTGTTGGCCGGGGATCGACTATCGTGATCCGCCGACCCAGTGCGGTCCCACTTCGCGGGGGTCTGATGACTCCCACGGGGGTTGGTTACTTCCTGCGGATGGGATGACCTGCCTTGAATAGAGTGCAGGCTACCGCGAGGACCCGTGGCTTAGGCCGCGGAGGTCCCTGGCTGGGGTTGAGTCGCTAGGGAGCACTGCTGATGCTGTAGCTATCGTATAGCTGTAGTCAGCATCTGCGGCTGCTGGATGATAGCTGTAATAGGACCGTCCACCGAGGATAGCTGAGGAGGAGAAGGAGGAGCATGAAGTTCCCTTTCCGGGCTGCGCGGGCCCAAAGGAGAGAAAACCTCTCCCGCCCGGCTGGTGGAAGCTTCACGTCCGCGTGTCACCATTGTTGGGAATAGTGTCCCAAAGCCAATCACCTGGGTTGTAGGCGGTTGTGCTCAGTATTGTACTCATTTTATGAATTAATAAAATATTATTTTTGACAGCTCATCACATACTTAATTTTCCTGAAATGAACTCTTTCCATGTGATGAAGTCCTTAGGACTACACTAACTTCGATACAGAGAGGATGTATCGAGTGGTCCTTAAACCCTGTTCACAACCAAAGGATATATTGTACTGGACGGCAATATATCAAGTATAGGTTGTTGTAGTTCACATTGCTTGGTTGTCCTCTTGACCAAATGAGTGTGGTGACACTGATGTGATCTGCAAGTGGGATATGTGATATCTTATTGAACGTGACTCCGTGCAGCCCCTTTCTGCCAAAGGGATACTCACGATTGGATATGGGTATATATGTCCCTCTGACCTGAGGTTATCACGGTAGCTTGCAAGCAACTCCCTGTGCTTTGGTGCCAGACTACCCGGATTTTTAATCCGGTGACGGAAGGTTTCTGGGTACAGGCAAGTACTTATGGAGCAGTGATGGACCAAGATGGAATTGACCTGTCCAAACAGTTTGGATTGAATGTCTTGCAATATCTCAATTTAGCAAATCCTCGGCCGGGGTAGTCCTAGTGAAGAGTCACTGGGCTTGCGAGGTTGAGACACGTAGTCAACTGACTCTGTCTGGGTTGGCAGCCCAATCTCAATCGTCTTGAGCATTAGAGGTCAAAGGGATGAATTATACGGTAACCATATGCTAGAGGTTCGATAGTTTGCTCCCGCATCTTCGACCTATCCGGACGCCGGGATCCATTGCTAGATGGTTTCCTGTGCTGGTACTAGAAATTGTTCTAGTGCTACCGTTTAGGTTCGAACCTATGAGGTCACACGCCACAGAGGATAACTCTCTGATCCGGATACCGATTACGATTGGGAATCGTCTAGGTTTTATGGTCACAGTATTTTTTAGCACACTTTTTCCTGTCTTGCCCTTGTTTGTGTCAACCGAAAAATGTTCCGGGTTGACCAGCACTGCGCCAGGATCTTTCTGAATCAGTTTTGAACTGATTCGGAGTTCGTTTCGGCCTCCAATTGGTTGTGAACCAATTTTATTCCCTGAACCAGGTTCAATTGAATTGAACCATTTGGTTTAATGGGATTGAACCAAAATTGGGTTTGAACCAATTTTTGGCTTGGACCGGTTTAAGAGGTTGAACCAATGTTTTACTCCTTGGAACGTTTACACGGTGATACACGTTGGAGAAAAACTCCAAGCGCCTAAAGCCCAAACGACCGAACAAATCGTTGGCGTCTCTTCCTCTTCTCCCTCCACCGTTTGGTATTAATGGTTTATTAATCCTGGTTTAAGGCTTGTTAATTGGGTTAACCACCTGCTGCCCCTTGGCCTTCCGTCGCTCCACCTCCCTCTCCCTCCCAGCATCCTTTATAAACACCAAACCAGCATCCCTGTTTTGAGTTAGAGTTTAAAACGAGAGAAAAATTTCTCTTCACCGTGAGAGAGGCTTAAAGAGAGAGAGATTTGGGCATTCTTTGAGAGGCTTAAGGAGAGAACATCTGGGGCTGGGTTTAGGAGCTTTAAAGGGAGAGAAACAAGGCATTAATCCATTATTTTGAAGTGCTCAAGTTCTGCCCAGTGCTGCAAAATTCTGTGACCCTAAAGCCCTCTTCCGGCAGCTAGCATCATGCGTGGAGGCGAATCCGAGAGCCCCGGGTGTGTCTCCCCTCTAGAGAGAGTACCATTCTACTCCTAGGAGCAAACCACGCGAGCCGGGATCGCTCCAGCTGCTCCGAAACGAAGGCCAAAGTCTGCTACCCAGTTATGCTGCAGAAATATGGCAGCAGACTTTGATGATTTATTTTAATTTTTTGGCTTAGATTTGATTGCAGTAATTGGTGGCAAATCGAAGAAGACTTGTCCAAGTTGCTGCTGCTCAAATTTGGAAGCAAACGGAGGTCCGTAAGGTGGTGTTCCGATGATGTTTTGCAAGCAAAAAATAGAGTTCCAAGGAGGAAGACGACTGGAATAACTTTATTCCAGTTATTCCAGTCTATTCCAGGTTTATTCCAGAGTTATTCAAGGCAGAATAAAGGTATGGAAATTTTTTTTTTAATCATGCATGGATAGATTAAATTGTTTTATATTTTATAAATATTTTATATGTTTATACATGCCTAAATGCAACTAGATTTAGATTAGTTCCTGGCGGAGCAGATTTCCGCTGCGTGAATTTTAAAAATTATTTTAAAATCCAATCTGCTCCCGCAGATATTTGCATGCCTAATATAGGATCTTGTCAAACCACCTGCATCTGTTTACTTACAGTGGTATCAGAGCCACGTTGAATTTGTAATCTAATCTAGTATGCATGCTTATAGATTAAAATTTGTTTAATCTTAAAAATGTATCAAGTTTTCTTTTTGGAACTTAGTTGAGACCTTCACCATGACCGTGTATCTTTGACACAATGCAGATCGTCTGTGTTGGCCTCTTCAGAAGGATCCTTAAAGAATATTAAAAATTAAAAATTATTTTAATTTGCAGATACATGATTTAGGCATATTTTATAAAATATTTGTAAAATATTTTTGATGCATGATTTGGTATGTAAAAATGTTTTACATAAAGACTTAATTAAAAAATGTTTTAATTAAGTGATTGGCTTATTAAAAATTTTTTAGGTTTATGAAATCTAAACAAATTTGCATAAGCCATTTTGGGTTAATTGGGTTAGCTGACTAGTTGGGTCCATAACTGGGTTAGACCTAAATTTAGTTGAACCGGATAATAAGAAGATTAAACAAAAGTTATTTAAGGTCCTTCTTTAGAACTATCTAATAGTTAGAATAGTTGATCCGTTCATCTAAAATGGATCCAATTAGTGGCTCAGTAGACGCCCGAGTATTTAGGCTAGTCTGATCGAGTCTGGTAAACCAACTGGTGTCGAGGTAGGTTTGGCATTGTGATCATGGCTGTATGAGGCTACCTCTTTCCTGGCCAACTTGGTTGGTGTCTAGGAAAGATGGTTAATGACGGATACTCACCCATGATCTCACCTACCTGGCTAGTCGAGTCGACCAGAACTGATTGGAAAAGCTCAATGACTCGAGTTAACCCATGTCACCCAGGTTGATCGGTCTGACTGATCTATAGGTGCCCATGGATCATTTGTTGATTTATTTCAACCCTCCTAGAATCTGATTGATTCAGTGGGAGGATGATCCATGTCCTTGTCTCTTTTCTTTTGTCACAATTAAAAAGTCCTCTAAAATTATTAAGTCATTAAAAAGACTAAGTCAAGGAGTTGATAGTGTCTTTGCCTCCCATTAAGTTGGATAGAAATGTGTCCACTAGCTTGGTGTGCATCGGCAGTTCCATAGAACGGGTGTACATCCGGCGACTGAAATTTCTATCTGATCGATGATGGTTCAGTGCAACTTCCTTAACGGGACCAGGTTGGCCGGCCATAGTCGGGCTTGGTCTTTAGTTAGCTGGAAGTATTGGATTTGTCATTTTAATGGTTGGACCTAACCAGAGACCCGCAATAGGAGGCCCCTAGGCCGATTGGGGTGCTCTCTGGGGCAAAATAAAATACTGAAAATTATTTAGGGAAACAATTGGTTTACGAACCTACCTTTAGGCTCGTATGGGTGAGCCGGCCATAGTTGGGCTCATGCGAGGCCTATTGGATTTCAGTACCCACTTGAGAAAAAGTATTTTCACGGATTGGAGTTAGAGGCTACCAATCTGAAAAATTAGTGGGAGAAACCTTTAGACTAAAGTCCAAGTCTTTTGGTTAAGTTATTAATTCATCAACTAATATGGTCTAATTTTCTTTCAGATGTCTTCCAATTTATCGCTCCGGTCACTTCTCGATAACGAGAAGTTAAAGGGTCACAACTTCGATAGTTGGTATCGAAGATTGAGAATTGTTCTGGAGCATGAACGGATCCTCTATGTAATAGCGGATCCGGCACCTGAAATCCCTCTCGCTAATGCACGGGGTGCGGTCAGAGACGCTTATCTGAAGTGGGTCTCTGATCGGACTACTATCCGATGCATCATGTTAGCGGCTATGAACGACAAGTTCAGTCGCAAATTCGAGGAGGCCCAACCTGATGAAATACTTCAAAAGTTAAAGGAATCCTTCGGCACTCCGGATGATGTAGAAAGGTACAAAGTGTCTTGTGCCATCTACAACTCCAAGATGCCGAATGGCGGTTCAATCACTGATCATGTATTGTACATGATCGAGCTGATTGAAAAGTTGGGCAAACTCGGATGCCCCTTGCACGAGCAGCTCGGCAAGGATACGATCCTGAATTCTCTTCCCTCCTCCTATCTTGATTTTCTCGATCATTATAGAATGAACAAGCCTGCAGTTAACTACCATGGTCTTTTGGGATTGCTGCAGACTTTCGAGAAAGACCACCAACTGAATAAGGGGGAGGTGAATTTAGTGGGAGGAAGTAGAGGTCGTCGTCCCTTTAAGAAAGGAAAAACAAATAAATAAAAAGGAAAAGAAGGTACAGAATGTTCCTAGCCCTAGTCAGACCAGGAAGTATAAGGCTGATCAGTCTTCTGCAGAATGTTTCTACTGCAAGAAGAAGGGACACTAGAAGAGGAACTGTCCTCTTTATATTGCGTCCCTTGATCCGAACAGGCCAAGGAAGCAGAAGACTGCTGAACAAGGTATTTATATGATAAAACCTTGTAATTATTCAATTGTTGATACTGCTAACTGGGTATTGGATACTGGTAGTCCAATTCATGTTTGTAATTCGTTACAGGGACTTCAAGTTAGCAGAAGATTTGAAGATGGAGAACAGTTTCTGAGCGTCGAGAATGGAAATCGTGTTTTAGTACTGGCGATCGGAGTCCTGCGTCTTGTCTTTGAGTCTTGTACTGTCGAGCTAGTCGACTGTCACTATTGTCCTAGTTTCATTATGAGCATAATCTCTGTAGGCCTTTTGGCCAATTGTGGTTTTGAACTATCAATAAAAGAAGATTTTTGAATGTTATTTTGAATAACTCTGTTATAATGAAAGCTAGATTAAATAATGGCATATACGTACTATCAAGGCCTGTTAGTGTAATGTACACTTCTAGCAAATGCCCAAGGTTAGATAATGTCAATGATTTGTATCTTTGGCACTGTAGGATAGGTCATATTAACCAAAATAGGATAAACAAGATGCGAGGAGATGGACTTCTCGAGATCAGTGATTCTGAATCACTGCCCACTTGTGAATCCTGTTTACTTGGTAAAATGACCAAGTCACCTTTTACTGGAAAGGGTGAACGGGCTATAGAACTTCTAAGTCTAATACATACTGATGTATGTGGACCGATGTCAGTTAGTGCCAGAGAATGATACAAATATTTCATTACTTTTACAAACGACTCTTCAAGATTCGGTTATGTATTTTTAATGAGACATAAGTCTGAATCGTTTGAAATGTTCAAACAATACCGTAATGAAGTAGAAAAGCAAACTGGAAAAAGTATTAAAACCCTTCGATCTGATCGAGGTGGTGAATACTTATCTGGTGCTTTTTTGACATATCTTGAGGAGAATGGAATTCTCTCTCAGTGGACTCCTCCAGGAACACCACAGTTGAATGGTGTGTCCGAAAGGAGGAATCGAACATTGTTGGACATGGTTCGATCCATGATGGGCTTTGCAACTCTACCGCTATCCTTTTGGGGATATGCGCTTCAGACAACCTGTTACTTATTAAATAATGTTCCAAGTAAGTCTGTTGTCTCCACTCCGTATGAGATGTGGAATAGGTGTAAACCCTCAAACTCACACCTTCGGGTCTGGGGTTGTCCGGCTTACGTAAAGCGTTTAGACTCAGACAAACTTGGTCCTAGGTCTGATCGGTGTTTATTCATTGGTTATCCTAAGGAAACCAAAGGGTATTTCTTCTACTTGGAGAATGAACAAAAGGTGTTCGTTGCTCTTAGAGCTATCTTTTTGGAAAAGGAGTTCCTTGGAGAAGGAACTATAGCTTCTAAGATTGAACTTGATGAAGTTCAGCCAATAGAAGAACCTACACACTCTAAGGACATCGTAGAACCGGCTATGATTGAATCACACCCAGAACCCATTAGGAGATCCGGTAGAATACCGCGTCACCCAGACAGATACTACGGTTTCTTGGTCCGGGACGGCGATCCCATTGAGCTCGATGAGAACAATGAGGATCCGATCACCTATATGGATGCTCTTCAGAGATCTGACTCTGAGGCATGGCTTGGAGCCATGCGATCCAAAATGGAGTCCATGGAAATCAACAATGTTTGGATATTGGTTAATCCACCTGAAGGAATAAAACCCATCGGGTGTAAATGGATCTTCAAGAGAAAAAGGGGTGCAGATGGAAAGGTAGAGACCTATAAAGCCCGTCTAGTTGCCAAGAGGTATCGTCAGCGATATGGTATCGATTATGACGAGACTTTCTCCCCTGTGGCAATGCTCAAGTCCATTCGAATCATGCTTGCTTTGGCAGCATATTTTGATTACGAGATCTGGCATATGGATGTCCGAACCGCTTTCCTAAATGGGGAGCTGGAAGAAGAGGTGTATATGATACAGCCTGAAGGGTTCACATCCACAGATGAATCAAAAGTATGCAAGTTGCAGAGGTCCATCTATGGACTCAAGCAAGCGTCTCGAAGTTGGAACTTATGGTTTGATAGGTGTATCAAATCATATGGCTTCGTTAGGAACGGAGAAGAACCGTGCATCTATAAATGGGTTAATGGTTCTGTGATTGTATTCCTAGTATTGTATGTTGATGACATTCTCTTAATCGGGAATGATGTCGCAGCATTACAAGAAATAAAGGTCTGGTTATCATCTCAGTTCTCCATGAAGGACTTGGGTGAAGCTTCTTACATACTAGGTATGAATATCTATAGAGATAGATCTAAGAAGCTTTTGGGACTGTTCCAGTCTACGTACATTGACACTGTGTTGAAACGGTTCAGCATGAAAAATTCCAAGAAAGGCTATCTTCCGATAGGTTCTGGAATTACTCTTTCCAAGAAGGATTGTGCGACAACTCCTGAGGAAAGAGAGCGCATGAGTAGAATACCTTATGCTTCTGCAGTGGGCTCTATCATGTATGCTATGACTTGTACTAGACCAGACGTGGCATACTCACTAGGAGTAGTGAGCAGATACCAGTCTGACCCAGGTGAGGTGCATTGGAAGGTGGTTAAGTCCATCCTTAAGTATTTAAGAAATACTAAAGACCAATGGCTGATTTATGGAGAACCTAACTTGAAACTTGTGGGGTACTCTGACTCCAGTTTCCAGTCAGATAGAGATGATAGCAAGAGTGTGTCAAGGTTTGTATTTACCCTAAATGGATGAGCGATCTGCTGGAAAAGTTCTAAGCAGGCAACTGTTGCAGACTCGGTATGCGAAGCAGAATACATTGCAGCATCAGATGCGGCAAAGGAAGCTGTGTGGTTGCGGAAGTTCCTTGGAGAGCTAGGGGTGGCACCTTCCCTAGATGGTCCTGTTCTGGTATACTGTGACAGCACTGGAGCCATTGCTCAAGCTAAGGAGCCTAAAGCTCATCACCGCACCAAACACATTCTGCGGCGCTACCACCTCGTACGAGAGATCGTGGAACGAGGCGACATCAATCTTCTAAAGATCGATGGAAAAGAAAATCTGGCCGACCCCTTCACTAAAGCCCTCGGAATAAAAGAGTTTGACTATTCTAAATGGTAAATGGGTATTAGATACTCTTCTGATTGGCTTTAGTACAAGTGGGAGTTGTTGGGAATAGTGTCCCAAAGCCAATCGCCTGGGTTGTAGGCGGTTGTGCTCAGTATTATACTCATTTTATGAATTAATAAAATATTATTTTTGGCAACTCAACATATACTTAATTTTCCTGAAATGAACTCTTTCCATGTGATGAAGTCCTTAGGACTACACTGACTTCGATACAGAGAGGATGTATCGAGTGGTCCTTAAACCCTGTTCACAACCAAATGATATATTGTACTGGACGGCAATATATCAAGTATAGGTTGTTGTAGTTCACATCGTTTGGTTGTCCTCTTGACCAAATGAGTGTAGTGACACTGATGTGATCTGCAAGTGGGATATGTGATATCTTATTGAATATGACTCCGTGCAGCCCCTTTCTACCAAAGGGATACTCATGATTGGATATGGATATATGTGTCCCTCTGACCTGAGGTCATCACGATAGCTTGCAAGCAACTCCCTGTGCTTTGGTGCCGGACTACCCGGATTTTTAATCCAGTGACGGAAGGTTTCTGGGTACAGGCAAGTACTTGTGGAGCAGTGATGGACCAAGATGGAATTGACCTGTCCAAACAGTTTGGATTGAATGTCTCGCAATATCTCAATTTAGCAAATCCTCGACCGGGGTAGTCCTAGTGAAGAGTCACTGGGCTTGCGAGGTTGAGACACGTAGTCGACTGACTCTGTCTGGGTTGGCAGCCCAATCTCAATCGTCCTGAGCATTAGAGGTCAAAGGGATGAATTATACGGTAACCATATGCCAGAGGTTCGATAGTTTGCTCCCGCATCTTCGACCTATCCGGACGCCGGGACCCATTGCTAGATGGTTTCCTGTGCTGGTACTAGAAATTGTTCTAGTGCTACCGTTTAGGTTCGAACCTATGAGGTCACACGCCACAGAGGATAACTATCTGATTCGGATACCGATTACGATTGGAAATCATCTCGGTTTTATGGTCACAGTATTTTTTAGCACACTTTTTCCTGTCTTGCCCTTGTCTGTGTCAACCGGAAAATGTTCCGGGTTGACCAGCACTGCGCCAGGATCTTTCTGAATCAGTTTTGAACTGATTCGGAGTTCGTTTCGGCCTCCAATTGGTTGTGAACCAATTTTATTCCCTGAACCAGGTTCAATTGAATTGAACCATTTGGTTTAATGGGATTGAACCAAAATTGGGTTTGAACCAATTTTTGGCTTGGACCGGTTTAAGAGGTTGAACCAATGTTTTACTCCTTGGAACGTTTACACGGTGATACACGTTGAAGAAAAACTCCAAGCGCCTAAAGCCCAAACGACCGAACAAATCGCTGGCGTCTCTTCCTCTTCTCCCTCCACCGTTTGGTATTAATGGTTTATTAATCCTGGTTTAAGGCTTGTTAATTGGGTTAACCACCTGCTGCCCCTTGGCCTTCCATCGCTCCACCTCCCTCTCCCTCCCAGCAGCCTTTATAAACACCAGACCAGCGTCCCTGTTTTGAGTTAGAGTTTAAAACGAGAGAAAAATTTCTCTTCACCGTGAGAGAGGCTTAAAGAGAGAGAGATTTGGGCATTCTTTGAGAGGCTTAAGGAGAGAACATCTGGGGCTGGGTTTAGGAGCTTTAGAGGGAAAGAAACAAGGCATTAATCCATTGTTTTGAAGTGCTCAAGTTCTGCCCAGTGCTGCAGAATTCTGTGACCCTAAAGCCCTCTTCTGACGGCTAGCACCGTGCGTGGAGGCGGATCTGAGAGCCCCGGGCGTGTCTCCCCTCTAGAGGGAGTACCATTCTACTCCTAGGAGCAAACCACACGAGTCGGGATCGCTCCAGCTACTTCAAAACGAAGGCCAAAGTCTACTATCCAGTTATGCTGTAGAAATCTGGCAGCAGACTTTGGTGATTTATTTTAATTTTTTGGCTTAGATTTAATTGCAGTAATCGGTGGCAAATCGAAGAAGACTTGTCCAAGTTGCTGCTGCTCAAATTTGGAAGCAAACGGAGGTCCGGAAGGCGGTGTTCCGACGATGTTTTGCAAGCCAAAAACAGAGTCCCAAGGAGGAAGACGACTGGAATAACTTTATTCAAGTTATTCCAGTCTATTCCAGGTTTATTCTAGAGTTATTCCATGCGGAATAAAGGTATGGAAAATTTTTTTTTTAATCATGCATGGATAGATTAAATTGTTTAATATTTTATAAATATTTTATATATTTATACATGCCTAAATGCAACTAGATTTAGATTAGTTCCTGGCGGAGCAGATTTTTGTTGCGTGAATTTTAAAAATTATTTTAAAATCCAATCTGCTCCCGCAGATGTTTGCATGCCTAGTGTAGGATCTTGTCAAACCACCTGCATCTGTTTACTTACAACCACCATGTTCGCGGTTGAACTATTCTCTAGCTCACGGGGGGCTTGCTCGTACAGGGTTTACTGTTCTGTCCCCCTTCTTGGCGCGCCAATCTATTACCGATCTTACCGCTGTGGCCTGTAGCTTATGAGCTGGCACCGGATCTTGGTCTCCTTCATCTCAGGATCTCCAAGCCTCCGGACCTACAAAACAATGTTAGAGACCCGGGCCGGGGGTTCCGGCGGGGGCACTCCGACGGTCAAGTTAGCGAACGGCAAGATGGAACAGATCCGCTAAGACGGGTCTCCGTTGGATTCCATGCTTAGAGGAGACTTAGATGGAAGAAGTGTGGGAATGAGAGGGGTTGACACTTGGTTTCCTGCACTGGACTCGCCGGACTCGCTCCTAGGAACTTCTGGGGGCCTCAGAGTCGTCTCTTCTTTCTATGTCCGTGTTTTCCCTATCAGTGGCTTACCTTCTCATCTGCTCTCGCCGTCCCTTTTATATCACCAGATCATCTTTAGCTTTTTTCCCTCTACCCTTCGGAGGCTCTCGGAGATCCCCGGCTCTTTTCCACCGTTCCCCCCTTTCTCGAGTTCCCCCAAGGCTGGGAGTTAAGTGGCGAGCTTGCCTCGCCCGCCGTGCTGTCACGAAAAGAGAAAACTGGCGGGATCTTGAGCCAAGCGCGGGAGCCTTCATCTCGGGGTGTTGACTGCGGACCTCTTTTCTAGGGTGTTCCAGGCCCCCGATCGTAAGGATCCGATGCCTCGATCATGGGACCCCTCTTAACTGGTATAAATGAGGTTTTGCATACCGTTACAGGCTGTACTGGGCATGCCATACGGGGCACGCTGCGCACCGACTCTAGCAGCGACCTCGTGGCTCGCGCCTCTGATCTCCCTAAGGCTTCGCAGGGTAGGGCTGACTTCGACCGAGGTGGACCCATCTTGGGATTCCACCTGATGAAGGGGCAGGAGCGCCTGGCTCGACTTCGACGAGGTGGGCCCACCAGGGGGCACCACCTGGCGAAGAAGCAGGGGAAGCCCATTTCGGCTGAGGTGGACCCCTCCTGGGTCGACACCTGGCGAAGTAGCAGAGAAAAGCTCGACTTCATCCGAGATGGACCCATCTTGGGGTGCCACCTAGCAAAGGAGCAGGAGCGCCTGGCTCGACCTCAGCCGAGGTAGACCCATCAGGGGGCGCCACCTGGTGAAGGAGTAGGGGCAGCCCACTTCAGCCAAGGTGGACCCCTCCTAGGTCGACACCTAGCGAAGTGGTAGAGGAAGGCTCGACTTCGACCGAGGTGGACCCATCTTGGGGTGCCACCTGGCGAAGGGGCAGGAGCGCCTCGCTTGACCTCGACCGAGGTGGACCCATCAGGGAGCACCACCTGGTGAAGGAGCAGGGGCAGCCCACTTCAACCGAGATGGATCCCTCCTGGGTCGACACCTGGCGAAGTGGCAGAGGAAAGCTCGACTTCGGCCGAGGTGGACCCATCTTGGGGTGCCACCTGGCGAAGGATCAGGAGCACCTGGCTCGACTTCGGCGAGGTGGGCCCATCAGGGGGGGCCACCCGGCGAATGAGCAGGGGCAACCAACTTCGGCTGAGGTGGACCCCTCCTGGGTCGACACCTGGCAAAGTGGCAAAGGAAGGCTCGATTTCGGTCGAGGTGGACCCATCATGGGGCGCCACCTGGCGAAGGAGCAGGGGCAGCCCACTTCAGCCGAGGTGGACCCCTCCTGGGTCGACACCTGGCGAAGTGGCAGAAGAAGGCTCGACTTCAGCTGAGATGGACCCATCTTGGGGTGCCACCTGGTGAAGGAGCGGGAGCACCTGACTCGACTTCGGCGAGGTGGGCCCATCAGGGGGCACCACTTGGCGAAGAAGCAGGGGCAGCCAACTTCGACCGAGATGGACCCTTTTTGGGTCAACACCTGGCGAAGTGGCAGAGGAAGGCTCGACTTCGGTCGAGGTGGATCCATCATGGGATGCCACCTGGCGAAGGAGCAGGAGCACCTGGCTCGACCTCGACCGAGGTGGACCCATCAGGGGGCGCCACCTGGCGAAGGAGTAGGGGCAGCCCACTTCAGCCGAGGTGGACCCCTCCTAGGTCGACACTTGGCGAAGTGACAGAGGAAGGCTCGACTTCGGCCGAGGTGGACCCATCTTAAGGTGCCACCTAGCGAAGGAGCAGGAGTGCCTAGCTCGACCTCGGCCGAGGTGGACCCATCAGGGGGCGCCACCTGGCGAAGGAGCAGGGACAACCCACTTCAGTCGAGGTGGACCCCTCCTGGGTCAACACCTAGTGAAGTGGCAGAGGAAGGCTCGACTTCAACTGTGGTGGACCCATCTTGGGGTGCCACCTGGCGAAGGAGCAGGAGCGCCTGGCTCGACCTCGGCTGAGGTGGACCCCTCCTGGGTCGACACCTGGCGAAGTGGCAGAGGCAGCGAGCACGCCCCGGGTAAGAATGACCGCGGGTCAGGCCACCCTGCGGGAGAGCTTCGAAAAAAAATCCACGTGGCACCGCTAGCAGCCAGCTGGATCTGACATATACTCCATGTCAGCGATGTTGCCATATCACATATGATTACATGTTCGATTTCCATCGGATCGCCTATGAAGTTGTCTTAATGAGATTTTTATTTATAAGGTAACATTATATTTTATTTTGTTCATGAACCATTAATATGCACTCTATTAGCTTATTTTCGGATTTTATTGGTTGTTCAATTTGAGCTTTCAACTGATATGCATACTTGTCATTAAGACTTTTCTTGTATGTAGACATGCAGGAGGAGCAAGGGGATGAATCCCTATTAAAAGAGATCATGCATGTTTCTAGCTATATTTTCATTAGTGAATAATATAAGGAAAGATGGAAAATTACTAGACCAAACACTCTGGCTCTCAAAATTTATCACAATATTAAGACTAGGTGGTTGTAAAGAGGAAATAAGTATTGGCAACCAATGAATGATGGCAAATACTTTTGTGACATCAGTAGTGAGCTCATTGATGATCTTATCTCCATGAGTACTGACAATAAATTTCACAAGTGATGCAGAAAAATAAGTCCAATATGAGAAATCAATTTTGGATAAAGTTTCTTTTGTTTGCCTCGTTAGAAAGTATAGCAGGGGTTCTATATTCAAGAATAGAGAATGGGGTGCCTTGGAGCGAGAGGGTAGGACAAGGAACTGCTCATGGAATTATGGTCAGTATTTATAGCTAGTAAACTACTCTAGTTGTCACCACTAGTTCTAGCTAGCAATATGTTTTATAAGTGATGTAAGTAAACAAGTCCAATAAGAGAAATCAATTTTGGGCAGAGTTTCTTCAGTTAGATCAACATTAAAAGGTGCAATGGAGGTTCTATACCGAGGAATTAATAGAGAATGGGGTACCTTTGGAGGGGAAGGGAAGGAGGGGGGACTACTTGTGGAATCATGGTCCTAGAATAAAATAATCAAGAATACATTCGAAGCTAGTAAACCACTGTGGGTAGATAATTGGACCGAGGGTCTCAAATTTCAAAATTTTACTAGAGTGTGCCTTAGTAAATGTCAATGATCCCCTGCTTTCAAGAGTCAAGTTGGCAGGAGAAGATCGATAAGAGCCAATCGGGTAATCTTTCACTTATCAAGGAATCCATGTATACTTAGCATTCAAGTCCCGATAGGATATTGATATGGGATACCATCCCATGTATCGGGACAGGACTATCCCATCATCATCCTAGCATTCTGGTTGGCACATCTTGAAAAATTTACTATCTCAAGTATTAGAACAGATGGAACGGCATGGTGGTATGTCCTGTTCCAGACTATCCTATCCTATAGGATTTAATACCTTACCATTTGCTTTCGCATATATAGATAGTTTAGCTATGTAGCTTTAGAGTATTCTTACAAAAAGGCTATGGAAACAGTGGCCAAAAAGAGTTTTGGCCTCGAAGTGTTCATGAAAAGGCTATTAAAGTGCGAGGCCCGTCCATGTTTTGAGTATTGTGGACTGAAGTCGGCAGTCCTTGCCGACTTTATCCGGAATCCAGAAAAAAAAAAAAAAAGGAGAAAAACTGGAACAGGGGAGGCTTTCTCACCCTTATCCGGCCGGGAAGGTCACCCGAGAGTTCGGGAGAAGAGGCGTGGAAGAGAGGAGCGGTGTCAGCGATGAGTTTGGAGTGGATTGGAACTCCAATTGGGTGGAGTTTCTTCCCCAAATGGCGAGGCATCTTCCCATTATTTTTCTTATAAATCTTTCTCCCCCTCTCACCGCCGTCCAAGGAAGCATTGATCGAGCTTTCGCCGCCATCTCCCTCCTCTCCGGCGAGCACCCGGAAGCCCTGCAAGACCGGTGAGTTCTTCCTTTAGTTATTTTTTTTAGGATTAACGGGACTTTGGTTTGATTTTGGTTTGGTTTCTTTGGATCGTACCTCGCCGGTGGCTGCGCTGCCATGTCTTCCCACCGGTCCGTCGAGCCTCCCCGGCAACCGCCTCCCATGGCCGCCGCCGGCTGCCGTGGGGAGGGTGGTTCGGTCGAGATGAGGAGTAGGGGCGGGTTCGAGAAGAAGAGAAGAGAAGGAAGAAAAAGAAAGAAAGAAAAAAAAAAACGGGTAGGGGGAGGCCTCTGTTCCGTGAGGAAAAAAAAAAAGAAAAAAGGAAAAAAATATATGAAGAGAGAGAAAGAGAGAGAGAAACCTACCTGAGAGTCCTTCGTCGAGATGGTTTTCGGTGGCTCACCCGCGAGGTCCCCCGCCATCATGGGTGAGGAAGGAGAGAGAGAAAGAGGAGAGAGAGAGGAGAGAGAAAGAGAAGGGAGGAAAGATAAATTTTGGACCATAATTGGATTTGGATTGAGTAGAGTGCCACATAGTAACGTAGTTTCTTTTTAGTTTTATTAAATATAAATTAATAATATGTTTAAATTGTCGGTCAGGATCATTGTTGTCCTTGGAAGATCAGATCTAGGTTTGAATTGTACTTGTTGGTGGATTCTTTTTGGTAAGTTATCTTGATCTCTGATATTATATACCAAATATGTTATGAAATATTAAATGCGTGTAATATATTTTAATTTGTATTGGATTTTATTGGATTGCATTGGGTGCATGCATTGTGTTGGTGTGGGTGCATTGTGTTGGTGTGGGTGCATTATGTTGGTGTTGTCACTCTCTAGTCCGACTATGATCATATAAGGACCTAGTCTCCTTGTGGGCCTCCAGCGGGGAGATCGCTGGCGCATGACCGATGAGCGGTATGTGGTCAGGAGCTAGTTGCCTTATTTTAGCCATTCGTGGCAGGCACATGCAGAGGATGCATGTTTCTCGTGTGATACTCTGAGCTAGTTTTCCTTGTAGGCCTCCAGTGGGGCGATCACTGGTGCATGACCGGTTTCGGTATGTGAGTTAGGATACAGTCTCTTGTGGGACGAGCCACGGGTCGATCGTGGCCATAGTCAAAAGGACTAGGGGAGTAAAGTAAATGGTTGGCCATCCATAGTCATGTCGATGTCGGTTGTGATTAAGTATGCATATTTGCATCATGTTGCTGGATATATATTATTATGTTGATGGACATTTTATTGTATGGTATGTTTGTACTTGCTATTTATTAATGGCATATTTGTGTATGTATACTGGAGGTGTTAATAACTTACTGAGCCTGTATAGCTCACCCCTATTTTTCTATATTTTTGTTACAGATACCGAAGATCAATTGGACTTTGGGACCCGTCAATGAGGAGCTAAGGTTTAGGTGTTAATCTCTGAGTTTATAGTTGAATTTTATAAAAAAAAAAAATCTTGGAGTCAATAAATAATTAGTGAAATTTGTTCCTTACCACTATTTGGATATTGAATTGAAGATTAGGCCTTGCATGATCTCTAGAATAAAATCTAGGACTTATGCGGCCAATCGCATAGTCGATCCAGGTTTTGAATCAGGACGTGACACAAAGATTCCTAAAAACAATGGTGGATTCCATCTCCGGAACCATGGCATGCAAACTTCAACTCTGGGATGGATACGGGCTCGACTGCTATGGTTTGGATGAGATTCCCTGATATCTCGATTGAGATGCGGGATGGGTCCATGCCATTAAGAGTTGCATTGGCTGTCGAAGTACCTAAGTTCATTGACAATTGCATCGATGAAAGAATCAATGGTGGCCATGCAAAATCTTGCATTCAAGTGGATCTCGCAAAGCCATTATTTATGTCCAGGGGTGGACATTGTGGCGAAGGGCAAGCGACGGTGGCGATCTTTTAAATATTATAGGGGAGGAAGCAGAGCAAATTGTGCAAGTTCTTGGATGGTTGTTTCGTATGTCCCCATGGAATCGGCCTCCATGAAAGAAAGAAGAGGTTCCGGCAATGGTGGTAGATCAGAAGGTCAGCCCATCAACAGAGATGAGGGCAAATCTGTCCAAATGAATACCGATAAAGCTGATACCGTTATGCCCAGCACCCCTAGTAGGAAAGCTAGACCCGGGGGTGATGGCAATGAACCGGGTTCAGACCAGATTTTTAACTATCCAAATCCAAATCCGAATATCCAATAAACTATCGAAATCCAATTCAAACACTATATCAGGATTGTATTTTTTTATCCAAACCTATCTCAATCGAGTATCCGATAATTCGGATACCCAGCCCGAACCCAGTCGAGTCACATTAATTTTTTTAATTTTTGTTAACTTTAAAATTATCTATCATTCTATAAATCATACACGCATTAAACAAATAAAATTCAAATACATTTTTAGTTCAACAGTATTTAATTTTATATTCAATCAAAATAAAATATATTTAATATAATATATATTAAAATATTAAAATAATTCGGGCCGGGTTCGGGTTAGATGCATATCTATCCAGTCTTGGTCCAAGTCTAAAATTAAGCATTCGGCTTTTACCCAAACCAGGTCCAAACTCAGTCAAAGCATTGACTACATGGCCTAATCGGGTCGGATCAAGTCGGATACTCATGGATTTTGATTTTGTTGTCATCCCTAGATCAGATGTCGGCACTCCCCCCACTAACCTAGCTAGCACATCCTGATTTGCAGTGTCGAGGAATGATGAGCCAGAAGAAACAGACATGGATATATAGATGGAGCTCGAGTGTCCCACTAATGACAGGGGTGATAATCAGTAGCTTAACATCCAAGGTAGGACGTAGAGATAAAAGAAAGCGACCCATGTATACCAATCAACCAAGGAATGACAGCCCATCTCAACCCATGCTAGAGCCCGAAATCCTAGTCATTACAGGGTACAACCCAGTACTAATCAATAACCCCGCCATCACTGCTAAGGCGGTAGCATGGTTGGTAGAAGCCTTGCCTCACTATCAACCGGTCACTGATTCGAAGAAGGATCCTTACGGTGACTCGATTAAATCCAGGATTTATCATGTAGCCCAGATCGGATCTCTTTTCGTTCCCGTTCTACGGATCCACGTTTTAGTGGTATCAGGTTGACGTACTTACCTTTAGGCGTGGAAAGCTCGTGCAAATCCGAGCAGCTTGCATCAAACATTACCTAGCGAGTCGGGGGCCTGCGGGGATAGCTACATTGGAATTTATCTTCCCTATCCCTTTTGCTCTATCAAAAAAAAAAAAAAAAAATCTCCAGCCATCTCTAGGCCCTGGGAAAGGATTTTGATGCAATCCAAAAGCAGGGAACCAGCAATCGTCAAGAAATTTGACCCAACATCATGTCCCATTATTGAGGGCACCTTTGTTTCTAAATCCTCATAAAAAAAAAAATAAAAAAAAAATTAGCTCTTCAGTCAGAGTCTGAGCTTGGAGGACCACCACTGCCTGGTCTCTCTAGTGTGTGATAAATTAGATCCCCAATCAGCTACCCCTATCGGTTATATATCTGAAGGCTCTTTACAACCTTCTCCGATAAAGGCTTCCATGGTGCTCAGGGACAGGGAGACGGGGGCCGATCCAAATCCCTTCTTGCCTCGGGAGACCCAGACACCATTTTAAAATTATTTTCATGATCTCGCTCAGAAACATAAACTGGATCTAGTGTTGTCTTCTGGAGACAAGACTATCTGGTAATTCTATCTTGACCTTTCATCGAGCAATTGGTCAACATCGGCATATGTTTTCTCTTCCTTCTATGAGGAGTTATCAGGAGGCATTATAACTTTGTGGAGAAAGAAAACTCATCACATTGACTTCTATGGTGATAATAATTAGCTAGTGGTGGGGTATTATCATAATAGACAATGGAATGAAACCTTGGGTGATTGCAGTGACTTATGCCAGTACATGTTTCAAGAAAAGAAGAGCACTCTGGGATATGATTGCTGCTTATGTTTCAAGATCAACAATGAAGTAAATGAATTCAAGAACTTCATCCACTCAAATGCTCTTTGACCTCCCCAGAAACCGATCGGACCATCGCCCATTATTGTTCAAAGTGCTTGTGGATCACTCAATCTCTCTTCAGGTTCTACAGGTATTGGTTATCCTTTAATAGTGTCAAAAAGATTGTAAGAAGAGCATGGCATAGGCCTCAAAATAAAAGTCTCATGGCATCTGAATCCTAAGGATGCTCCGAAACACTTGGCAAGCTCTACAAAAATGGAACAAGGAGTATATCAGCAATCCATTTGACAGGGACAAATGCCTTGAGAAACAAATCTAATGGCTTCAGAAGGAGGATATAAGATGCATGGGAAGGAATATGCAAATTCAAAGTGCCCTATCAAGGAAAATAATGGAACACAATTGGGTCCTAAAGCTTCGAGAAATCTACTAGTGCCAAAAAACCCGTATCAAGTGGCTCAAAGAGGGTGATCTTAGCACCAGGTTCTTCCATCAATCTACACTTATTCATCGAAGAAGAAGAAATAGAATTTATTCTATCAACAAATCAGATGGGGATATGACTGTGGATGAAACTGAAATTGCAGTCTGACCGTGCGCATGGACCATCGGATTTTCAACCATTATTTTTTCAAGTGTTTTTCGTCAATAGTTAGAAGCAAGGTCTTAGCTACTGTTCATGAAGTTTTTCGCATTGGAAAAATGCCATCACATTGGAAGAACACATACATAATTCTTATTAAAAAAAAAAAGAGAATCTAGGAGAAGTGATGAACTATAGACTAATTAGCTTATGTAACACCTTATATAAATTAGTAGCAAAGTTGATTGTTAATCGTTTGAAGCCGTTAATTCCAAATTTAGTCTTCGTGGAACAAGGTGTGTTTGTGCCAAATAGAAACAACTCCGAGAATATGATGATAGCCCAGGAGATCTTCCACTCCATGAGCAAGGCCACATCTTACTATTCCCTTTCGCTTATCAAGGTTGATATGGAGAAGGCTTATGACAGGATGTCTTGACATTTCCTTGAAACCATTTTACATCACCATGATATTCATCCCATTTTTGTTAAATGGATTATGGGTTGTGTTCTCCATCTGAATTATTTTGTTATTGTGAATGGCATCCCTTCAACTTGGTTCACTTCTTCCGGTGATCTACGGCAAGGTTATCCTCTATCTTCATTTTTTTAATCTTATGCCCTGATATGCTGTCTGGATCCTTGCAACAGCTCATGAACTCTAGGTGTCTTCATGCTTGTTAACCAAGGAGTGGTGGCATCTCGATATCCCATCTAATATTCGCTGATCACTTACTTCTTCTGGCCCGAGCAACTAAAAAGACATGCACAAACCCTCAAGCAAGTTATTATAAACTACTGCTGTGAATCCAGTCAACGCATCAACATCAACAAGTCTCATATATGTTTCCGTGAAAGGACCAATATCCGAAGCAAACAACAAATCCTGAAAATATTCTCTATTCCTTTACATGAAGGATCATGGAGTCATCTTAGAGTGCCATTTTATATCAACTTTGAAAAGGCAAGCATTCAATTCTCTGACAACTAATCGAATCAATAGAAGACTCGCTGCTTGGTGGAAGCAACTATCTCAAGCAGGATGGATCACCCTCATCCAATCTATTCCGAATTCATCTTATATCTATATCCTTACCAACACCCATGTTCCTATGTCAATTGTAAATGAGCTTGAGATAATCTTCAAATCTTTTTTGTAGGATTATGAAGTGGGAAAGAAGTTACATAATGATCTCATGGAATACTATTTGCCTCTCTAAAAATAAGGGTGGCTTGGGTCTCCATTTTCTGAGGATAAGGAAAACAGGCTCTAATAAGCAAAGTGGCTGGAAGTTTGGTTATCAATCGGAATTCTTGATGGGCAAAATTGGTGGCAGCCAAGTATAACTAATGGAACTATACGAGGTGCTTCTCCATTATGGCGTGCAATAACTTCAGTGGCAAAGTGGGTGCAGTTTGAATTTAAATGGTAGATTGGGGATGGGTACAGTATTACTATTTTATATAATCCTGGGTTAGCTGAATTTTCTGACAGCAGAAGCATTATCCTAATGAGCACTTTGATCCATGATGAATGGAAGGTGGACCAACTCATAACTAACAATGGCACTTGGAATCTCGAGCTGCTGAATAACATGTTTTCTGATGATGTAAAACACCAGATTCAATTAATCCCACTTCCCAAGCACTGGTGTGAGGATCATCTAGTTTGGAAAAATCATTGCAGCTCAGCAATCCGAACTAAAATCTATGACCACATCCTACAAGGCCAAACTATAGAGACTCAGACATAATCTAGCATGGATTTGGAAGCTTAATGTGGCCCCTGGAGTGAAGGTATTTTGTTGGAAGCTCTGGTGGGAATGGCTTCCTTGTAAAATTGTTCTTCAATCAAGAGATCTACTCCAAAATCAAGAGCCGACTTGTGAATTGTGCATGGCCACTGCAGAGGATCTAAAACATTACTTCTTTTCCTGTGCCTGTGCATCACTTCGATATGGACAACTCTACAGCAATCACACCTTGCACCAAATCAACCAAATTCGCTGGCAAATATTCTTGATCTCTTGTCATCCACTAGAACATTAGAGCATCAAAAAACAATTATCAATTACACTATCTGGAATATCTAGAATTTAAGAAACAGTCAGCCCTGTCAAAGGACTCAGCATTCCCATCACAGAATTTTACCTTCAGCTCTTCAGCATACTTATACTTATGAATATGAGTAAAGATCGAATATCTCTCTCTTGACAAATGATACACAACACTAGGTGACAGCGGCTCTATGAGTCCAACTCCATCAACACCAATGTGTTTTGGGTACCCCTTCCTGTGATCCTGTCAAGATTAATTTTGATGCTTCTTGGTCCGAAGGAAGAGCTGGTCTTGGCTACATTGATAGAAATCATTATGGCATAATTCTATATGCTACATCTGTGAACTCTTGTGCCTCTTCAGTACCGAAGGATGAATTGTAAGCTACCTGGCATGCCCTGAATGCTGCAGTCTATAACCTGGGTTACACTCGTATATGGCTAGAGGGTGATTCTATGACTGTCATAAACTAGATCATCACCTACCAAAAGTGGCACAGCGTCCTTATGATTATACATCCTTACAGCCTTTGCTGTCTGATATTTTACAATGCTCTTCTATACTGGATGTGTTCAAAGTGTCCCATGTCTATCGAGAAGCAAATCAACCGGCTGATTACCATGCGAGCTTGCACGTTAATCGGGGGTTTTCACTCCATGTCTCTACTTCCACAACCTATTCGACTTCTTGTCTTTGTTGATATGGCCACAACTATTTTTCTTAGATGCCAACTTTTTCTTTATTTTGCTTTTCATTTTGGGGCTTTTGTTCCCCTCTACCAAAGCAATCCTTGAATGGTTGGCTATGTGGATCTGGACTTGCCACCTAGAATAGAAAGAGATAGGCCCTGAGATAAAGCTGAAGTGGAGGACATGAGTTGGGTGAATGGACTTAGCCTGAAGTAATTGATTTAACAAGCTAGAAATTTGGTGCTCAGAATGAGCTAACTCATAGAAAAACAAAGGTATGTTTGGTTCATGATGGAAATCATAACTGAAATCAGAATCGGAATGGATTAGAATGGGAATTGGAATGGCCACATCCTTCGAAGAGTTTGGTTCATGACTGGAATTGGAATTGGAATTGGAATCCATATTTAACTGAGATTTGAATTCTTAGAAGAGAGTTGAGATTGGATTTTGGGAAACTAAGCCATTTCCATTCCATCTTGGAATAAGAATGGGAATGGAACTCCCCCCAACACTAATGATTGGAATGGGAGTCACTCATTTCCATTCCCATTTCAGGCTCCAAATCCTTCCAACCAAATATTCCCTAAATGTTATAGTCAATCTTTGATTGTAGGAAAGATAACTACACATGGCCATGTGGGGGAGGGGAGGAGGGTTGGTCTATTGCTAACCGCTAGCAATAATCGTGTGGGTGACATATATACTAAAGTATCAGGATCTAGGATAGAAGGATGATGAAAAGAACGGTGGAGATTCCACCTCTCAATGATTCCCTTATCCAAAGCCTTGCCCCTCCATCCCCAAGGGAAAAACTCAAGCATCTTCTCTGGTTCCAGATGTGATGGAGATGGAGAAAATGGTGAGATGGATGAAATCCCTGAAAGGATTTCTGCCTTTGAACCGGCACTTGAAAACTTTCCAGGGGTATGGTTAAACAAAATTTCTCTACCATGGAAGTTACTTGTGATGAAAATTTAGGATCCAATCTTAACTGATTTGTTGTAACTGGCTAATAAAAAATTCCAGATATAGTCTAAGAAAGCTAACAAAATCAATGGTTCCTCTTTTAGAAAGTATGCATGCATGCATGTATATATTTATATATGTGCCTATCTATCTATCTATCTATCCATATATATATATAAGCAATAAGAATCATTATAAAGTTTGGCATAAACTAGTTTAGATTTTAACAATGCTCCTCCAAATCATGCTATTATAATTTTTTTCCAGAAAATATACAATCAGACTCCAGATTTCAGTAAAGATAATGGCATTATTTTACTCCACCACTCCCCTTCGTATTTTTCTAAGGAATATATTTTTCTCCCTATGTGTTTAAGGGCAATATTTCTTGCTCATTCTATCCTTTCATTTTTGTTTTTATTTGTGTGTACCATTTTAAGTTCAAGTAATGTTATTTTGTCTTTAAATTGGTAAATGTCCATTCTATCTTGGTTTTATTTGTTCTTTGTTCTAGAAATTTTCGAACTTCCTGGACAAGATAAATTAAATTTATTTACTCTAGAATCATGTAAATATCCAGATAGGAGCCGTCCAGCTTGCATGGTGGATATTGGAAAGCCATGGGATCTAAAAAGAAAATTTATAGGAATCATTAACTAGTTGGAGTGAATAAGATTTCGGTGTACTATAAAGAAAAGACCAAATAAATTGATGGTGCAAACCTAAACATTAATTGGACAATGCAAGAATATAGAAGTGAGATAACAACTTGCAAGTAGTAATTCAATGAAGGTCAGTGAATAATGATTTAATGTAAAGCTAGCTTTATAAGTATTTATTATTTTTTCTCATCATCTTTTGGACATATTTATCTTTCTAATAAAATGATACATTAAACATACTTATGAAACTAATATTATTTCTTTTTTCATGTTCTTTTAGCTTGATGATTGGATCTTTGCTATGTTCATAAGAAAAAAGGTATTATAGATAATCCTAATAAGTTATTAAAAGTTTCTCGAGCTTGATCTGACATGCCAACTAAACAAGCAACAAATAATAATCAAAGCTATCAAATTTTTGTTTACTCGAATGATGGCTAAGATAATGCCATTATAAGTACAATGATTAATAGTAGTACCAAGTAAGCAAATGACTAAATTTAATGATATGGTCCAACTATCAATAGTAGCATCAAGTAAGCAAATAAATGAATTAATTAAATCGAATGATGGCTATGGTAATGCCATTATGGCACAATGATTATTTGCAGCACCAAGTGAGCAAATGATTGAATTTAATAATATGGTTCAATAAACAGTAATAACATAGAATGAGCAAATGATTGATTTTAATAGAATAATACAGTCATTAGCAGTGGCCTATGATGAGCCAATGGCTAATTCTCGTTGCATGGTACAAAAAATACCAATATCTCCGGCTATACCAATGACTAATTTTAATGATATGGTACAACCATTTGCAACACTGCCAATCAAACTAATGATTAGCTTCAATGATAGGATACAACTCTTTGAAATTGATTTCAATGCTATAAGACAACCATCACCCAGTGCACTAAAGACTGGATATAATGGGATCATGAGCATCTACAATAATCATTCAACTAGGTAAGATTTTCTTCTACCAATTTTTTTTAAAAAAAATACTATGCAAGATTTTTAGCAGAACTCGAGTAATGCTATGACATGCGTCAAAGATCATATGGATCAACTTGGATTGGCATATGGTGAAAGAGATGGAGTCATAGATCCAATGTCAATATATGCTTCAATTAAATTGCCTTATTATTACCAACCAGAAACAAAACTAAATGATATTTTAAGTGATACCATCAAACCAAAAAAGTTAGATGCCGGCAAAGATTGTAAATATGAAGCTAATGATGCTGGTTCCATGCATGCTGAAGATTTTACTAAGCCAAATCCTTGAGTTGGCTCCTATTTTTCATTTTAGGATTTTTGATATAAAATACTTTAGAAGTATGAAATGCAACAAATTGAATCATAGGATTGGCTTTTTTGTGATATTTGGCATTAATAAGGTGTTTTTGCAGTATTTTTTAAAGCATAGAAAGAAAAGAAGTGTGAACAAATTTAAGAAAAACATTTGCTTTATTTTAATAAAAATGTTCATTATATATATATAGAGAGAGAGAGAGAGGTGGACTTGGCTCCTTTTGAAAGGATTTGAAGCCAAATCCGATCAAGTTCTCCATCGTCTGATTTGTACAGATCCCCATGCAGAAAAAGTAAAAAGTTAATAATGTAGAATAAACATAAACAGAAATAAATAAAAATGCTTCAGAATAAATACAAACTTTTTCACTCGGGTTAATGATACATTAATGGTTACCGATGGTTGTTGAAAATATTAATAATGAGATAATTCACTTTTTTAGAATAAATACAAATGGTTCAGAATAAATATAAATATTTTCAAAATAAATAGAAATACTTTAGAATAAACAGAAATATTTCAGAATAAATAGAAACACTTCAGAAAAAATAGAACGGTTAAGAATAAACAGAAACATTTCAGAATAAATACAAATCCAAACATACGAAGTGTTTATGTTTATTATGAAGCATTTAGATTTATTTTGAAAATATTTGTATTTATTCTAGAATATTTATATTTATTCTGGAATGTTTTTATTTATTTTATATTATTAACTTTTTACTTTTCTTTATAGGGATCTATGCAAATCAGACGATCAAAAACTTGGATCAAATTTGACTCCAAATTCTTTCAAAATGAGCCAAGATTTTGATCATTGATCATTTAAGATTTTGAACACTCTGATTTGCCAGATCAAGCCACACCACAGCAGACCTTAAAGCTAGAAACTTTTGGAACCTAGAGTTCCCCATAAAGCCCTCCGTTTCATCACAATGGTCTCCCGACTTCTTATTTCCTTGCTCTTCCTATTGCATCAATCCAGAGTTTATTAGAATTAATTTTGGTTGTTCAGTTCGCTCTGATCCTTGAGGAGATGGAGTTTGTTATTTGTGACCATCAAGGGAATGCCCTATATGCTGCTGCTATTTCTCTATCCGCTAATTATGTTTCCTGTCCAGAGTTATTAGCAGCGAGCAACTACAACCCAATTTTAAGCTGGAAGGATTTTATTGGAAGGTGACTCAATGATAGTGGTATCCTAGATTAATGGTTGAGGATCTTTTAATTATTATATTACATAATTATTATATTATATTATATTTGTCACAACCTAGAGATTCATTAAAGAAAAGTGATTTGGGTGAGTATAAAAGATTACCATATCATATAATATAATATACTATATTATTTTATACTATATTATCGTTATAGCATTATTGCATTATAATTTTATTATATAGTGTGAAAACATGAGTAATGATATAATAATATTAGTGGAGATAATCCAACCATGTCAGCAGGGTGTTCACACTCCCTAGATAAGCAACCAAATTATAGATGCAGCTTTCCAAGGAAAACAAAGCCAAATAAGTACTTAGAAAATACAAATGCAGCATTCTAGCTGCAGCAGCATCTAGAAATGCAAGCAACCACACAAAGGCTGAATCCCTGGGTCACTGGCTCTAGTTAGAAATAGAGTTTCCTTCTGAAAACCTGATTTTTATGGTTCATTTGCACAGTAAAAATAGCTCTACTAAGACAAGGTTTTCCCATATCCAGGACCAAAACACATACCAAGGTTAATGACAATAGTAGCCATAAGCACTGTTCTAATTGTTGAGCATTCTGGTTGATGTTATGAATCCTTATTTGCTAGCTATCCCTGTTAAAAGCTGCATTCAGTTTAATTCATCAATCATTCCATTATCCAATGCTAACGACAGGCCCATATGAGAAAGGTGAAAGGTTGAGGCTAGGTTGACAAGCCAATTAGAAAAGAATCTCAAGGTTCCAACAACAACATATGTACAAATATCTTGATTGATTCCTCGGATGGTGACAACATAAAGGGTCAATTACAAGGGAAGTTAGAAATGAAGGAAGAACCCCCTACCAATTTGAAAGGAACAAAGGAACAGCTTTGTTTAGCATTCAATTTAACCAGGAGGCCATTTCATTTGCCTTCCTCCAAGTACGTGCAAATGTAGATGGTAAACCGATTGACCTGACATAAGAAAGACATGATCACAATGGCATGGTATATTATAGATATTAGCAATTAGTAAAGGAAAACTGGAGATAAACTTACATGCTTCAGGGCCACTATTGATAACAACTCGAAACCCATCCACTATGCCTTCCTTCTTGGCCACTACTTTCGCAGCATAGAGCAGATGACCCAAGATCTCAGCATGCCTTGCTTCAGCCTGAACAAGCATAAACATATCAACCATTGTGACACATTAAGCACAGGAGCTTGCATATGACAGCACATAAAATTAGAAGTACTGCAATCATAGCCATTTAGCTTCATCACAACTACTAGAGTGTTGCCAATAGATGAGTTCTAATTTGCCAATAAAATGGTTTAACAATGTGACTAGATAAAGAGGAGTAACTTGTTGCAATTGTTTCTTTCATAAAATGCAATCTCATTTCAGTTCTGTAAACTAGCCAACAAATTAAAATGAGAAATGCACAACATATGCAGCCTTAATATAGGAGGATTTTGGAAAAAAAAAAAAAACTGCATAACTGGAAATAACCTTAAGAAGTTGATGCTCTTATAACTCATAGAAGGACACATTGAGTTACATCATTATTTGATTACTATTAAGAAATAGTTTCCTGTCTGGGTAAATGTTTTAACATTTGAAGCATGCCTTTAACATTACAAAATTTCTTTATATCACATGGAGAAGACTTTCCAAAGTCAGGGTCAACAGCAGGAACTCTTGGTGTGTACAAGTGTGTGTGTATGTGCGTGTGTGTGTGTTGAAGCAATACGTTCTGACTATATGTTGTCTAGCGAACCCGTAGTAGCAGGAATCCAGTTAGGATAGCATATCAGCTTCAGAATTGGAATCTATCAAGAAGCTCAATGCTGCACCTGCTAATTAAGCACTTATTCCAATTTTTATGAAGACACCAGTTTCCCAATACCACACTAGGATCTGCTCCTGCATTTGTATTTCCCTAAATCCTAACCATAACTACTGTATTTTTTGATGGTTGTCGCCATATGTCTTGTTTTGCAAGCTTCCCTTGTAATCATGCATCATCTCTACATAAGATTCATTTACAAGGTGTCAATATACACTGAAGGACACAAGTGCTAACCAATTTGAACTATGCTTCTTTTTTTTTTTTTTTGTTCCAAAAGATTGTATGTAATGTGTTTATTGATTCTATACCTCTGTCTCAAGTGGAAGCACTTTCAGTATATTTGTGTATGCTAATCTGATTACCATTACCTGCATCAGATTCAACTCAACTTTTATGCTGAAGTTGATGTTGTAAGAAGAACAGATCAACAAGTTCAAATCCTGATCACTTGTTGCCTGTTAGTGAAGAATAAAAAAAGCATTTTTTTTTAATGTTTGGTAAAGATCATAAATACAGTGGCAAACATCCACCAACACCCTACTTCCCACCAAAAAGAAAAAGAAAAATAAAAAAATAAATTTTGATGAACTCTATGATGATTGTGCATGACATGTTGCCCATCTGTGCCACTCTCTGGCACAAAAATATCATCAAAATCATTCCAAAACGTTTGTTTTAGACCCATTCACAAGAAGCAATTGATCTAGCAATGGAACCAAATATATGTTGTGAAAATTAAGTAATGCTCAAAAATTGTATCTCTTCATATAGTTCAGAGAATCTTTGGATGGGTGGGTAGCCAAAGAATATATGGACTCCCTGAAATAGAGGGAAAATGCCTATCAACTAAAACGTCAAGAGTTTGCTGAAATATGAGATTATCGATAACACCATAAGAATCCATTTTAAATGCATTCAAATCCAACAACATTAACCCAACCCCAAACGTCAGCAAGGCCTGACCCCTCTTCAAAACAGTATAACCTGTGAATTGCATTGTTGAGATTTTTTTTGTTTTGTTTACAGACCCCAATGGTCATTTATTGCAGTTAGCTACATATTTGGCCATGACTCTTTCTTTCTTGTGAATTCTTTTCAGTATATTATGTTACTTTGTCATGAAATTTAGCTTCTTGTGCATTCATCCCTTCTAGGCATGACATGAAATTATTATCTAGTTAAATAGGTGCTTTAGTAGAGATGACAAAAGGCCCAACACCAATATCAGTTTATAGGAGTTTCTCACAGGAAACCAGACAAATACTTTGTTCAGTGAAAATTGTCTTTCTTCCCTTTATAATAAAGAGTTGCTTTCCCCTTGTAATATTTCCTATTTCTCTAGCAATTGGCGTCACCAACCGAACTCCAAATGTTGAAGGAATGAAAGATGTCTTCTAATTATGAGCAAAGAACCGCAAATAAATATATCTCCACCTTCAAGTTTTTAAATCAAACAAAGCATTAACCTGGTAGGGACACTGCTGGGACAATGATCATACCCAAGACTAGGAGCTTTGTCATTAGCAATCTACGGAGAATAGAGGAATACCCAAACTTGACACCAAATAAAGAATCATGTATCATATGGATGATAGGTTAATATAGAGGGTGCACTGTATGGTAAGACCTACTGGAGCGGGCATAGGAGCATGCCCATATATAGGTGCAAGGCAGCGGACATTCTAAAAATGCTTGAAGTAAGGACGAGCTTAGGAAGTGGGTCCGCATTCAACTTTCTAGGGGCTTCTAAAGTGACGTTACCCTTGGTGGAAATTTCTGGTACAGTTTGACCAGAGTATGAACCTTGATTTTGTGAAAGGAAAAGAAGATTTTTGCCCTACCTTTATTATCACTATACCATTTTCCTAACATTGGATTTAATTTATCAAAGAATGTATTTGTAATATTTTTTCTCAATTAATAGAAACATGGAAAGGACAAGAGATCCTCTAGGGTCAACTACAACTTTTCTTTTTCTTTTTTTTTTTGGAAAATGTCAACATTGCTCATGATTCATTTTCTTCATAAGCTTGTGCATCTCAATACATAATGGAAATAAACAGAAAGCAGAGAGAACCGTATCCCCAGATACCTTTCCTAATTGGGTTAATCCATCCCTAGACTTTGGGATGACCAAAACGTGAACAGGAGCTTGTGGGTCAATATCTCGAAATGCCAATACTTTATCATCCTCATAGACGACAGTTGAAGGAATTTCCTTTGCTATAATCTTGTCGAATCTGGAAGCAAAAAAAAAAGAGGAAAATAATTATAGGAAGAATACAAAAGTAACATTATGCATGATAGGTTTATGGTGCAAAATATTGAAAAGTTTTGTTGAAGCATCAAATAAGTACATAGCCAAAATCTTACATGGTGGGACCTCCATTATTTGCACTAGCTGCAGCTGCTTTGGCAGAAGCTTCTTCATTGACTGAGGCAGTAATATGGCATATGCATCTAACTCATGGAACAACAAAAAGCGAGACATTTATGATACACAATAATTAAAAAAGGGATTTAAAGGCAACTATTAACAGAAAGGGGTTAGAACATGAATTTCTAAAGAATAATTTAGAAAGATGGACTTCAAGGCAAATATTGACAGAAAAGGTTTAGAATGCATCACAGTAAAACCGTTATTGAGGAACAATAGGTGAACCATTATTGAGGAACAAGGAAGAAGAAGGTGAAGGAGGTGGAGAATAAGAAGAAGAAGGTGAAAGAGGTGGAGAAGAAGAAGAAGAAGGAGAAAGAGAAGAAGAAGAAGAAGAGGAGGAGGGGAAAGAAAGCAAGCTGATCTTTAATGAGAACCATAAACAAACACATCCCAACCACATGTGCAGGAAAGAATGTCTGAATGAAAACCTATTTCTAAATTCAGCCTTCAAAGTTCTGAGATCTTTGAAGGTTCTTTCTGCCCTTGTACAATGTTTAACCATTCTATTCTCATGATTCTACTTTTACCTATAACCTCCAAGAAAGCCTAACCCAAAAAGCATAAACTATCTGATTCTCATGCATGTAAAAGGAGCTGAAGGTAACCACATCGATGTCCTTTTTACTAATGTTACTGCAGGTTCCTAGATAACTGAAGAATGTCTTGACCCAACCTAAACGTTTCATCTCATCAACATGTGGCTGGATTTATGAATTAAACTTGAATTTTTACAACGGCTACTGTACTGGACATAACTCTAAGACTGATGACATATTCCTGGAGGAAACTGCTGGAGACAAAGGAACAAGTTATAATACCTACAAGATTAGCAGGCAGAGATGGTAAGCCCATTCAATGAGACAGCAACAGCACGATATTTTTTTTGATTAAGATAGGATCACGCCCCACAAAAATGAAAGATTTAACATGAAGGGTTGAAATTACCAATCTGGCACAAATTATTATTCAAAGAACCAAGTTTTTTCTCTCTTTTTTCCTTTTTGACAGACACACAGCAGGGGGGGGGGGGGGGGGGAGAGGGAGGGAGAATCACCCACAGTATGATTACCCAGGTCCAAATTCTTGGGAATGCACCACCCAAGACTTGAACCCAAAACCTCTGGTTGCTAAGCAGAGGGATATGACCATTGCAGCAACCATCAGTTCATATAAAGAGCCACTTTAACTTAAAAAAATCTCATCCCCAAAGCCTTAGACTTTAAGAACACATAAAAGG
This sequence comes from Areca catechu, assembly GCA_021397845.1. Lineage (NCBI taxonomy): Eukaryota > Viridiplantae > Streptophyta > Magnoliopsida > Arecales > Arecaceae > Areca > Areca catechu. The sequence goes on from CM038043.1 coordinate 4,223,714, forward strand.
CTGCACACTTCTCCTAAACACAAATAACCACTAGTTTTGTGGCTGAAGAGCAAACTAGATGTTAAAATTGTTTCTCCTATTTCCTCATCCATCAATCCTCATTCTCGTTTCCAAAATAAATTCAGTTGAGAAAGGAAAATACAGGTCGACAACATTACTCTTAAGATTATTTTTATCAAATTGGAGGTTGGTAGTGGGAAAAAATAACTTCAAATGAAAGGCTAAAACACAGGAGGGCAGTCAATCAATTTAATCCCTTCATAGATATAGTTGGAAATGAATCTCTAGATATAGTTGGAAATGAATCTCTAGATATAGTTGAAATGAATCTCTACCATAAAGAACAGAAAGGCTATCACTCTTACCAACCTTTTATATGAGCAAATGTCAAGAAACCAATGGCAAACATCTTGATTATTTATTCAAGAATGATGTCATGTTCATTATTGAATTATGATTTGATCCATAGCACATATTCTTTACATTTGGATGTCAACCAAGTGTCAACCTTATGCTTGGTTCAGCATTGTTATACAACTATGGATTATGCAAGCCTCGTATGCTTGCTGTAAGTGCCTCTAGTTCTTCTCTTGCCATCATCAATTGTTGTTTTATGCTTGCTCAAAATAATAACCTTTTGAGAGTTTTTCTGCAAAAAGCCATACAAAACAAAACCCATGTCTCGGGCTTTGTTTGTTTTTATAGAGAGTTGTTTTGGGATGGATGGTTTCCTTTTTGATTGGGACTATTCTTCACCGATGGGAGTTGGGACCAGATAAACTCCCTCATGGCTTCGAACTCCTCCTTTCCTTAGATTTCATCCCCGACTAACCCGGCCAGGCTCTTGGATCTCTTCTCTGAGTGGGATTTTTTCATCATGAGGTTATCTTTGTTTCCTTTTAAATACCAAAGAAGCCTCACATTCATGCTTCTGCTATCTTCATGCTCCAACCACCAAGGATCTTTGTGCTCTAGCTACAAAGTCTGCTCGGTCCCTCCTTATTCTCCTTTATTTTGGGTTAACCAAGAGTCTCTGTTTTGTTTTCCTTTTAGTGTTGTTCAACACCGGATCAATTTTATCTCTTGGTTTATCGCCTAGGCCGAAAAAGGTGTTGATCTCTCTCATGGGTATTTTCTTGATATGTTACAAAGGCCAAGGGTATTTGTGCCTCTTATTTGGTATTATTGTGCCTTTCTTTGTTATTATTTTGGGACCCTTTTATTTGGATATTTATATCACCTGTATCTAATTTCAGGACAGATATATGGTGGATTGCTCCTCCATGTTGATGTAGGTAGATTTGCCGAACCATATAAATTTCTTGTCTTTCTTGTGCTTTTTATTTATGCTTGTAATGCATTCGGTGAAATGCCTCTATAAGATAGAATATTAATTTAAATGCCTAAAATGATCCAATCTACTGCGCACAATCCAAATAACTGGTATCAGAACAACTGGATGGCATCAATGGGTAATAAACTTCTTCAATGGCTCATGAAATGGTTGTTTTTCATTCCACTACCACAAGGCATGAAGTGACAGTGTTTAATGGCATAAGTGATTTCGCACTATGGAAGGTAAGAATGAAATACTTGTTGGTCAAGAAGGGCATGGTAAAGTTCTTAAGAATATGGATGCAATCCCAAGAGATACTGAGATTGCTAAAGAAAAAATCAATAAGAGAGTTCTAGGAACTCTGTTTTTGGATTTGAGTGACAAAATCCTATGCAATATTGTGGATCTTGATACAGTTAAAAGTATATGGAACAAATTGGATAGCTTGTATATGTCAAAGTCTCTTACCAATAAACCGTATTTGAGAGGAAAGTTATACATATTTTGTATGGTGGAAGGGACTTCGTTCAAAGATCACTTGGATGATTATGATAAGTTCCTGCTCGATTTGCAAATATTATATTGATGTTGACAAGGAAGATAAGGTTTTGATCATGATTTATTTTTTGTCTAAATCCAAGAATATTACTACTACCATACTCTATGAAAGAGAGACTATAAGTCTTGAAGAGGTAGAAGCCACTTTATTATCTAATGAACTTAGGTTGAAAGTACAATTAGAGCATCAAGCTCTAATTCCAGCTTAAGGACTTATAGTTAGAGGCAAAGATAAGCAACAAAATAAAGGTTGACAAGTAGAAGCAAGTACAAAACCATAGGTCTAAAAGACCAGCTGTTTGTCACTATTGCGAGAAACCAAGCCACTGAAAATCTAAATATAGACTTCTACAATCCAAGAAAAAGAATGAATAAAAAGATAAAGGAACGGTCTTAAATTCGACATCAATTGCAGTTACTTCAGGAAATCACAACAATGTTGCAAATGATGCAATATTTATAGCTGCTTACAGTATCAGTCAAGCTGATATCTGAATCATGGACTGTGGAATATTTTTTCACATGACACCCTATAAAGAATGATTCTATTCTTTTAGACCATGTGAGGGGGTACTATTCTTCTTAAAGATGATGTCATCTATAAAGTGAAAGGTATTAGTATAATTCAGATCAAATCTCATGCAAATATCGTGATAACTCTAGATGATGTCAAATATATTCTCAATTGAGAAGGAACCTTCTCTCAATGCATGCCCTTGATAGTGTAGGTTTCGATGGCAAATGAGATAGAGTATCTATAACTATTAATAAATGAGCATTAATTCTATTAAGAGGCAAATTGAGTGGCATCCTTTACTACCTGGACGACAGTACGGTGGTTGGACAGGCTTCAGCAGCACAATCCTCTATTAAGCAGTTGATATAGTTGTAGCACCAGAGGCTGGGCCACATGTCATATAAAGGTTTACAAGAGTTGAGCAGATGTGGCCAGCTAAATGGTCAGAAAGTTGATACACTTAGATTTTGTAAGCACTGTATATTTGGAAAATAACACAGAATCAACTTTTCTACCGATATACACAAGACAACATGTATATTAAATTATATCATTCTGACCTATGGAGACATGCCCTAGTTTCATCCAAGGGTGGATCTAGGTACTTATATTTATTGATGACTACTGCAAAGTCTGAATTATACCATCAAGAATAAGAGTGATGTATTTGATATATTTAAGAAGTAGAAGGCTATGGTGAAGTAGACTGAGAGGAAAGTAAAAACATTCCAAATTGATAATGGATTGAAATTTTATTCTATAGAGTTTAGTGACTTTTGCAAGTTAGAGGGCATTATCAGACGCATGACCATAGTGGGTACACCTCAGCAGAATGGTGTAGCAAAGCGCATGAACCGCATACTACTAGAAGAGACATATCTACGTTATCTAGTTCTGGATTGAGTAGAGATTTTTAGATAGAAGCTGCATATACAACCTACTATATAATAAACCGATCTCTAGCATCAGCATTGACCATGAAGACTCTGGAATAGACATGAATAGGAAAACCTATAGACTATTCGGCACTTAAAGTCTTTGGATGTCCAGTTTATGCAAATATTAAAGATGAAAAACTGGATTCCAGAGCTAAGAAGTGCATAATCCTTGGATATGTATATGGGATGAAGGTTTCCAAATTATGGTACACAGAGCCTGAATCCCAAAGATTTCTAGTCAGTAAGGATGTGACTTTTCATAAGACAGCAACTCCATGACAGTTATAGTCTAGTTCTTCATAAGAAGATCAGGTTCAGGATCAACAAGATAGAACTATTGTAGACATCGATTATATTATTAGATCACGACAGCAACAGCCAACTGGAGATGCTCATATTCAGAATGAGCATCAACATAGATGCAGAGATATAGACTAAAGAGGAGGTTACCATGCAAAGCTAGATTCACGATGATAGTATTGCTATTCGAAGATCCAAGTGCCAGATCAAAGCACCTCAAAGGTATCATTTTGAGAATCCTACTTGTACTGAGTTAGTATATTATGCTCAGAGTATTGCAGACACCATTGATGATGAGATATCAGGATGATACTATTGATAGCCCATAGGCTGAGTAGTGGATCATAGCTATGATTGAAGAGCTTCAGTATTTGGAAAAGAACCACACTTGAAAATTAGTCAAGTTACCAAAGGGCAAGAAAGTAATTAACTATAAATGGATCTTCAAGAGAAGGAACCATTCCTTGAAATTTTAAATACAAGACCAAGTTAGTAACTAGAGGCTACGGTCAACGAGAGGATATTGACTATAAAAAGGTATTTTCTCCTATAGTCAAATACTTTTCCATTCATATATTGCTTGCTTTAGTTACTTCTCAGGATTTGGAGTTGGAACATCTAGACGTGAAGACAGCTTTTTTACATGGTGACTTGGAGAAGCAAATTTACATGCAATAGCTACCTGGTTTCGAGACTCCAGATAAAGAAGATCATGTATGCTTGCTCAAGATATTTTTATATGGTCTCAAACAGTCTCTAAGATAATAGTACTGTAAATTTAATAGGTTTACAATCAATCATGAATTCAACGAATCTCCATATGACAGTTGTATGTATCATCAGCGACTTGCGGACGGATCCTTTTATTACTTATTATTATATATGGATGATATGATGATTGCAACTAAGAATATGTTAGTCATCCAGAAGCTGAAAGTTGAGCTCAATACTGTATTTGAAATAAAAGACCTTGGACAAGCAAAGAAGATACTTGGAATGAAGATTATTCATGATAGGCAGTCAGGTAAACTCTTTTTAACTCAACATAATTATAATGAGAAAATCTTGAAAAGGTTTGATATATCTACAGCTAAACCAGTTACTACTCCCTTTGCCGGTCATTTTAGATTTTTTGACAAGATTTTTTCTCGGACAGAGGATGAGGAGAGATATGTCTAAAGTGTCAAGTGCAATAGGCAACATCATGTATGCATGGTCTACACTCAACCTGATATTTCACAGGTAATAAATATGGTGAGTAGATATATAGATAAGCCTGGAAAGACTCACTGGTTAGCTGTGAAATCGATACTTAGATATCTAAAAGGCACTTCTAATTTGGAATTATAGTTCTTCAGATATAGTAGTTGTACTATTACAGAATTTTGTGATTTTAATTATGCTTATGACTTAGACAGAAAAAGATCATTGACCAGATATATATTTATTCTCTTGGTTATGTAGTCAGTTAGAATGCTACTTTATAGTCTACAGTTACTTTGTTTACTACAAAACAGAGTATATGGCATTAACAGAGATCGCAAAAGAAGCTATTTGGCTAAGAAGGTTGGTACAAGATTTGGATCTCAAGAAGGATTGTTTAGATATTCGTTGTGATAGTCAGAATACTTCGCATCTTGCTAGAGATTAGATATATCATGAACATACTAAGCATATGAATATCAAGTATCACTTCCTCAAAGATTTGGAGGATAATGATATCCAGTTTCAAAAAATTGACACTGCTTACAATCTAGCGATATGTTTATTAAATCAATTCCAGCAGTTAAGTTCCGGACTTTCCTAACTTTATTGGTTTGAGTACTTTGTGATGTCCTTCGGGACTTGTGGTGATGAGAAGATTTTTTTATCTATATTCGATAGAGGTACATTATTTATTGCAAAGAGGATTGTTGTTTTATGCTTACTCCAAATAATAACCTTTTAAGGATTTTTTTGTAAAAAGCCATATAAAACAAAACCCATGTCTCAAGCTTTATTTGTTTTTACAAAGAGTTATTTTGGGGCAGCTGGGATTGGGACTATTCTTCACCGATGGGAGTTGGGACCGGATAACTCCCTCATGGCTTCGAACTCCTTTTCTTAGATTTCATCCCTGACTAACCCAACTAGGCTCTTGGATCTCTTCTTCGAGTGGGATTCTTCACCGTGAGGTTATCTCTATTTCCTTTTAAATACCAAAGAAGCCTCTCAGTCCCGATGGCCCTTTGTTCCGCTCTCTTGGTCCCTCTTAGTTCGTGCTCGACCATCTTCGTTCTTCGGCCACCAAGGATCTTTGTGCTTAGCTACCAAGGTTGCTCAGTTCCTTCTTATTTTTCTTTATTTTGGGTTAACTGAGAGTCTCTGTTTTGTTTTTCTTTTGGTATTGTTTAACGCTAGATCGATTTTATCTCTTGGTTCATTATCGAGGTCGAGAAAGGTAATCTCTCTCACAGGTATTTTCTTGATCTATTACAAAGACCGAGAAAGATATTTGTGGTCTCCTATTTGATATTATTGTGCCCAAGGATTCAGGTCCTGGTGGAACATCTCACGGGACACCGAGACGGGGTATTATCCCATATGTTGGGACATGACATCCCGCCAGTGTTCGAGTGTCCCAATCGGGGCACCTTGGAACATCCCCTGTCCCGAGTGTCGGGACGGGACAGGACGCCGATGCATCCCGTTCCAGGAAAAAATCAGGACAGCCCTGTCCCACGGGATTTAAAACCTTGATTATGCCTTTTTTTGTTAATTCCTTTGGAATTCTTTTATTTGGATATTTGTATCACCTTTGTACATAATTTCGGGATGAATATATAGTGAATTGCTCCTTCTCCATGTAGATATAGATAAATTTACAAACCATGTAAATTTCCTATCTTCCTTGTACTTATTATATATGCTTTGATGTGATCAATGAAATGCCTCTATGAGATAGAATATTAATTTATAAATTTAAAGCGATCCAATCTGCAGCACGCAACCCCAACATGATAAACTATAATAGCCTCCAATGCCCACTCCTCTCATCCTTTACCTCTCGAATGCAAGATCATCAGTTTTGCAGTTTCAGTTTGATATTCTACCCTCAGCTATTGTACTACGCCTTCATTGAAAAATCATACTAGAAGAACAAAAGATGTGATAAAGTGAGTGTCTACCACTCAAAAGTAAGAATAACTATCTAATGAATGAACACAAGCAATACAACTCTCAAAAAACGAATGAAGCATGTCAAGATCATTTCCCGCTTTGACATATTTCTATCACTTTCTTAATCTAGTTTTTGAACATATGATGAACATCATCATGAAGACTCATCATATCATGCGCGCACTTGCTTGTCAAGTTTCACTAGAAGTTGTTAATATGTAAACAAAATTCACAAAAATCAAACAGAAATGCTGGCACATGCTCCATATTTTCCTGGAGGCAAAGAGAATAGATACCTTACTTCACGAGAAAGCAATACTTCCTAGATATTGATTTAAGAAACAAAGAGCAAAGCAACAAGTGAGCAGAACATTTTTCTACAAATTTTTTTATAAAAAAAAAAATCCTATTTTCGTTCAAAACTTGGACATATTTCTGGCTCCTCCGCTTTCCTGGTTCTAAACAAGTCACAACTACAGCAAGACATGGGCTTAACAATCAACATCAACCCATAAATGCAGGGTTTTGATCATTCGGTCGAACCTCAAATACAGAATTTAGTGAGAAAATGGAGAAAAAAGAATCAGAGTATCCATGGAATTCAAACCTCTGCGGTCGAAGGGGGGCTGAGGGAGCTCGGAGAAGACCGATCGAGAGCTTGGGGAAGGGTTTTGGGATCGCGTAAGCTCGCAGAACCCGAGAGCACCTGCTCGCAAAGGGAACGAAAGCGGTCAAATACGGTTGGGTGGGTGTGCGTGTGGAGGGAGGGAGGGAGATAGAATACTGTAGGAGAGAAAAGGAAGCCATCAGCGCCGCGGCCATGGCTTACTCCAGAGAACCGAAGGAAGGAGGCCGGTGGCTCCTCCAACCTTTTGGGTGGGGGAGCGATGAGCGATCCCAGCCTCGACCGGCTTTGCTTGAAGCGGACCCGACGCATTTCGGCCGAGATTTTGGCTGGTATCAGCATCAAACTATAATTTTAAAGATTAAAAAAAAAAAACAACGGACCGACCAGCACCGCTGCCTTATGGTAAAAGGCCCATCCTAGCATCGCTGGGCCGACAGCCCGATTAATAGAGACTATTTCACTGCCAATTGATCACTGATTCAAAAAAAAAAAAATTATTATAACCATCCATTCTATTAACCAGCATTTTAATGATATCAGATTAACATACTCATCTTTAAAGTAACTTGCATCGAATATTACCTAAAGATTGAAAAAATGTGAAGATAGCTATATGAAGATTTATCTCCTTCTATCCCTTTTCTTTATAAAAAAAAATCCCATTCTACCAAATGTCAATGCATGATAATAATAAAAATAATTCAATTATTTTTTATTATATTAAATAAATATATCATTCAATCTGATATTAACTAATTCAATAATAAATTTTATATTTTTATAATTATATATTTAAAATAAATTATTTTATTTAATTGATTTGAATATTATATATGAAAGAGATGAAATCATAGCCAATCCTAAACTACCTCCTTGATAGTCGAGCTGTGAAAAAATCATTCGAAGAAGCCTTCCATGCGGTATATGTCCACAAATTGATGTTCTAACCGGCATCTAATCGGCGCCTCTCATGCAACACTTGCCTAGGCTATCGATGCTCTAACAGGCGTTTGATCGAGCTTACGGTTACCACCGTCCGATTGATCTAAGGAGGCGCATACGGGAGGTGTCCTTGATTAATATGATGTGCTGTCAAATTCAAACTCACCCATCCATCCTTCGAAAGAATGGTCGCCAATAAATCGGTAATCCGGTTGGTAGAGATTTAAATTTACCTTCTATCGATCATGAGTTCGAAACATGATCCTATAGGTGACTCGCACGTGATCGAAATGGTGAGAGACCGCACTACTTCAGCAATTTATCGATGTCAGGTTGAGCATACCAGTGATGAAGGGGACGAGCAAAAAATACGGCCCGTATTAAACATGATCTAGTAGGATTAAAATACGGCCCGTATCAAACATGGTCTAGTAAGATTGGGACTTAGTAAAAATAGCTATGCCGGAAATTTATTCCTCCCTCTTTTTAAAAAAAAAAAAAAATGGTTGATGCCACGGCAACAAGAATTTAAAAAAAAAAAAAAAAACGAAACTGACTGCAAATGGTTATGTTTTTTTAATAATAATAATAATAATAATAATAATAATAATAATAATAATAAAAAAGGAGTGAGTTGGGGGCAATCATAGCTGGTCCAATAAGATCCCAGGTAGACAAGAAATATTTCTTTTAATCAACTCAATCCCAACATCAATCTGGGACGTGATGATTAGGATACAAGATCTGTACTTGCTACCATACTAGTGGCTTTAGTTTTCCTTTCCGCAGGACCATAGTTGCCATCTGATTGGGATCCTAGAAATCCAGCTACATTAGGGAGGAAAAAGCAAATGGAAAAAAAAAAATACCGGTTTATGGCCAATCGACATGAGGTACGTGGGAAAAGATAGCAAGAGCTGGCCTCTGCTTCTTTTATTTCATAAAAAATTATCTATCATACATATTTTGGATCATCCAATAATAAACTATTGCATCATTTATTATTAAAAAAAAAATATTACTATTTATTACTGCATAATCAACGGGATCGGACCTCTTTTTGGTTCTTCCTCTATGCGAACATGCAAAATAGAGAATGCCTTGTGCCGGAGATTCCGGCGAAGACACTCCGACGATCAAGTCAGTGGGACGATCGTGGAGAACGAAAGACCTCTGAGATGGAGAGCTCGGAGGACTCTCCATCTGCCAGAGGGTGGGGAGATGAGAAGAGAAGACTCATAATTAAAAGAGATGGGTTACGAGAGTTACCTCTCCTATACTTGGGATCTGTCTTTACCTTATATAGACATAAAATAGTATCAAAATCTGTTGGGATGGAGTCGGGAAAGATTGATCTGTCTCTGTAGAGTGGCCACGTGACGCTGATATGTCAGAATTCTGGTACGCGAAGATGCTTCTGGAGTCATCGAGATATCCTTGGAGTGGGTCGATCGTACCTCAACAAAAGTGGTCAGTCGTATCTCAGCAGAAGTGGGTCGGTTCGGATCTCTTCTTCAATGAGTCGGTTCGGACCTCTCCTTCAGTGGGTCGTACCTCTGGGTGGTCGGCCTTCTTGGTCGTCGGCCTTCTAGGTCGGCGGCCTTCAGGTTGGTCGGCCTTCTAGTATAATACTATCCAAATTTTTTGAAAAAAATTTGGATGAAAATCTTTTTTATTAATTATGATGGGCTAGTTAACAATTTTCACTATTTTAAATGAAAAAAATTTACTTTCTTGAATAATATAATAGTTTGTTATTGAATGGCCTACATGATAAAATTATTCTAACCAATAAACTTTTCATTTCATGATCTTTTTACCAGAAGATGTACCACGGGATACATGATGTCTCATTGTGGATGAAGAGGGTAAAACATCGGATCTTGTCCTTAATTATGGTTGCTGGGTAAGATGACGAGAACCCCATGAGGAATGATGTAGGCCATCCCCATATCCGATGATTGGTACGGGAGCATACAACACAAAGAAACCATTGGGCACATATGTATATATATAGGGTATAGATTGATGTTGCTGCCAAGTCACCCTTCAATCGATCGTGGCGGTGCTTGAGCATTTTCCGTTTATTTTTTATAAAGTAGAGAGTTACTTCGGAGTGTTTCACTGCCTGAACCAAGGTTGCTAGTAAGTGACCCTTCGACATTCAAGTTAAAAAAAATGAAAAATGAGATGGACAATAGCAGTTGAAACTAAGAGTCCAATAATGATTGTGTGAGCACAAAAATGGCAGTGTGAGGTCAAAATGTAGAACGTATCTTATCAGGGATCCTCTCTTACCTATTTATATGGTTAGGCGGGGTAACGGAATGCTATCGGGGAGGTATTCTTCTTTGACAGATGCAAAAGATTCTAACATATTATTAAGATCTTGTCTCCTGGAACGTATCTTTTTTATTGGGATAGCCGATCTCGTTGAGACATTCTCTCCACAAACTTGTTCGCCACGATACCATGATCATTGTCAGGATAGTTGGACAATTAGAATTGGCTAGGACTGACTATCATATACTTAGGCATCGTTGGCTCCAAGTGCTGAGGCGGCTTGTTCAGTGCCGAGAAAGATGGGACTTGGCAAAGAGAGGACCTGATTGAAGGAGGGCTTGACCAGAGAGGACTAGTTGAGAGAGGACCTGGCCAAGAGAGGTTTTGGCACTGTAGCATACTTGACTAAATATGGATCTTAGTCGGATCCAAGTACTCGAGGGATGTGTAATAGAGATATGAGTCGGGCCTAACTGTATAGTAACTTGGTACAGGTATCGGAGATGATCAGTATGGCAACCTGCTTAGTCATCTTCTACTCGACCGGTCCGTGGATAAGTTGATGATAATCATCCTCCACTTAATCGGTGATGTGGTTGATACCAGGAGTGCTCCTTGGTCGATCAGTGGGTATCTCCATCTTAGCCGGTGATCTAGTGAATGTCTCGAGGCTGAATAAATAGCTGCCATATCAGATATTCTATAATTCATTCATCTTCTTTAGCTTGTAACTTAACCTAGCAATGGGAGATAATACCAACTACAGTGCCTTTGTTTGCTGCATTGGATTAGACTTTTTACTTTTAACCCCTTGTACTATAATGGTGAAGATGAATGCCTTGAAATGCTATCTTTTCCATGACACAAATCTTTTGCCAAAGGGGTTTTTTAGATCGAGCCACATAGCCTTCATCATGTTTTGAGGTTTCCTTCCGTTATGGATTTCAATTTGTGCCTATTTGGATAATTGGATACATTTTGCAGTCGGTGTTTAGTAGAAAAGTGAACATGCTGCCCAGCTTGTTGGTTGCAGGTTGGTAGCCTGCTTAAAATGACTTCTTGTTTAAAAATCAAGTGCACTCATCGTGGCAAGATTTTAATCTAATGAAAGACTTTCACTACTTCATGTAAATATTTCTTGTTGGAGCAATGGTACAAAAGCAGGAACAAGAATCTACTCAAACTTCAACAAAATCAAAGCAACATAAACAAGAAGAAAATGTATTGCAACACAAACAAATTCTAGAACTGTTACAAAAATTGTATGTGAAGAATGAGATAGAATACTGCCTTTTACATAAAAAAGAAGACAAGAATTCCTACGACCTTTGAACATCTGTTGTCATTACTTCCCAAAAACACTGTTAAAATCTCTCTAAAACATTTGGTTAGTTACATGTACAAATTAAAAGCCCTTAAAGGGTTGCTTGATCTTTTCCTCGGAGGTCATGACACAATTCTGATGAAGAATGCCTCCATGCAGAGAAAACACTAAGTTATGACCACCAATAGACAGGCAGCATCTTCAGAGAGCCATATCTTCAGAAAAGAACACTTGTTAGGGGAGGTCGAAGTCGATGACACTCTTGGAAGCAACTTCTATCAGTACAGGCAAATGTTTCAACCTCCAGCATTTGGGAATTATCATTAAACCGAGCTGCAAACATTTCCAGTCTGGCTTCAGCATATCTGACAAACTCTGCTTTCTGCTGGTTCAATGGCTAGGTTCTGCGTTATCATCTGTATTTCTCCTAAAGCTATGGAGTAATTCCGGGAACCAAAGGCACGGCAGGCTTTGGCTTCTTTATTTTATCTACCACAACAGCCTGGGTCATTAGAACTATCCCAGCAATTGAAGCTGCATTCTGGAGCGCGCACCTTGAAACTTTGCATGGATCTACAACACCAGATTTGAGAAGGTCTTCAAACTCACTGGTCATTGCATTATAGCCAATCTTCCAGTCACAAGAAAGAAGCTTTTCCACAACGACTGAACCATCAACTCCAGCATTGCAGGCTATCGATGAAGCTGGTACAAGGAGTGCCTAAAGGTCCAGAAAGTCCTTGAGTTACAATGTACATTCATCTTGAAGAAATGCTATGACTCCAATGTCATATACCAGAATCAGTGGCCAGGAACACATTGCAAGACTTATCGATGTAATTTCAACAGTGATAGGAAAAAAAGACCTTTCGAAGCATATGATGACTGAAACAGTATAACCTGGTTACCTATAACATTGATGCTAACTAGCAGTTCTCAGTATAAGTAATAAATGACTACTCAAGCAGAACTTTTTAGCATGCAATCCTTTGATGCACATTTATGAGTTTTCAGTATCAATGAATGTTGATGATAAGAAAATACCATTTAGGTCAAATGGAAACGTTGATTATTAGATGGCATCAAAGAACATTCAGTCAGTTGAGCTATTAGCCTGAAGAGAAAGACTTGTTAAGGAAAACAAACAGATGAGCAAAACAGCCTGCAATGTCAGAATCTCTTCTCAGGATATACGTGGTTCATCATTTCAATTTCAAGAATTTTATCTTTGCAAAGAGGCCAACATTGCTGACAGGCTCGCAAAAGAGCAGTATGACAAAGATTTCATGGAATTAACTTGCATGGACCTCACAACAACTTGTGGGTGTAAATGAGGTTCAATCTAAGTCTTTTGGGGGGAAAAAGAACAAGAAAGATGCATTACTGGATCAAAGTTTAGTAATAGAGTGTAACGAGGTAGAATCTCTGGTGGTTTTAATCCTAATATCTATGATCCAGATCACAAAAGATTAAAGCATAAACCAATTTATGTTTTGTAATGGAATATATTAAACACGTCAGTAACGGAAATACGGCCCCCAAGATGATGAACTACTGATGGCAAGAAATTGGTTTTATGTGAGAAAGAGGATGACATGGAATTCTGTATATGCATGTAGATACATATGCCTATCTACCAGTAATTTACATGAAGGGCTAGATTTTCAGAATCTTAGTTTTTTCATAAAATCTAAAACAGTAAACATATTTCTCGCTTATACAATTTTGTTTACTCTTGCAATTTTAGTTTGAACTCTAGATTTTACTTTTAGTCAACCCTCCTAGGTGTCACAAAGCATTTCACATGATTCCACAGAACGACTGATATACTTCATCACTGTATCATCCCATCATTCCCATGAGTTTCTTACATGTACTTCCCAATGTGATTCATGATCATTCCAGGTTTAGCACCATGAAAATTAAATGAAGCCTGGACAGACACCCAGAACAGCACTTGATACCCATAATTAAAATAGTCTATATTGTAAATTAAGAAAAGAGAGGCATCCCTAACTCCCTTTCTAAGCTAATGTGCTAGAGTGAACAGTACAGTTACAGACCTGGCTACTCATACACGACTAGAAACAAGAGTTGACACTCATCGGCCAAGTTGACTTGCCTCCAATTCTTCGGAAATGTGAAAGAGGTGAGCAAAATTTACCATTACTAGACGCTAATTGCCGAAAAAAGTATCTTAGAAGTTGTGCATGGCAAAGTTACACCAAAGTGGCACTCAAAAAGTAGGACATTAACACTATAAATGAAAGTGGAGGCTTTTTAGTTGGAGTAATCACTTAGAAGTTGTGCATTGAATACCAGTATCTGTAACTATCATAAACATTGCCATGGCCCACCAAATCTGAGTATTTACCTGATGATATACAAGTTTCAGATGATCTTGTCCACGGAACAAGCTCCAATACTAAGGAAATTACTTTCGAAGGAAATCAAATTATCTGTGTTGGATATTGAGGGTTATCAGATTAATGCAATTTCTGGTTCTGATTATCTCAGACCACTCAAATTCAATGTGAAATAAGAAGCAACACATACAAAACACAATAAGGACTTTCTTATTTGACAAATATATCAATATAACCATTTTAGTAATAGAAAAAAAAATACAGGGTATGGCCACAGCCCTACCATCTTCTCATCCACGCACATGCCAGTTACATGGAAAGAGGCTGGTTTGTAGGAATTATTGGACATTGTAATGGACATGCATGCAGATGACAAGGCTTGCGATTGATCATCACATGTATGGCACTGTAATGTTCTTGTAAAATGTATTTTTATAGCATCATAACTAGGTTTCTGATACATAGTTTAAACATGAAAATAAATCATCTTAATATAGTTTTGAACTGTCATATGTGTGACTTATCAGCATGTATTTAAGTGGACTACTGTATCATCCATATTTGTGCAGCACTGCTAATGGCAACAATCGTTCATATCAGGAATCAAACAAATGCACAGCAAATGCTGCAAAGTCATAATTCTTATTCTAATACATGCCTCGAGTTCTGGATGGGAAAAGAAATATCTTAGTGATGTGCTCTGCATCATGTATAGGATCATTTACCTAATATTTAAGAAGCAACATAAGAGTTTCCAATTTAAGGTCCCAAATATGAGGTCCAACAAGGTCAATGTTTCCCAATAACACATGCAATCACACCTGTGCTACATAATACGATTTTCAGACTAGGCTGTATTCTTTATGTGTAAAAGAAATCTAAGCAGAACAAAAACATAATAGGTACATTTTTGCAGGTGCTTTTCTTAAGAATCGACTAAAATGACATAATGTACACAACAATTAAGAAGAAACCAGACCTTTCCAACTATGTCAGCACCAATCTTCTCTTCTGGGTCTTCGATGAGATGCATTATAGTGGGAATATGCTTTGATAATTGGACCAATGTCGCCCCTCCACCTGGTGCTATACCCTCATCCATGGCAGCAGAAGTCGCATTCTTTGCATCCTCAATTCTAAGTTTCCTGTCCTCGAGTTCCGCCTCAGTGGGTGCCCCTACCTATATATCATTTGCACTTCTTCAGAATCCAAAGCAATGCCCTAACAAGTATCTCAGTAGTTCAACTTTTACATAATGCAGTGGATAAATACACACACACACACATATACAAGTAATAATTAAATAACAGTATTGCATTTAAGTTCTTCACCCAGTTTCAAGCACCTGTAGTAGATATTCAGAAAATTGAGATGGCAGCAAACTGATATATTTCAGCACAAACATGTGTTATAGACAATTAAGTTCCCTGAATTATACAAGTAGTTTGAGGTAGAGAGAAGAAAAAAACAGACCTTGATCACAGCTACACCACTTGAGAGTTTTGCTATTCTCTCAGAAAGCTTCCTTGCAAGGTAGGAACTATCTGTTTCAGTCAAATCTTTCTTTATTTGTGAAATTCTTGCCTGAATCTCAGCTCTCATAGATGAGTCAGCAACAATGGTTGTTGAGTTGCTTGTTATAGTTATCTTCTGAGCAACACCTAGCTGGTCTGAAGTTACACCTCTAAGCATCAAGCCCAAGTCACTAGAAACAAAATCAGCACCTGTGTTTTCCACAAAGTATAAGCACAAGTAAAATCTGAAGTACAGATTAGTTACCAAGCAACTTGAATACCAGAAATTAAGATAGTTACCCAAAAATGCATGAGGTGAACGAGCATCAAAATTTACAGAACCGTGGGACCAGCAACATGACAAACATCAAGCAGCAAGCTTTGAACTCTATGTAACAAGCATGATGCACATTGTCGCAAAAAACTACTGTTCCAAGAAGTAAATGTTTTAAACACCCTATGAATCATGCATTTTGATCACTCCACAAGTTCCAGATCAATCTCTTAGCAGACCAGGCATGTGCACAAATTCTTAAAATGAAAATTTCTATTTCCTTTTACATCTTAGAGTTAATGATAGTCTGCCACCAGAAAAAAAATGCGGAGCATACTCCATAAAAGAAGTTACATAGCAAAATTGCATGAAGTTTCACCTGTCATGAGAGCAATATCTTGCAGAAGAGCCTTCTTTCCTTCCCCAAACCCTGGACACTTGACAGCTGCTACATTTAATATTCCTCTCAGCTTGTTAAGGACCAATGTTGCCAGCACCTCACTCGAGATATCCTCAGCAATAATTAATAGAGGAACACTCAATTGAGTGGTCTTTTCTAACAGTGGGATGATGTCTTTAACATTTGTCACATTTTGATCGGTTACTAGAACTTTAGCATTCTGCAACTCCACAATTGATTTATCCTGATTTGTGATGAAGTGCGGAGACATGTAGCCTTTGTCTATCTGAAAAAAATCATAAATGGCCATAAATGATGAATAAAATTAAAAGAAATAATAAAAGATTCATTTCAATTACCTTCATTCCTTCCTGAACCTCAATAATAGTATCAAAAGATGATGACGATTCAATTGTGATCACTCCATCAGGACCAATCCGATCTATAGCCTCAGAGATAAGACCCCCAATAAAATCATCATTTCCAGCAGAGATTGCAGCTACAGCTGGACAAAAAGAAATATATAAATAAAGTTAAGAGTTTCATGAATTTGCGGTTCTTTCCTAGAAATCCATTAACAAAAGAAAAGGGTACCTTTTATATCCTCCTTCCCACTTATAGGACTGCATTTGCTCCTCAAGATTTTGATCAGTTCACAAACAGTTTTATCAATACCCTTTTTCAGAGAAACTGGGTTAGCCCCAGAAGCCACAGCCAACAATCCTAACTTGATCATTTCTCGAGCCAAAACAATTGCCGTGGTGCTCCCATCACCTGCAGAGTCATTTGTCTTGCATGCTACCTGTTTCATAAAATCCAGTAGACAGAAGCAGCAACTTAGAAAAATTTTACATGGAAAAAACTATCTATATGCTGAGCAAAACATGCTGGACGAATAACCTCTTGAATTAGCATTGCACCAGCATTTTCAATTGCATCTGAAAGTTCAATAGCCCGAGCAATTGTAACCCCATCATTAATTACTTTGGGTACTCCTGGTTCATCAAGGACAACATTACGCCCTGCATGGATAGCCTTTGAAGATGGTTAGACAGATTGAACAATAATCATGTCAAAAAAGGACTATGAAATTCCTCAAAACAAATGAACTGGATATAAAAGCTGCAGTACAAACATATGACCATCTAAAAGTAACCAAGGCCCATGGCCACTTTACATGATGAACAAGCTGACAGTCTCAATTATGACAACTACTAGACTTTTCGTCGGTTTTCCACCCCACTGAACCCCATAATGGATGAAATATGATAATTTTTTCAAAAACATCCATCTCAGATGGAGTTGATGGAATAAGTGATATTTATTGGAGTGCACAAAGATGGCTGATGGTGACCAATGTAAAACCATTCATCCATCACATGGAACACAGCAGGACTCATTTCTTTTATTTATGGGCCTGGAAGAAAACAAAGTCTGTATGTAGGACCTACAATCGAATTTCTAGAATTCATTTTCCACCCAAAAGGGAGATTCTGGAATAGTTGGCTTATCTACAAACTACATCATTTGCCTAGGATGATCTACTTGATACCTTTGTGCACTACCAAAAGACAAAATATTTTGTATGGAAAGAAAGGCAAATGAAAGTTATGATCTGGTTTATAATGTAATGAACACCACACAATTAACATAACTAATTGACAATACTAAAAGGTATCTTCCCTGTGTCTCGAATGAACATAAATTCACTCTCTCCATCTGGTAAAAATGATATAGCAAAATGCGATTGGAGTGTTGACATACACCTCATATGCATGCATCAAAGGAATAAGCTAAATTGTATCATGCTACTACGTCGCATTGCTATCTAAACGTCAGTAATTTAGGAACTTTTTTGATTATTGAAGAAGAGAGTAGCAGAAAAAGAAATCCAAATACCTTTACATACCCCAAAAAAAAAAAAAACTTACGTTGAAATGTGAACATAGATACATAATCCTCTGATTATTTTCAGGTTTAATGCCACACCACTTTTATGATGGAAAAGACTTGCAACAGCGATTGGGTTAGGGAGAGCTCGTTGCTTTGAGAAGTACAAGCTTCACCCGGCGGTTATCTCAAGAACTTAAATTCTACGAGCAGCTACAAAAATTTTTGCTACCAGGAAAATGTTGAATGATAACTAAAAGTTAGACTAAAAAAAATTAAGAGGATATTTGTCAATAGACAATAGCACTTGAATAGATTAACAGCAACAAGAAAAAGAATCCAACGCTGTCATACCTTTGGGTCCCAAGGTAACGGCGACAGCATCAGCTAGCTTATCTATACCAGCTTGCAACGCTTTTCTGCAATCGTTGCCAAAAGATATCCTCTTTGGACCTGCTCTCACTCTAAAACCCCTCCCCAAACATAGATTTCTCGATGGTATTTGAACCCGCTTAGACTCCCAACGGCTCTGCGAAGAGAAGCATAGAATTTGTTCGGAGAGAGAAGAAAAGTTAAGAGAAGGAAAGGAAGAAGATAAAGAGAGGGAGTACTGACGGTAAAAGAGAGGCCTTGGGGCGAGAAGATGAGCGAGTAGGAAGAGGAGAGAGACATCTGCGAAGCGTCGGAGGGTTTAGAGAGGCGTTGGGGTTTTGGGAGGAAAAGCGGGGGTTTTTACTCTGCGTGCGTGTGCGAGGGCCTGATGTGTGAAATAATATTACTTTACTCGAGGGCCTAAAGGACTAAAGTAGCATGGCTAAAATAGTATGGATAATATTTGATTAGGTTTAATTTTATATTCTAATCTATGAATATAAATATAAATTTAGATTTTTTATTAATATCTGTATCTATATTTATACTTATAAAAATAATATTGATATAGAAATGGATAGACAAACATTCTATTCATATCCGAATATCTGATTCTACTTATAAACCTATTTAATTTTATATAATTCTTATTAATTTTTTAATATATATATATATATATAATATATTATTATTTTGATTTATCTTTAAATTAGTAATATTTTTGATTTATAATCAGATAGTTTAATTATCCGAGTTATATCAATATTTGTATTCATATTTTTAGTATTTAATTTATATTCATATCCATTTAAAATAAATATGGATATAAATTTTTATATATGATTAATATAATTATGGATAGTTTCAGCCTTAATTCATTTGATTATGATTTTTAAATTTATTCATTATATTAATTCATAAAATCATGTTTTGTACTAAACATAAATGATCAATTTTCTATTTTATAAGATATAGGCATTGATGACCATTTTCATTGAAACATTGCTTAATTTTAAAAAAATCCAAGGAAAGGCACTTTTTTTAATAATATTTTGTTATGGTGTCTATTTAGTTCACTTCGGTCGAAGTTCAAAATCTATGATTAGCTTTTTTCTTTTTTTTTATGAATCAAGTCTATTTTGGTAGGAGAAGATAATCTAGTTCAATATCAATATTTATTGTTTCAACTTTATTAGCATTGCATGATAGAAATAATATAGAAGTTTTTTTGAAGATTGTATAAAAAATAAAAATACAGAAATTAATTAAATGAATCGACTTTATGTAAAACTTATAATCCAGTCTCCTTGTTGCATTACAATGCTATGCTTTGTGCAGTTTTATTTCAAACTAACTAGCAATTTGCTTGTATATCAAGAATAAAAAAGCAAATTTCCATTTTAACTAGTGTTTGAGGCATTTGAGGTGCAAGATTTGAAAATTCTGAGATATAAATTAAGTCAATGCCAAGCCAAGGTACCATGGTCTTTAGATACAAGTTTTTATTTTCTATCATGCTAAGATGTTCGATTCTAGATTTTGCCTTACCTTTTTATGAACATGGATTAATTGTGTTGAGGATGCTAATAGTTTAATATAAAGATTTACACTTTATATCCAACCAAAGGATTTACCATCTTAGAATAATGAACAAAACTATAGCCGGCAAACATCCATGGTTCCTTTTATTATAGAAAAAAAAAAAATCTTTTAAGATTGAGAGAAAGGACTTTGTGATAAGTTTCAGCACGAAAAGAGAGTAGAGAAAGCCTAGCTTCAAGTTATTTAAAGCAGCTTTGCAGTTAAGTGGCCTAAAGCAAACTTGATAGCAATGCACATTTATATGAAGAAAAACCATCCCAAAAAAAATGGGAGGCTACATAATGGATATTCTTATCAGGATGGTCAGCTTTTAAATGATTTTTTAACCATTCTTCGCTGTTATTTGTATCACTTCTGCTCAACATGAGTTCGAAGAGCTACCCAAGAATGGCTATGACTCCAAGAACAATGAGTTCTCGACCTGGTTTGAAGGAAGAGAGAGGAATTTATTGCTTACCTTCATGCCAATGATTTTTGATATTTAGAGATCTGCTTAGCACTAAGTTTCATATGGTTTCCTGATCAAATATGGTCAATATCTTGAGATGGCTGGAAAGGGCCGAAACAGAGGTTTATTCCAGTCATGGAGATTTTTCGATACTGATAGTCACTTTGAGTTCAGGTTTCTCGAGTACACGATGGAGAGATTAATTCACCTCCCTATGCCCTAGCTTGATAGCCTCCACTTCATGTGTCAAGTTAAAGAATGGGTAAAAGGGCAAGGCCTCTGGACACGGCAATGCCATCTAGGTGATATAAATCATTCTCCATTCATGAAACATTAACCACATCATCAAAGTGTTTGGCTATTCTCCAGGATGATATTTGATTGTCTTAATTCTATCCAAAATAAATTTTATTTTAATTTATTTTCTATATAACTATTATTGCCAATCTTTGATATTCTAGAATAACTATTTCATGATGGATCATAGAATAACTTATTTCATGTTATTTTGTTTCTATGTGATAGATCCACTACGATAATTATACTGAAATAAAGTAGTTATTCCAGATTTCCAACCAAACAGAAAACTGGAATAACATGGATAAATATCTATTTTTAAAAATTCATATTCCTATTTCAAGAACAAATTTTTATTTTTTTATCCAAACACTATTTTGAAAGTTTTGATTAGCCAGTTCGGGTCATATCTTGTAATAACCTATTAAAAAATTGTATTTCAAATTTGAATCATTTTGGGTTTTTATTTTTTTTTTTTTTTTTTTTCTACAAACCATATCTTGTACACTGGCAGGACTGGATAGATACGTCCGCGTGTTTGCATGAGTATTTCCATTACTTATATATATATATTGAATTTTCTTATCTTCACAGGCATATCCAGAGCTGATGGAAATTATGGTCATGCCTCGATTGGAGCACCAAATTTATCTATGAACAGATAACTAATGAGCCTGCTTACCCTTGAGTAGTGCACTGCAATGTTAGAACTGAACGGATTAAGCACTTACCTAATGGTCCTCAAAGGCACTAGTGTCATACTGCACAATTTTAAGTAAACCAATCACCAAGATCTTAGGAGAGGGAAATTGTAATAAAAAAGGTATCAAAATGTGCAGAAAATTAGTTCTTTGATGAGGCCACTCGATCTTTCCTATCAATGGACACCAACCAAAAAAAAAAAAAAATCGAATAAACTACGAGGTGCGTTTGGCATAAACACCAGGGTCCAGGACTGCAAAAAAAATTCAAATAAACTACTAAGATATATTCTTATCAAAAAAACAAAAAAAAATCAAATAAATGCCCATATGAGAATGGCCTTGACCTTTGTTCCGGAAACTGCAGGGGCAAATGGCAACCGCCTTGTTCAACACAGAAATCATATGCACTTAGTATTTAAGTGTGAGGATTTGTAGGCCAAACCATCAAAAATCCAGGGCCCCTTATTTAAGCAGGTCAAGGGTCACCACCCCATAAGCAATAGATATTTAAACTCCAACTGTGAAAGCTCCAGAACCCTCATTAACAAAACAATGATAAGGATAATGCCAGGAAATTTTCACAATTCGCAGCCAACAGTTTTGCATGAAAAATCCAGTTGAAAAGGAGTTTGTATTTAAAGGCACCATTAAAAGCAGAAGAGGGCAATAGCAATTTACAAACCTCGAAAGCAAAAAGGATAGAAAAGTTCAAGGGCGATTATTCCAGACATCAAAGGATCACCCACTAGAGCTTCCTAGCATGATGGAGCAATCAGCTTTTGTGATGCATGAAATGGAGAATTGGTAACTACAAATTTTGGTTAGACAAGCTAGAAATGCCTCAATGTTTGGCATCTTCTTCATCGCAGAATTTTGTGTATTGGTCAGAGTCCATTAACGAGTTCAACTCGCCTGCATCGCTTATTTTGACCTTTATAATCCATCCATCTTTATATGGGCTTGCATTAACCTGATCCAAGAAAAAGAATATCAAATTATCCTTTAAATATTTTTACTCTTCAACCACAAAAGTCATAACTGGAACTGGATATAGGTCTAATATGAGATATTAGACATGTATGCACTTTTTTTATCATGGGAATGCCACCTTCGACGTTCAAACCCAGGGCGCATCACTCATGCAACTGGAAGACCTGAAGTCCTGTTGGCTCATAAAACTGAACTTATGATAAAATAAGCAAGCTTCCAAACACAAACACCAGCACAGGCAGCATAAATTCTCCAGAATGCAAATATTATCTGGCGAAGGCCACTAAAACTACTAAGATACATTTGCTTTTCCAAGGAAAAAACTCAAGAATCCACCAGGATCCAAAGAGCAAAGGCTTTCAACATCATTGGAAAGAACTCTATTTTGTGGGTCAACAGAAAGAAAAAGAAAATGTAAGCAGCATCTGTAGAGACTTGCATGTCTTTTTTTGTTGGTAGAGAGGACTTGAATGTCTTTAAAAATGCAGAAATAATTTTAACTTGACCATAAGAATAATATAGAAAAAGAGCTTAGAATATATCTTTTAGAAAAATGTCTAAAATTTGTTTGGTGAGTAAATGGAAACACGCAATTCCCTTTTTCTTTAAAGGTTTCAACCTGTGCTAGCCAAAACAGATGACTAAATTTGGAGTAATTTTTTTTTCGAAAATCAGGTTGCTATGATGACAAAATCCATAATCAAGTTGAATTGTGTTAAACAGTGTAGGTATACGGCCAACATGTATAAATTTGACAAATCTTTGGCTTTTACAAAGTCCAGCAATGCAGCTAGCACACATAATGATTATCTGAAAAATCTAATATGCCGCTGCAGCCAGTCTTGGACATTCCCAAGGCCAGGTGCACAAAGATTTGGATCCTTAATTTTATGGTATTTCAATGCAAGGTTATCATTAACTAATTAAAACATGCTAAGAATGCAGTGAAAAAGCTATAGTGAAAATAGAGGTGGCAATTCTGGATCGAAACCATTTAGCTGAATATCCAACCTAATACTACAACTCATCTAAACCAATCCAATAGTTCCTCCCCCCAAACAAAATAACCAATAAAAAAAAGAAGAAGAACAAGGTTGTGGGAGGACAGTTCTGTCCCAAAACCATGAGAGCTCGCCCCACCATTAAAAGCTCTACCAACATGAGCTTACTTTCCAAAAGCTAGGATTAATTGCCCTGACTCACCTTCTGACAACAAAGTTGGTCACCACAACATCAACTTTTTCTTTCGTCTTCTAACCTATGACTACAAGCTGATAGCTTGCAAGCTCCACCCACTACCTAGAAGTTGTCTCGCCCTTTGTCTATAACTCTGACCAGTCTGATCTATCTTGCCCTCTGGTCGACCTCATTTCTCAACTATCCTACTCCCGTTCTCTTCTTCCCCTTATGTTCCTTCCCTTCCACTCTGTTAGCTTCTATTCTAGGTTGTTACTGGGCAACCCACTTAACCTACCAGTTGGTTCAGATCAGGCAGGCTGACCCATGGTGAGTCAGGCCCTGTCAGACTAGGCAAGCCATAACTTTCAGAGTTTGACAGGACCTGAACCTAACCCATCAGCATAGCCATTGTTAGTTACATACAAACCTAGGGTTAAGTATAGTAGCACCCCCCTCCATCTCTCACAGCATTAGAGCATTATCATACATGATACAACAACAAGAGGATGGATAGAACAGGATTTGTCTCCCTTTGTGAATGGTGTAAAAAAGAAAAGTAATATTTTGCAAAGTTATTTAAATACCTGCATCCTTAAAAAACTCTAAGAAGAGCAAAAGCTCACTTTTAACATTATTATGACAAGACAAACAAACTGATCTACACCTATCCTATTTGGATAAGTATCTAAAGCGAATTGTTAGATTAGAATGTGAGTTTCCAAGAAAAACAGCTTTTTAAGAGGGTGAAGATAGGAGAAGGGGGTTGTTGTTAACAATTGCTGACAGATAACAATAGAATAAAACATGAAATAAAAGAAGAAAGGAAGAAGACAGCATAAGCACTAAGGAAGAATGAAAAGACAGAAAATGGTAAAGAAAAAAAGATTAGTTATGGCTGTTTGACAAAGAGGAAGAAAGAAAGAGAAAAGGAGAGAAGTAAAGGGAAAGTGATATGGAAAAAGGCACCTGCCTGTTTATGCAAAATAGGATGGGGATAAGTTTTATGATGGTGTTCACAAGATAAAGAGAAGCCAGCTGGACAGGAAAGATTCTTGAGAGATAGGTTGCTGGAAAAGGTCATAATTCCTCATTCAATTCATGTTTAGGAGTGTGGACAGGCATAATCCATCTAAGAGGACATCTCCTAAATTTTCTCAAAGAATGCTTTCCAGATATTCTCTGAGAATTTCCTGAAAGTTAAATATTATTTCAAGTTGGGTATGGCCACCTCAACATAGAAAACTCTCTCACTTCAATGTCTGGAATAACTAAAAATATGAACTTAGAAAACAAAACTACATAAGATGCAATTGAGATGAAGCATAGCACTTGAACTTAATTCCTTCCAAACTTTAGAGAGGACCGCAGCGCAGAAGACATATTCCTTTCAATACCCCCACTTGACAAAAAGAAGAAAAATGATGTCAGATAAAAAGCAGTCTAGAGATGGTATAAACAGGAATAAAAAGGAAAAAGGTTGGCAGCAGGAGGGTTTGATACCAACTTTAAATAATAAGACAGAACACTACTACTTTATTATTTTATGCTAAAACTTTCGAGATGATCAGGCTATCAACAGAACATCTTAGGAAAGACTATTAAAATTTCAAGCATGTGACTATGCATTTTATGCAAACCTAACCAGGAGATAATAATTCAAGCATAGTTTCAGTTTTCATAGGTCTGGCAAGAGGACAGGTTAGATATATATGGGGTAGCTTGAATAAGGCTACTTTTGTCATGGATGTTGTCAGAAATGTATTGTGAAAACTAGGATAGAAGGCTATCTATTTCATTAATAGAAAAGGCTTTCAGTTAATACATACCAATCCAGGAGAGTTATTTAGCTCAGTATTAACTTCAACTACTTCTCCAGACACAGGAGAATTTATGTCACTAGTTGCCTTGACACTTTCAACCGCCCCAAAATTCTTTCCCTGTGTCACGTTGGAACCAACTTCAGGCAATTCCACATACACAACATCACCTAAGTGGTCCTGAAAATAAATAACATAATTGAATTTAGTGCAATAATGAATGAAGCAAAATGCTTACAAAAAACTTTAAAATAAAAAAAATTAGGCAAGTAGCAGCAAAGTTTGATGGTTTTATAGCACAGGTGAGATCACTGCTCTATTGAAATGACTACGAAAAATATTCCTATACAATAGCTAAATTTGGCAAATTGGCCTTTACTGTGAAGACATGAAACTCAATAACTGAAAATATTGGCTGATTGTCACTATGTTGCTCGAATAATTAGAATTAAGAAAAAGCATTGTGCTAGCACAACAAAGCCGATCAAGTATAAAACCTGAGCATGATCCGTTATTCCAACCATTGCAGATATGCCATCAACCTTGACCCATTCATGTGTGTCACAATATTTCAAATCCTTCACAACTGCAATTGAATAAAAAACAAATTTAGTATACAATTGGTTCTGTAACTTTTAAAAAAAGTGCAGATGTGCAATATAATATAAATACTACTCAGTTGTAATTGTCTCTTAACCTTCGCATAATATATCTATCCAGTACTTGGATTTGCAATGTATGTACGATTATAATCAATGATAAACATATAATTATGATATATTTATCATCCCCAACCCACTTCAAGAAGCACAGTGAACCATGCAATAGTACTCTGTCTAGTAACTACTAAAAATTCATGATCTGATAGGCCTTCATTAAGAAGTCTGTGAGCTATTGGTATACAAATTGTAAAGGGGAACAGATTTAAAGTGAAGCATTCAAGTAATCATTATACAGTGGAAGGAGTGGTGAACAAACCCTAATAGGAGAGAGTGATTAAGAACCAAACTCCTCTACAGAGTAAACAGTAATGTGATGTACTGACAAAGAACTGAATTTGTTCTTCCAGCTGAAAGGGACAAACTAGAATAAATGCATCCATTGGTACTGGAATACCTGTCAATAAACCTCTCAACGCAGTCAACATCTAAGGTCTCCCTAATGTAAATTCATGCATTGGCAATGAATGTTCATAGGTCTCATGATAAATTCTTACTATATGATATATGTGTGACATAAGGCCTAAAGATAACCATGAAAATGAGAAACTTGCTAGGTAACAATAATGGGGAGGATCTACAATAAGGAAAATAAAGATTTTCAAGGCATGTTTCAATCATATTTTCCATTAAGTACAAATATCTTAGCATAATAAAGCAGGTTTGTTCTCAACATGACAAAGGCCAATAAAGTGTTGTATCATTGAACAGCAGAAGATTTTTAAATCTCGACAATCACATGAGCTAATTATGGATTGGTTGCCTGGTTAACTCCCATATGCAAAATTAGAATTTTTACCATCATGCTAAAAGAAACATATCATAGTAAGGCAAAAGTATGGAAACCTTCTACAGCTTCAATATCATGAAAGGTTCAATGCTGATACTTGCTATATAATTCTTAACTTTGGTCTCATATGAAGGAAAATATTAAATGAGGTATGGACTAAGGTAAGGATAAGCAGCTCATTCACAACATGTTTTTTGCATGGTATATACTTGTTTCCACAAACCATGTTAATTTGCACTACAAAAATCAAAGATCTTACACTCTTACTTTTTCAAATACTGGTAACATCTAAAAGGTAATTAATGCTCTACCCACCAAAAAAAAATTCACCTTGGCTTGGCTGCGCATCTCAAAATGGATTCATTTTCCATTAAATATGATTTTTAAATTTGTATTATATGTAGCTGGTTGACTGTTTCAAAAGTTACATTTTGCCTGCTATATTTACCAGTATGTTGCATGCAAGAGAATTTCCAATTCAAAGTGGCTACCCTGCATACTCGCATTTCTACTTTTCTGATCTAACTCAATGAATAACCAATCAACAAGTTGATCACCTGAATTCTCACATATTTCTGTGAATTCTTCAATTTCAATCCAGAAACACAAGCGTCTGAGTTAAACCTGATTTGCCTGAAAAGTTTTGCTTCCAATGAAATAAGTTCTGCTTGCCTTTAGAAGTTTAAATTTCCTAAAAGAAATGAACAGTTCACAATGTCTCATAATATTTCCATACAAACAATTAGCTTCCACCTCCCTGTTACCTGACAAGCCCAAAAAATAAAAAGTTTGGGATAGCACAAAATGAAACTCAGAGTTTTCAGTGCAGCAGATGTCCATTTCCAACTTCAGGTATGATTCATTGTATTAGCATTCATTTCCTAATCATGATATATCTTTGGTGACAGAAGTTTATCCCCTAATTATTCCCAGATTCATTGTATTTTGTGTGCTTATGAACTCTGGGTGAAGGTATGACTGGCGCCTTTCTCTCTTCTTCTACCAACCATCCTAAGATTATGTGTAACAACTCAGAACCTCATTCAAAAAGACTACCCAGAAGATAATTTTTGAATTTCTTGATCTTTATAAATAGCCAAGACCTTTCCAACAAATAATTGATGTGGATGTGGGACTAAATACAAACCCGCACAGGTCCTCAAAAGAAACCTTTCCCGTCCTTGTCTCATCCCCACTACCACACACACCCACTGAATAAATTATATACTGATAAACATTGCACAAGGAAACAATTTTTCCATTGCCTTCAATCCCAAATGACAGATTATCTGGAATCAAGAACCATCATAAAAACACTACATATGGAACGATGTAACTGATCTTACGTTAATATACAATAACAAAAAAATCCCACCAAACTAAATCACAAGCAAACAAAAAAAAAAAAAACGAATTTGCACAAAAGAGAAAAAAATGGAAAGATAAACACATCTAGTTCATCATAAATCCACGATCACAGACAAAGTAAACAAAAAAGCCAGCACATCCCATTAAGAAAAATCAAGACTTTAGCTAAGGAACCAAAAGATCTTTCAATTTCACGCACTCATGATCGAGATCTAAGAAAAAACAGGACCACCCATTAGTCCATAAACATCCAAGCAATACGCCAAAGGAGAGTACACAAGAGGCTAATGAGCAAAGACAGATTCAAAATGGGCACCAGCGATTTACCAGTGGCAAAACCCCTCGGGAAGGTGGAGATCCTAAGGTACGAGGCGGCTCTCGAAGCCCACAGCAACCTCGCCGCCATGATCACAGAAAGCTAATACCCTCCACCGCTCCACCCGACTTTGGAGCCAATTCCTCCGATTGGAAATATATATATACTGTGAATGAAGAGATCCGGTCCTCCTCCTTATATCGTACCTACGGATACGATATCGGATCTTGAAATATCGGATGATATAAACCTACATATCGGCCGATATTGTAGGAAGCTGTGGCGGTGGAAGGAGGCGAGAGGAGCAGCTGTTGGCTTGGAGGGAGAACAACCGAGATGGACGGTAGATGATTTCGCCCTTGATCACCAAAGTAACTCGGTGATGGTTTACTTATGTTCACTGAGGTGATGCTATACCTGCGCTCCGTGGCTAGCGGTGGAGTTCGCCGATACGAGGTGACGGGAAAACAGAAAACAACGAACGACCAAACCCACCAACCCAAATAAAAACAAAGAGTTGGTGGAACTCCCTGTGAGGGTCCATACACGAATGTTATTCTTGTGATGTCTCGCTATAAACACCTGCTCTTAAACAGATGCATCGATTTGAAGTAGCAAATTATCCTACATGATTAGTGTTGTTGCCAAATCACCTTTAAGAAGATTACAATGATACCTAAAAGTTTTCTAATTTTTTCTGAAAAATTTAGATGCCATTTTCAATAGTTTGCTGATGAAAATATATAAAAGATCTCGGAACCAGGAGTACCAACATGGACACTCCAACAATCAAGTCGGAAAGGAAGAATAAAATAGGCAATAGTCGGAGCTATATGCTGCCATGATTATGAGGGCATAAATATGATGAACACTCGAAGTGGACTTACCTTGCCGAGTACTCTCTTACCTATTTATAGTGTTAAGCGAGGTCATTAAGAGGCTACAAAAAAGTAATCTCTGATAAGCGTAACAGACCCTGACAGATTGTTAGGATTTTGCATTCTGAGATTCCTCCTTTAATGGCATTCTTTCTGTTATAACCACTAAATATGTTATGCTATCTTTTATAAACTGGCCTATTGGCTATGTCGACCATATTCGTTGCAGCATGCATATGGAAAGATTGATATAGCTGGAACAGGTGGGGAGACCACAACGATCTTGTTAGGCCTTGGCTATTTAGGTGCCATCTGGAAGCACTGTCGAGCGAGTTGCTGGTCTTCCTGTATTTCGCCAACACTATTGCTCATGAGAAAACGGACAAGAAGATGCTTGGTAGATATGACAGTGTTTAGCAGCTGATTTAGCCTAGGGCATCCGAGAATAGCATTGTACGTCGAAGGGACTAAAATTATAATGAAAGTAACAAAAATTATCTTCAACCAGGATCGAGTTTCTATTATGATAGGAAGAGTTATTTCCCATTCAACACTAACCAATTCACCGTTAAAGGCAACCAAAGGTATATAAACTGACTTTAGATAGTTCAATTACAAATTCATTCGAACAAAAGCATCATAAAAAAAATGTCAATCGAACTTTCACTATTAATAAGGATTCTTCTTACAGGATGCTTTGCTATCATCATTTAAATGATAATAGGGTCGTTGTTATGGGTATGAACCCCAATCAGGTCCATGTCAAAAAAGAAATTATATTGTTCACTCCTCTCTTCTTTCGGCTTCTTCGAAGGTCATCCTGCCTCCCAGGATATCATGTCGACCTCATTTTTAGTCGATCAGTTGTCAATCTCGGACAAGGATGGCTACCCCCGAGGTTTGGGGCAACGAGGTGTGTAACGTCCAGGTAAACATACTTGCCAAGATAGCCATATTGGATGAAATTTTCAATCTCTTTCTTCAGTCAGTGGTACCATTTGTCATAAATGATCATGGTAGAAGTAGTAATACTTGCCTTTGTTCTGGAAGCTGGAAGGCTTCAAGAGATTGGGCCTTCACATGTAGTGTTCCCCTTCAATATCTATCAAGATCTTCGAGCGGGGGATAAGAAGAGGGATGTAGTTGGACGATCGATCGGCAGGGTTTCTTAGCTCGGGGCTCCGCTGACAAGAGGAGTCGAGTTTGCCAAATGGAGTTTTGGAAGGCTCTTTTTGAGCTTTCTTGTGGCTCGGCTTTCTTTCTGCCTCGCACCGAGAGAGGGCTCCTTTATCCACGTGGATGTATTTTTCCATATGGGTGAGCACCTCCGAATAGACTTTGTTGGGGTTTTATCTAGAGAGTAAGTTAGTCAGGAGGGACGGAGTCCCCGTTTCAGGGCCAACTTGGCTAGGGAATCATCAACGTGATAGACTTCCAGCATGGCCACCTTAGCTCGAGCCACCTAGTCCTTCAATGGCTCCTTATATTGCCGTCGGACAGAGAAGACGTTGTCGGCCTCACACGACATCTTCTTACAAGCGCTGAAGTATGCCATAAACTTCTTTTATAACATAGAAAAAGAATTGATACTCTACGACTCAAGTCAAAAGTACCATGCCTAGGTTGCCTTCTAAAAGATGGCTGGGAAGGCGATGCACAATAGAGCATCGATAGCTTCCTGAATCCTAATGAGAGCCTTATAGTTTATAAGGTAGTCCAATGGATCAATGGTACTATCATATGGCTCCAGCTGCAATATTTTGAACTGACCTGGAATTGGCTCTTCCATGATGCGTTGGGAGAGAGGGGGCTCAAAATCAAATTCGGCAAGGCCTTGATCCTCCCCTCAGATGTCTGCGAGTCGATGGTTGATATCGCGCAGCTCATGATCATGCTTCTCGAGGCATTACTAGGCTCGTCGCCAAGTAGTCTCTTCAATAAACCCCTCTTGTGAATATCTCAAGGGATACTCGCTAGAAGAATCGGAGGTGGATCGGGAGCACTTTTCCTACCTTGGTTCCTTCCTGGACCATTGATTGTCCGGAGTCATGGCTATGCAAGAATGGTGCGGGTGACCACGTCAGCGGAGAGATTTGTCGATAACGAAATTATTCCTGAAATGATCGGTGACTTCCGCATCATGAGGGGGGAGACCGCGAGGGGAGAGACCATGAGTAGCAAGAAGTCCATTGGTACAAAGGTCCCACAGCAAGGGGACGATGACTACCATGAGCTGTAGGAGCTACGACCGGGGCTTCCACCAATAGTTAGCTCGTGGCAGGAGATTGTTGCTATTATAACCCTCGCATCACCGAGGCAAGGGCTTTGACTTACTGAGCTAGGGTAGCCAGCAAACTTTGCTCCGGTGCAAGCAGTTGAGGAGGAGGTGGGGCAACTGGCACTGGTGCTTGATTGGACAGTTCTGTGTCACATAGGTGCTGCCCAATGTAGCTTGTAATGAAGTCTTATACATGAGGTCACCAAAGCTTCAGATTCCAGAGATTTGGAAGTGTCTAAGCAATAACTCACCACCTCCCTACCTAACGTGCCAATATATTACTATTAAATCATCCTCATGGAGGTTATTATGGTGTCGAAGATTTCTCCAGTCCTTTTAAGAAAATTGGAATGCCACTTTCAGCGGTTTATCGATGGAGACCTACAAAAGGTCTTAAGGCCGAGAGTACCAACAGGGACACTCCGATGATCGAGTCAGAATGGATGGAATCAGCAATAGCAGCTAGAGCCGTGTGCCGTGATAATTATGAGGGCGTAAGTGTGATGAACACTTAGAGTAACCTTACAATACCGGGTGTCCCTCTTACCTATTTATAGTATTGAGTAGGGCCATGAAGAGGCTACCAGGGAGGTGGTCTCTAACGAGCATAATGGACTTTGACAGGTTGTTAGGATCTTGCTTTCTGGAATTCCTCCTGCTGGTATCCTTTTTGTTAAGACTACTGATTCTGTTGAGATGCTGTCTCCCATGAACTTGCCTATTAGCTATGTTGGCCATATTCGTTATAGCAGACATGTGAAAAGATTGGCATAGCTGGAGCAGGTAGGGTCGACCACAACGATCTCGGCATTGAGAGGTAGCTAAGTGCCGAGAGTGGACCTCACCGACAAAAGGCCAGGCGCTGAGAATGGATCAGGCACTAAGAGAGGGTGTCGAGTACCATCTTTGCGATGCACCCGGCCAAATGGAGGCCCAGATCAAGGTCGATTGAGTGCTAGACAAAAATGGGTGTCGATCTTGAACACGAAGTCTTCCAGAGCTTCTACAGGAGGTGGCAGGTGATGAAAAGGCCACCCGAGTAACTGGCAGTAGTTGATTTCATAGTTGGTGCTCCAGCAAGTATCTCGAGACCGAGAAAGAGTAGCTACCTAGAAACTTGAAGAGTTCATGCAAGCCAAGTACTCTCAACTATTTTATGAACCAGGTATGTTAATTTTGGGACCGAAATTTTATTTTAGGAGGGAAGAATGTAAAGTCCGATCCATCTAGGGCCATCTTAAGTTGTGGCTTGCCAACTTCAGCTCAAAGCTAAAAAAAAAATTGAAACAAGGGATTCAATCCCCTAGTTGATCGAGCAGTAAAACTGTCGAATTGATTGGAGGGTTGCCATGGAAGAGTGGGAGATGGTTGGAGGACCATTCGGGGTGGGTGGGACTGGCGAATGGCCAGACTTACCCACTGTTGAGCCAAGTCTATCTCTTTTGAACCCTCTCTGTAAATTCCTCCTCACATCACCCTCCATCGAACCAAAACCAAGCCTCCACCATCCTCTTCGCCATCTCCGGTGATCATCAGGTCGATGTAATCAAGCCTTTGCCATCCAAAGATTTTCCTCTTCGTCTTAAACCCACTATTTGCCTCCTTGGTCTT
This sequence comes from Areca catechu, assembly GCA_021397845.1. Lineage (NCBI taxonomy): Eukaryota > Viridiplantae > Streptophyta > Magnoliopsida > Arecales > Arecaceae > Areca > Areca catechu. The sequence goes on from CM038043.1 coordinate 4,257,512, forward strand.
AGAGATTTGAAAGATTTTGGACCCCTTTTACCGTTGGAAATTGGCATCGCAGGCTACTTTTTTGTCATCGCAGTAAACTACTTCCTTGCCATCACAGTAAGCCTCCTTCCTTCATCGGTACTTTTTTGTTTTTTGTGGTGCTACCATGGTGGCAATAAGGGGTAATGCCCCATTTTTTTCTTTTTTCGGCTCCTCTATTGGCGGATGGATCGCCACCGACTACGCCGCTCGACTCCACTATCTTGAACCCCCCCTTTTCTTTTTTTTTTTTTCTTGATCTGCTTGAACCATGGGAAGTCCCTATTCAGGCTAAGCGAGTGAAGAGGAAAAAAAATCAAATAAAGAAAAAAAAAAGAAAGAAGAGAGAGAATATAGAAGAAAGAGAGAAGAGAGAGAATAGAAAGAGAAAAGAGAAGAAAGAGGAAGAGTGAAGAAAGAGAGAAAAGAAAGATAGGAGAGAGAAAAGGAGAGAGGAAGAGAGAAGAGAAGAGAGAAGAGAGAGAGAGAGGAGAGAGAGGAAATAGAGGAAGAGAAAGAGAATAGGAAGAGACAGAAAAAAGGGAAGAGGAAAAATAAATAAACAAGTAAATAATTAAATTTGGACTAACTCTTTTCATGATTAAACTAAGATCTGAGCCTCTTTCCCTATTTTAGTTCATTTTTCTAAATAGAAGATTAATTATATAATTAAATTATTTTATCATAGTCTTCATTTCTTTCTTAGTAGAGGAGCACCGAACGTAGGATTTGGATTTGTAAAATATTAATATAATTATTTTCAGTAAGTTATATTGACCTCAAGTATACTATACTAAATATATTTTATCTAAAAAATTAAATTATTAATATATTATATTTATATTATGAGTTGCATTGAATTGCATAAAATATAATGTTTGTTGATGATGATGCTCTCTGGTCTGACTATGATCACACGAGTTAGGATCTAGATTCCTTTTGGACCTCTAGTTAGATGATCATTGGTACATAATTGATGGACGATATGTATAGTCAGGAGTTAGTATCTTTCTAGGTCTAGCCAAGTGGAACGATTGCTGGCATATGTTAAGAATTTATGTTTTCTTGTACGATATCAAAGCTAGCATTCTTCTGGACCTCTAGTGGAACAATTATCGGTACATGATCGATGGACGATATATGTAGTTAGGATCTAGTCTCTTTTGAAACTAGCCATGGGCTTATCGTGGTCGTAGTCAGAGAAACTAGGAGAGTGAAATAGAAGTGGATGGCCATCTGTGATTATTTTTAAAATATATATTATATTCAATATATAAATGGAAGTGAAATATATATTTTTGAAGTGGATGGCCATCTTTGGTTAGAAATTTATATTGATCGATTTAATATATCAGATTGGCTTATATTTATAGATAATTATTAAATTTTTTAATATATAAATTAGAGGTTATGATAACTTACTAAGTCTATAAAGCTCATTCCTTGTTTTTTGTATTTTTGTTATAGATCCAGAACATCATTTGGGCATTAGGATCAATCAATGAGGAGCTTAGGGTTTAGATATTATTTTCTTAGTTTTTATTTTTTTTAGATTTTTAGTCAAACTTCATTTCTTATCCATCTTAATGAGAAATTTCATTATTAAATGAAAGGATAAATAAATTTTGCATTCGACCACTACCGGGTTAACTATTATAAAGGTAGGCCATGTAGTCCGATAAGATCAAATTATAAGAAGATGCGGTTGTCTGTCATATACCTGGTTTGGATCTCAAGCTAGGTCGTGACATATATAATGTAATATAATATAATAGATTATAATATAATCTAATAAAAGATTATAATATAATATTTTTATCAAATATTATTATATTATATATTTATAATATAAATATAATATTATTTTTAATAATATTATAATGTATAATATTAATATAATATAATATAATGGATTATAATTTAATCTAATAATAAATTATATGTGATATATTATAATATATTAGTATAATATATTAATATAATATTATTATTAAATATTATAATAAAATTATACTATATATTTATAATGTATTATAATATTAATTTATATTATATTATATTTATAGTGTAATAATATAATACAACGATATAAGATGTAATTATGTAATTTTATTGATAGGTATTTTGGTTATCAAAAATTTTATTTAAATCAAAATAGTTTTCTGAAATTAATGAGAAAGTACTTTTAGAAAGCAGCCCCAAAATGAAACTTTTTAGAAGTAAATATTTTTAGCTTTCTGGTAAAATTAACATAGTTTCTTATATTTTTATCAAATACTATTATATTATTCAAAAATATTTTTGGAGGAGCAAAACATATTTTCTAATATTTCAAAGGCTTAACTAAATAGAGCCTAAACTCACATCATAGACTTCTGCATAACATCATAGGCTCCTGTTACGGTCGTAACGGTGACGTGGCGTGTCTTAGATTTCGTTGGACATGATTCGAGCCACGTGGAGTTTTTTTGGCAAAGTCAGTTGCGGCTCCACCCGGTCGAGGCCGAGCTCGGCCCGGGCCCTCCTACCGCCTTGCCAGGCGGCACCCTGAGACGTTACCACCCCGACCACCAAGTCAAGCTCGTCCCGGCCCTCTTGCAGCTCCGCCAGGTGTCCACCCAGGAGGGGTCCACCTCGGCCGAGTTCGGCGGCTCCCCCGCTCCCTCTCCAGGTGGCACCCGGAGACGGTCCCGCCTCGACCGAGGTCGAGCCGGGCCCCTTCGCTCCTTCGCCAAGTGGCGCCCGGAGACGGGACCACCTCGGTCGAGTCGAGCGCCCTTCTGCCACTCCGCCAGGTGTCCACCCAGGAGGGGTCCACCTCGACCGAGTTTCGACGGCTCCCCCGCTCCCTCGCCAGGTAGTGCCCGGAGACGGTCCCCCCTCGGCCGAGGTCGAGCCGGGCCCCTTCGCTCCTTCGCCAGGTGGCGCCCGGAGATGGGACCACCTCGGCTGAAGCCGAGCGCCCTTCTGCCAGGTGTCCACCCAGGAGGGGTCCACCTCGGCCGAGTTCAGCGGCTCCCCCGCTCCCTCGCTAGGTGGCCCCCGGAGACGGTCCCGCCTCGGTCGAGGTCGAGCCGGGCCCCTTCGCTCCTTCGCCAGGTGACGCCCGGAGACGGGACCACCTCGGCCGAAGCCGAGCACCCTTTTGCCACTCCGCCAGGTGTCCACCCAGGAGGGGTCCACCTCGGCCAAGGTTGGCAGCTCCCTCGCTCCCCCGCCAGGTGGCGCCCGCATCCTTCGCCAGGTGGCGCCCGGAGACGGGACCACCTCGATCGAGGTCGAGCCGGCCCCTCCGCTCCTTCGCCAGGTGGCGCCCGGAGACGGGACCACCTCAGCCGAAGCTGAGCGTCCTTCTGCCACCTCGCCAGGTGTCCACCCAGGAAGGGTCCACCTCGGCCGAGGTCGGCCAGCTCATACAGAGAAGGTCCCGAAGAACAGAGGCGCGGGCTCCGAGGTTGCCCCTCGAGCCATGCGCGCCGCACCTCGAGAAAGGCGCCCCGTACGAACGGCGGCGGCACGCGAAACATCACTTACGTCGGCCCGACAGGTTCCGCAGTCGAGAGACGAGGCTCTGACAAAACAGGACCCGTAACAGACAGCGCCGACGCCTGGGAGGGAGAACACTCACGCCCGACCCGAGGTCTGGTCGGCGGTCTGGCCAGCGCCCCCCTCCCTTACTCTTTCCCCGCTGGGCTCGGCAAACGAGGCCGGAAGGCCGCCCGGCCCACTGAACCAAAAGGGAAAAGAGAAAGGGGTGGGGGGGAGGAGATGAGAGCGACAAGGGAGCCTCCCGGGAGCGGAAGACGAGCAGGCAACAGGAGGAGATAAAAGGAAGGAGAAAACGGACGACAAGGTAAGTGAAGTAGAGCAAGTGAGAAACAGAGGCTGGAAGCTCCGCTTCAAGAGCAAGATCCAAGTCCCGAGAGGGGATCGCTTGGCGTGAGCTCGGCAAAGAAATCCAGCCGGGTTTCTGGCCTCTCTGGCATCTTTCTTGCTAGCATGTTCTCTGAGTCTGGGACTCCTTCGGGGGCCCGTCCCAGAGATTCTGTTCCCTCTCGCCATCTACTGACTTGATCGTCGGAGCTCCCTCGCCGGAATCCCTGGCCAAGGTTTTCTGACCTTGCCTTGCAGGTTTGGTCCAGCCAGGAGGCCCCAGGGGCAGGACGGTCTAGTCGGATCGGTGGTTCCGAGGCCACACGGGCGCGGCGGTGAGATCGGCAACAGCTCCTAAGTAACCTCATACCATACAAGAAATCCAAATAAATCTTAAAAGAAGCTTTTTTTAAAAAAATCTATGATTATTTCTACATGATCATATTGAGGGGATATTTATAGGAGAAATATTCTAAATTAATAGATTTTCCAAAGTTCCTTAAAATTTAAATTTACTAAAAAATTTAAAAAATGAAGAAAACATAAATAAACAATAAAATAGTTTTCTTGACTTTATATAATTTGTGTCGTTTAATCTATATGATTTATCATCTATTTTGGTTATATTTTCCTATTACGTATGCATTTGGAGGTAAACTTTTACTTGTCTTAGAAACATGTTATTAAAGCCTCAATGATTGGGTGATGGGTTGGATTGGTGAGACATCAGGGTTCTCACTCTTTGTCCCCGTTCTACCAGCCATCGTCTCAGTAGTGTCAAGTTGACATACTCATCTATAGGTGAAGAAAGGTTATGAAAATCGAAGCACCTTGCATCAAACATTACCTGATATGGTAGGGCATGTGGGGATAGCTACACCAGGTTTAACCTCCTATCCCTTTTCTCAATCAAAAAAAAAAAGCCTCAAGGATTGGGTTTGTCGGGTCAAGCCAAGTTGGTCAAGGATTGAGCTTTGTAAATTAGATTAAGTAACAAATCAAATTAGAAGGGTCCACCTATGTAATTATAATGAAGGGGTCTCATCTAATCTTTTAAATCCGAATACATTAGTTACCTCAATGAGTCATCAATAATGTATAAAATCAAGATCTCGGTTTATCTTGGCCAAATATAGTAAGTGAAAAATTTTGTAGAAAATGGAGATTTACCAAGATATCAACCGATATTTTTTGGTTGAGATATTAAATTCCCAAACAATATAATAAATCCAAGATTTTAAGCTACATGTGGACATTAATTTCAAAATTTTTAATTAAAAAATTGCTTAAGAAAATAAAAAAAAGATAAATATATATAGATCATTATTGATCATTATCTCAATTTTTTTTATTTATATAAAGCAAGACAACATGACTAGAATTTTTAGCTAAGACCAATATAAAATGAGATTATGACCCGGATAAAAATCTTAGTCTAAAGTTAATATCAAAATGTTTAGAATGTCTCGCAATTTTGTATGTTATTTTTTATAACTTGCTTAATTGAGTACAAACGCAACTTAATTAATTGTTGAGCCAAGGATTCAGATCCCATGAGATATTGAGATAGGTATTGATGTGGCAAGATCGCTGACGTGGAGTAGCTATCAGACGCCACGCCAGGGAAAGCCGCCATGCTAGACGTCGTGCCAGTTCCCCTGCTCGGATTCCTTTGCCGGGCTGAGCTCCCCCAGGATAATGGCACCGCCTGTCAAAGCTGAGCTCTGTCCTCCACCAGGTCAGACTCGCGAACCCGAGATGCCTAGGCCGGAGCCGAACGGCGCCCTCCAGATCGAGCCCCTCTTCGAGGTCGAGCCATCTGATTCGGACCCGTGCTCCGCCCTCCTGAGCAAGCCCCTCAGGGATCGAGCCCCGTGGTTGAAGTCGAGGTCAGCCCTCCTCCACCATGTGGAGCCTCTTCGAGGTTGAGCCCTCTGGACCAGGCCCGCACTTCGCCCTCCTGAGCAAGCCCCTCGGAGATCGACCCTCGTGGTCAGAGTCGAGCTCAGCTCTCCTCTGCCATGTGGAGCCTCTTCGAGGTCGAGCCCTCTGGATCGGGCCCGCACTCCGCCCTCCTGAGCGAGCCCCTCGGAGATCGAGCCCCATGGTTGGAGTCGAGCTCAGCCCTCCTCCGCCACGTGGAGCCTCTTCGAGGTCGAGCCCTCTGGACCGGGCCCGCACTCCGCCCTCCTGAGCGAGCCCCTCGGAGATCGAGCCCCGTGGTCGGAGTCGAGTTCAACCCTCCTCCACCACGTGGAGCCTCTCCGAGGTCGAGCCCTCTGGACGGGCCCGCACTCTGCCCTCTTCCGCCAAGGCGATCCCGCGAGCTCGAGGTACTTAGGTTGGAGTTTAGCCCGGCCTTCTTAGCTCAAACCCCCGGATCAGACGTAAGCACCGGCGAACCAAGGGACATCACTGCCATCCCAGGACACCGGCGAGCCACCCGAGGATTGCACTGAGACATCCGCCAGACCGCAGTGACCACCTACGGCCACCGGTTATACAGAAAGGGGAGAGGCCCACTGATCGAGGCGCCATGCTCCTCATCGACCACCTGGAAAAGGAAGTCAACCAGGAGATTCGAATCCCAGGGGCGGCGGCCCCCCACCAATTGAGGTACTGACAGTTTTCCCGGAATGAGGTGACCAGAATCACGAATCGGGAAAGGTGCCTCGGGACACCGCCGCACACGCCTGACAGCCCGACGAAGATCCCAAGACGAGCGCCAACGGTAACCTAGACTACAAGCTCGATGGAAGCAAGACAAAGGAGGTAACACATGCAATACCACTCAAATACAAGTGCAAGCTCAACCAGAGAGCACAGCACCACAAGAATTCAAGCAAGGGCGGGCAGAAAGGCTACACAAAGAATCCTCCCAGCCTGCCTTTCCCCCGACCCACTTGCATCCCACTTCACACTACTCACTCATAGCGTGGAATCCATAAAGAGGGGCTCGAACAGGATGATCTGTTTCCCTGGATCGTCACTGACTTGACCGTCGGAGTGCCCCCTCGGAAATTCGGTCCAGGTCACTAACCCTTATTTTGCAGGTCCGGATTGCCAGACGTGATGGAGCGTATCTCCGCCAGCCCGCCAACAGCTATGGGCCACGATGATCTTGATGGCAATAGGTATCATTCCATGTATCGATATAGAATATCATACTAGCATTCTAGTATTTCAATCGAGATTATGGAATATTCCATTTCGGAATATAGGGATGGGGTGCAATACTGGTGCATTCTATTGTATAAAAAAATTAGATATCTTATTTTACAAGATTTAAAATCATATATCGACATCATACCGTGGCTTGGTTTTGGGTTTGGCACGTGCACAGGGATACCGAGAAGGTATCATTTTATGTACGATATAGGATACCGTTCTAGTATTCCAGCATCTTGATCAAAATGTTATGAAATATCTCATATCAGGAATATGAAATTGGGTGGAATACCTGTGCATTCAATTTTATAATAAATAGATAATTTTATTTTAGGGGATTTAAATCATATATTGGCCATCACCTGCGACTGGGTTCGGCACGTGCGCAGGCACAACGTGATCGAGGTCTTGTCACCACCGGTTAGATGTTAATTGTTGAGCCAAGGATTCAGATCCCATGAGATATTGAGATAGGTATTGATATGGCAAGATCGCTGACGTGGAGTAGTTGTCAGACGCCCGCCAAGAAAAGCCGCCGTGCTAGATGCCGTGTCAGTTCCCTTGCTCGGATTCCTTTGCCGGGCTGAGCTCCCCCAGGATAACGGCACCGCCTGTCGAAGCTAAAATTCGTCCTCCGCCAGGTCGGACCCGCGAGCCCGAGATGCCTAGGCCGGAGTCGAACGGCGCCCTCCAGATCGAGCCCCTCTTCGAGGTCGAGCCATCTGATTAGGACCCGCGCTCCGCCCTCCTGAGCAAGCCCCTCAGGGAGTCGAGCCGTGGTTGGAGTCGAGCTCAGCCCTCCTCCGCCATGTGGAGCCTCTTCGAGGTCGAGCCTTCTGGACCAGGACCGCATTCCGCCCTCCTGAGCAAGCCCCTCGGAGATCGACCCTCATGGTCGGAGTCGAGCTCAGCTCTCCTCTGCCGTGGAGCCTCTTCGAGGTCGAGCCCTCTGGACCGGGCCCGCACTCCGCCCTCCTGAGCGAGCCCCTCGGAGATCGAGCCCCGTGGTCGGAGTCGAGCTCAGCCCTCCTCCGCCACGTGGAGCCTCTTCAAGGTCGAGCCCTCTGGACCGGGCCCGCACTCGCCCCCTGAGCGACCCCCTCGGAGATCGAGTCCCGTGGTCGGAGTCGAGCTCAGCCCCCTCCGCCATGTGGAGCCTCTCGAGGTCGAGCCCTCTGGACGGGCCCGCACTCTGCCCTCTTCCGCCAAGGCGATCCCGCGAGCTCAGGTACTTTAGGTTGGAGTTTAGCCCGGCCTTTTCAGCTCAGCCCCCGGATCAGACGTAAGCACCGGCGAACCAAGGGACATCACTGCCATCCCAGGACACCGGCGAGCCGCCCGAGGATTGCACTGAGACATCCGCCAGACCGTAGTGACCACCTGCGGCCACCGGTTTACCAGAAAGGGGAGAAGCCCACTGATCGAGGTGCACACGCTCTTCACCAACCACTTGGAAAAGGAAGTCAACTGGGAGATTCGAATCCCAGGGGCGGTGGCCCACCAATTGAGGGTACTGCCAGGTTTCCCGGAATGAGGTGACCAGAATCACGAATCGGGAAAGGTGTCTCGAGACACGCCACACGCGCCTGACAGCCCGACGAAGATCCCAAGACGAGCGCCCAACGGTAACCTAGACTACAAAGCTCGATGTAAGCAAGACAAAGGATTGGGACACATGCAATACCACTCAAATACAAGTGCAAGCTCAACCAGAGAGCACAGCACCACAAGCAAATTCAAGCAAGGGCGGGCAGAAAAGCCACACAGAGAATCCCTTCAGCCAGGCCGCTCTTCCCCGACACACTTGATCCCACTTCACACTACTCACTCCTAGCGTGGAATCCATAAAGAGGGGCTCGAACAGGAGGATCTGTTTTCCTGGATCGTCACTGACTTGACCGTCGGAGTGCCCCCGCCATAAATCCCGGCCCAGGTCACTAACCTTATTTGCAGGTCCGGATGGCCAGACGGTGAAGGGAGCGCACTTCGGCGCCAACAGCAGCTATGGGCCACGACGATCTTGATGGCAATAGATATCATTCCATGTATCGATATAGGATATCATACTAGCATTCTAGTATTTCAATCGAGATATTATGAAATATTCCATTTCAGGAATATAGGGATGGGGTGCAATACTGGTGCATTCTATTGTATAAAAAAATTAGTTAATCTATTTACAAGATTTTAAAATCATATATCGACCATAATACCGTGGCTTGGTTCGGCACGTGCACAGAGATATCGAGAAAGGTATCATTTATGTATCGATATAGGATACCGTTCTAGTATTCCAGCATCTTGATCAAAATGTTATGAAATATCTCATATCAGGAATATGAAAATTGGGTGGAATACTTGGCATTCAATTTATAAATAAATAGATAATTTTATTTTAGGGGATTCAAAATCATATATGGCCATCACACTGCGACTGGGTTCGGCACGTGCGCAGGCACAACGTGATCGAGGTCTTGTCACCACCGGTTAGATGAAACCCTATTGGTGATGCGGACCATCGGATCCGGCCCGGATCGAGCGCGAGGAGGTGGAAGGGTTGCGCGTATTATGTCGGGCCCCACACACAGCGGGAAGCGGGTATCCGTGCAGGCAGGCGGCCGGTCCCGCGTTTAATAATGCGTCCAGAGGTGACAAGAGACAAAGTTTTTCTCTTGACTTAATTGACCTATCATCTTCCTCAGTTCTAATTGGCAGTTAAAATACAGCATAGTAATAAGGTTATTTTGATAAAGGAAAAGCGCATTTTCGTCTTTTTGAAAATAATCGGTCCGCCACCATCGAGATGCGGAACCCTTGGTGGGGTTTGCTGTTCTTGCCATTAATCTGATAACATAAATCCCATGATTGCTACATTTATCTCTTTAATCAGAGATAACGGATTTTTTAATTTTTATTTTAGCCTATCACGGGTTATGCTGACGTTGGAAAAGTATAGGTCTTTGTTTACTGGGAATCCCTTTTTTTTTTGATATTTGCCCTCATCAAATTTGATGAAAATATTAGGAACGGACATGATGAAGATGCCATTATCATCTTCCTTCGGATTTGGATTCCTTGCGGCTACGAGTGTCACCTTATCAAATCCCGATAATATTCATGGCTAAGTTTCAGGGAACCTGGACTGATATCTGCCATACCAAATATTTTTTTATCTGAAGCAGTTCATTATCGAGGATAACTCTATGACGGTCATCGGCATGTCCATTTGCAAATCTATTGAAACTCCTCAATAATTATTACATGAACTATTTTACTTGGAAAAAAAAATAATGGTCAGCTCTATTTTTAATCATCAGTATATGAGCAGCTGATATACAGAAATGCTAATAGCTCATATAAATTTTATCCTCAATCTTCAATATATACTGTTTTTTTTAAAAAAATTTTACATACAGTATTTTAAGTCTATTTTCCAGACAAATCAGCAATTTTACATATAATGACAATGAATTGCAGGGACAAAAAATAAATATCCAAATTTTTAAAATTTTGTGAGTCGGATAATATCTAGATTATCGCTAAGATGATAATTTAGTTGGTAGAGATCTTGCCTTATATCTAATCGATTACAGGTTCGAGGCATGATCCATGCATGATGATTCAATTAAATGTATGAACTGTTTCTTGAGATCCATGATGGATTGCATTGGTTGAAAGATCAGGATTATTCTTTTTTATCTCCATTCCATCAACAGGCATTAGGTTGATCCTCATCTATAGATCAAAAAGGTTGTAAAAATTTAAGTACCTCATATCAAATATTATTCGATGGGACATGAACATACAGGATAGCTATACTAGTTTAACCTCTTATAAGATCTTGGTTTAAATTTTGTCACCTCCTGTTGCTGTGCTCCCCCTGGACCGAGCTCTGCCCGCAGTGCTGGAAAACTCCTTGGCCAGCTAACCTGCAAAAAATCTCCTGGGCGCCGGAGGTGCTCTGGCGGGGACACTCCGAAGCTTAAGTTAGCGAGGGGTCTAGAGCAACGGACTGGAGAGAATCAAAGAGAAGCATAGAGTGGAAGAGAAAGAACCTCTCTCTCTTTTCCGTGGAGGTCCCCTGAGCACCTTTTATAGGCATGAGATACTGCCAAAATTTGTTAGAGGCAGAGACGAAGTTCCGATCTGCCCCCGGGAGAATCATAAGAGATGGCCAGGTGGCACAGGATCGTGGCCACGTCGAAAAATCCGTTGCAACAGAATTCTGGCACCAGCTGGAGGGAATCTTCCGGAACCCTCAGGCGCCCTCCCGAATGTGGATCAAGTTGGTCGGCCCCTTGGTTGGTCGGCTTCCCTTAGGTCGGCTTCCATGGAATAATAGTTCAATGGCCAATCAGCTCGTGGGCGCTCAGTGGGGATGCATCAGGGCCTCCATGGGAGCCGACCGACGGGGGCTCCAATCCGCCTTAACCGGCCGAATGCCTTGTTCGGCTCAATCTCGGGTCCGACCGGGCGTATATAACAGTTGCCCCCCTGATGTTGAGCTTTGAGAGGCACGTGACTTCGAAGTGCAACAGCATAATTCTCGGTGCAGATCGCACCCGTATGGGCCTGATCCAGAATCGTCGCGACGGGTCGCTTCAAATCTTTCCACGATCAGCCTTCTAGATAGATGTCGGCCCCTCATTGCGGGGGCCGAGGGTCACAATTAATGGCGGAAGGGTGTCATTACGAATGTCAGGCATCCAGGGGCGCTGGCGAAAATGAGGGACGCGCTATGCCAGGTGGCGGCATCCGGCGGTCAGCTTCAACCTCCAGACTTCTTCACCGTTGGTTTGGCTTGCACACGGATCGCCGCCTGCCATCAACTCGTCGCCTCAATTTCGGGGAACGTGGACGGACGCGTCTCCTGACAGGGCGGTTGAAACGCCCGCTAAGAATGAAGCGATGCCCCCCCAGAGAACTATAAAAGGAGGGGCGGCATGCCCTGGGGAGGTTTGCTGGTTGGTTCCATACTCCGCGAGAGAGCTCCTTCTTCTTCCTTCGCGAGACTCGGTTCTTAGAAGGTCGTCTTCAGGTTAGCCCCTAAGTCTCCTCCTCCTTCTCCATTATTAATGGCGACCACTAGCAGGGGCCCAGTCCGTCGAACTAGGTAGCCAGGGCCAAGCGAGATCCCATCGTCCATGACCCGAGAGCGGGTCGAGAACCTTAGAGTAGTTTACGGGATCCCCACCACCCTGCACCTCACGTTGTCGGGCCGAGAGGGTAGAGTGAACAACCCATTAGGACCAGGAACTTTACCAATGTACGAGTCCCACCTCAAGGTCGGCCTGAGGTTCCCACTGCATCCCTTCTTTGTAGAGGTCTTCCGTCATTATAGGGTAACCCGCACAGCTGACTCTGAATAGCATTCGAATCATCTACTTTTATAGTATTGTGTCATAGGACCAGACTCAATTTGGGTTAACCTCTTCGGCAACCTTTTCCTCTTGAAAAAGGACTTTAGGAGTCGGGAATGGTGGATTTCACTCCCCATTCCGGCCGAAAAAACCTAAAGTATCTTCTGTCGGCCATCCATGGGTGGAAGGCCCGGTTTTTCTTCGTAAGTAGTCTTCAGCCTTGGAGTTTCGAGCCCTTATGGAGGGAGCCATGGGCGAGACTCCGAGAGGGGAGGTCGATCCTGATGGCCGACCAAGCCAGTTACAATAAACTTAAAGGAGTCGATCTGACCGCGGCATTCGAACTGCTGGGTGAAGACCGCCTTCACCGAGCAGGGATCAGCCCGCAGAGGTTTTAGGTAAGGGCCGACACCTTTCTTATAGTTTCGCCACCACATTTTTTGCCATTTTTCTGCCTTCGGCTAACTCCGACCTTCTTTGCAACGGGAAAAGGGATGAGGAAGATAAACAAAACTAAAGTGTTCAGCGGGCGGTGCGAAAAGGCCCACCCCAGAGTCGGCTCCGACGTCGACGACCGAAAACCAAAAGAAGAAGCGGGAGGAGAGACCACCCGCACCGATCGTGAAGTGGAGTCCGACCAGGATGACCCCCCCCTCACGGAGGTACTGGCCAAGAAGGCATCCGGGACGTCCGGGGCTCCATCCGCCGCCGGGGAGTCGGCCGTCCCACAGGCACAGGAGCGATCGGGTCTACCTAGTACAATGGCCGTGCCAACCTCTGAGCCTGTCAGTCCGAATGCAGCAGGGCCCTCAGGGGGCAAAGGAAAAGGAAGTGATGTAGAAGAGGCCGACAAGGAGGAGGCAGAAAAGGAGTCTGATGATGAGGTCCGCCCGGAGGGGTTCCAGCATTGGATGCTCTGGAGCACCCCCAGAGAGCACGGAGCCTGCTCAGGGGGGTGATGACCGACTTCGACTGGGAGCAGTCAATTCAGAGAAACTGAGCGATGTGGCGGTGGGCTCCTACCGCAATCTCATGAGGGTAAGGCACTCCACTTAACTTGTTCGATTATTTGCCCCTTTTCCTTCTTCTTTTGGCTCTAACTCAGTCTCGTGTCCGCAGCTCCTCCACCATTTCTTTGATGGATGATGGTATAGGCGAGTAATCCACTCAGCCAAAACCTTCGCCAAAAGGGTGCAGGAGCTGGAGGCCACCCAAGTTGCCATGGAGCAACCCAGCCGCCCTGGAAGCGTCCCTGAAATCAGTGGAGGAGAGTCGTCGGCCGCTCAAGCAGTGGCCGAATCATTGAGGGAGGCCCTGAAGAAGGCAGAGGCCGACTGGCCTACCGGGAGGCAGTCTGAAGAAGAGAAAGGCAAAAGTGGCCTCCCTCACCACGCAGGTTGCAAGAGGAGGAGGGCGATTTTCAGAGGCCGACAAAAGAGCCAGCCGAAAAGGCCATGGTGGTGCAGCTGGCGGCCCAACTTGAGGAGGTCAAGAGCAAGCCACAAGGCAGGTCCGGGATGCAGTAGCAACACAAGGACTCCTCCGCCTTCGACGAGGAGGTAGAAGAGGCAGCGTCGGGCTTCTACCGGGAGGGCTACAACGACTGCAAGAAGAAGGTGGCCCTCTTTTTCCAGGAGCTGGACCTGTCGGGTGCGGAGCTGAAAGGGCCTGCGGAGGAGGGAGAGCCCCAAGGAGAAGGGGAGGCGGAGGAGGCCAGGCCGAAGTAGAGATAGCGGCATCTCGACCGAGTCTTCTACTGCTGCAGTCCCAGCTGTCCCTCTGGTTGTAGCGGATGGGACCGAAGTTGAGGCCCCCGATGTGCCTTCAGTGGGCCAACCTAAGGGGTTTGTAAAGGTCCGACCCCCTTTTGTAAGTGCCCATTTTTGAATGTAATGAAAAATCTCACCCTTGTTCTATATACGTATGTGTTGGTTGATGCTCTCTCCAAATTCTTCTAAGTCTTGTTAGTCGGCTTTTCTGTGCCATAAGTTACTTTCCTTTTCTTTCAGATTTTTTTTTTTTCAAGTGATTCTGATCGGCCTTTTTGTACCGCGGGTCACTTACTTTTCCTCTAAAATTTTCCAAGTATTTCCAGCCGGCTTTTCGAAGTCGAAGCAGGAAGGTTGACAACTTTTTAATTCGGACTTATGAACCAGGAGATTCACTCCTGGTTTGTTCGTCAGATGAGTCAGGTTTGCCATCTATTCATCGCGTGACCCCACATGAGCCATGCACGACGATCGCGACGAGGAGGTCGAAGAGGCAGCGTCGGAATTCTACCGGGAGGGCTACGACGACTGCAAGAAGAAGGTGGCCCTCCTTTTCCAGGAGCTGGACCTGTCGGGTGCGGAGCTGAAAGGGCCTGCAGAGGAGGAGAGCCCCAAGGAGAAGGGAGGCGGAGGAGGCCAGGGCCGAAGTAGAGATAGCGGGCATCCCGGCCGAGTCTTCTACTGCTGCAGTCCCAGCTGTCCCTCTGGTTGTAGCGAACGGACCGAAGTTGAGGCCCCCGATGTGCCTTCAGTGGGTCCGACCTAAGGGGTTTGTAAAGGTCCGACCCACCTTTTGTAAGTGCCCATTTTTGAATGTAATGAAAAATCTCACCCTTGTTCTATATACGTATGTGTTGGGTTTGATGCTCTCTCCAAATTCTTCTAAGTCTTGTTAGTCGGCTTTTCTGTGCCATAAGTTACTTTCCTTTTATTTCAGAATTTTTTTTTTTTAAGTGATTCTGATCGGCCCATTTTGTGCCGCGGGTCACTTACTTTTCCTCTGAAATTTTTCCAAGTATTTCCAGTCGGCTTTTCGAAGTTCGAAGCAGGAAGGTTGACAACTTGTTTAATTCGGACTTGAACCAGAGATTCGCTCCTGGTTTGCTTCGTCAGATGAGTCAGGTTTGCCATCTATTCATCGCGTGACCCCACATGAGCCATGCACGACGATCACCGACCTGGGTCGGACTTTCAGAATGGGCTGCCCTACAGCCTCTGCCGACTGGAGTCAGACTTTCGGAATGGGATGCCCTAGGGCCTCTGCCGACCGGAGTTGGACTTTCGGAGTGGGCCGCCCTAGGGCCTCTGTCGACCGGAGTCGGACTTTCGAAGTGGGCTGCCCTAGGACCTCTGCCGACCGAAGTTGGACTTTCGGAGTGGGCCGCCTGGGGCCTCTGCCGACCGAGTCGGACTTTCGGAATGAACATGGAGGAAACTATAATCTTTATTGATAGTACTTGCGGAGATTATCTACATTCCATGGTCGTAATATTTGTTGTCCATCCATCTGCTCAAGCCGGTAGGTCCCGGGCCCGATTACTTCATTGACAAGATAGGGGCCCTCCCAATTAGGAGAAAGCTTTCCTTGCTCGGTCGGTCTTGAAATCTCCGTACTCCACAAGACCAAGTCACCAACCTGGAAGGCTCGCGCCTTAACCCTCGAAATATCGAGCCATCTTCTGCCGGTAAGCTACCATCTTCATGCTTGCTTGTAGCCTGGTCTCCTCCAGCAAATCAGATCAGCTCTTCGTTGCTCCGAGTTGGTCGGCTCGATAAGGTGGTCAACCCGTAGAGATTGCAAGGAGATTTCTACGGGGATGACCGCCTCACTCCGTAAGTCAAGTTGAATGGAGTTTCTCCCGTCGCCGTCCGAGCGGTGGTCCGATATGCCCACGATACGGAATAAAGTTCTTCGCCCAAAGTCCTTTGGCTTCATTCAGCCGAGTCTTCAACCCATGCAAGATTGTCCGGTTGGTGACTTCAGCCTCTCCGTTGGATTGTGGGTGGCCGACCGAGGTGAGCCGATGAGAGATTGGTATTGCTGGCAAAAATCTCGAAACCTCGAGTTGTCAAATTGCCTCCCATTGTCTGTGATAATCGTCCGTGGGATACCGATATGAAGATAATGCAATTTCGGATGAAGTTCTCCACCTTGGCTTCCGTTTCTCTGCGCCACCGCGCTTCTGCCTCCACCCACTGGGTGAAGTAATCAATGGCCACGAGGAGAAATTTTCGCTGGCCCAACGCTGGGAGAAAGGGTCCCATAATGTCCATGCCCCACTGGGCAAATGGCCACGATGCTACAAGCAGGGTCAGCTGACTGGCGGGCCTCCTCTGGATCCCTGAGTACTTTTGACACGCGTCACACTTCTACACGAAGTCTGACGCATCTTTCTGAATTGTGGATCAGTAATATCCATGTCGGAAAATTTTTTAGGCTAGAAATCTCCCTCCAAGGTGGTCGCCGTAGATGCCTTCATGGACCTCCCTGAGTGCATAGTCTGCATCAGTCGGCCCCAAGCACTTCAACAATGGCTGTGAGAACGACCGCTTGTAGAGAGCTCCATCGAGAATGACGTATTTTGAGGCCGTCAAGCGTACGCGCCTGGCTTCAACTGGGTCGTCCAGAAGGGTGCCCCAGGCCAAGTATGGATTGGGTCCATCCACGATGCCTCCTGCCCAACTTGATGGACGTCGGTCGTCTCTTCCGCGATGCCTGGGTGCTGCAGATGTTCCACAAAGGTCCGGTCAGAGGTGCCGACCACAGCCGTAGCTAGCCATGACAGAGCGTCCACCCGGGACAACTGCAGCTGAGGATGTGGAGAATCTTGAAAAACTTGAGTGAAGATGTAGAGCCTCGTACCTTATTTAAGTACTTAGTCAGGGTAGGGTCCCTCGCTTTAAACTCGCCATTCACTTGGTTGACTACCAACTGGGAATTAGAGAAGGCCCGAATTCGGTCGATGCCCAACTCACCAGCTATCTTCAGCCCTGCAAGTAAAGCTTCATACTCCGCCTGGTTGTTGGAGGCTTGAAATGCAAAGTGTAGAGCATACTCTAAACATTGTCCGTCGGGGATGGCTAGGATCAGGCCCGCCCCACATTTGGAGAGATTGGAGGCTCCATCTACGTGAAAGTCCAGGTGGCTCTGCCCCTCTCGCTGGTGGGTTCGTCCCATGTATTCAGCAATTGAAGGGCGGCTTCCGTTCCCCAGGTGCACTCTGCAATAAATCAGCAATTACCTGGGTCTTTAGGGCCGACCGGGATCGATAGATATGTCGAACTCGCCCAGCCTGACGGCCCACTTAGCAAGCCGTTCAGAGGTGTCCGGACTCCGGAGGATCGCTTTGAGGGGCTGGTCAGTCAGCACGACGATTGGGTGTGCCTGGAAATAAGCCTAAGGCGCTTCGCCGCCATGACCAGCGAGTAAAACCAGCTTTTAGACTTTAGGGTACCTCGTCTTAGCATCGTGGGAGGACTTTACTGATGTAATAGACAGTCCTTTGCTGGCTTCTTCCCCCCATCTGTACAAGAACGGCGCTGACGGCTTCGTTAGAGGCCGCCAGGTATAGATATGCGCCTCCCCTCTATTGGTTTGGCCAACAGTTTTGTTAAAGTCCGTAGTCCACACAGATCCTCCACTTCCCACTGGCCTTCTTCACCATAACAGCATTGGCAACTCACTCCGGATAGTGGGATTCCCTAACAACCCAGCGTCAAGGAGTTTTTTCACCTCTTCTTCAATGGCCCTTTGCCTTTCGACGGCAAAGCTTCTTTTCTTTTGCCGAACGGGCCTATACGTCAGATCGACCTTGAGTTAGTGAGTAATGATATCCGACGGGATGCCTGGCATGTCCGAGGCCGACCAGGCAAAGACATCAGCGTTGCTTCTTAAGAACCCTATCAGCTTCTGCTGGGCCTCTTCGCTTAATGTACTCCCAATTTGAAGCACTTTAGTAGGATCATCCTCTCTGAGTGGAACAAACACCACCTTTTTGATCGGCTGATCGCAGTCATTAGCCTCGTCCCTGGGATCCAGTTGTTCGAGTGTGGGGCTCTCTTCCAGCTGTCTGTCATGAATGGCCAAACATTACCTGGCATCCTGCGATCTCCCCTCGTTCCCCAACCTTGTTACGAGTTGGGAACTTTGCCAGTAAGTGGTAGTGGATACGATGGCACGGAACTTGTTGAGGGCTGGCGACCAAGATGGCATTGTACGTCGAGATCGTCCGGACGACCACAAAGTTGACGGGAAAGGTCCGTTGGCGAGGTTCTGTCCCGAGGGTTACGGGTAAGATGATTTCTCCTTCTACACCAACGGAGTTTCCCCAAAGCCAGTGAGTGGCATCAAGGAGTCCTGCAGCCTTGACCTAGACAAATTCATCCGAATAAAGGCATTATACAGCAAAACCTCCGTACAGCTTCCATTGTCAATAAGGACACTTTTACATCATAACTGGCAATGATTGCCGACACAACAACTGGGTCGTCCCCTAGGAGATGTGGTTCCAACAAATCTTCATCAAAAAAACTGATTATGCCAAAGCCCCTGGGCCTCTTCACAATATCTTGGCCCCATCCATAGCCTTGGTCGGACCCTTGTGCAACATGCCAACACCTCCGCCCGTCGGTCGGATTGGAGGGGGAGTTCAGCCTCTTTAGGTGGGTTTCTGACAGTAGAAGCTTCAGCCCGATCCCGGTGGGGACGGACGTACTTGCTAGGTACCCCCGCCTGATTAAGTCTTCAATGGCATCCTTCAGTTGGATGTACTTCTCGGTGTCGTGTCCGTGGTCCCTGTGGAACTGACAATACTTGCTCTTATTTCGCGCAGCACGGGGCCCCTTTGATCGAGGCCTTTGGAAGTAGTTCTCGATTTCCATGAGGATTTTCTCCCTCGGAAGGGAGAGGGGCGCATAGGTCTCAAACTTCTTAAAGAGGTCTCTCGGTTTTTTGGGCTTCGGCGCCGAATAGGTCGGCTGTCGTCGCCAGGAGGTCGGACTGCAGGAGCCTTGTCGCTCCGCTTCTTAGTGGCTAATCTCCCCTCGCTTGGCGGCGGCTTGCAAATTGCTCCTCTGCCAGGGTATATTTGTGGGCCCTGGCAACAGCTCGGTGTAGTCCTTTGGAAACTTTTTGTCTAGGGAGAATTGTAAGCCTGGACGACCGGAGCCTCTCTTGAAGGCAAACATTGCTACCGAAGCAGGCCATGTAGTCCCGAAGAGTCTCCCCCTCCTTCTGGAGTATGAGGAAAAGGCAGTCGGTGTTCTTTGGGACTCGACTGCATGTCCTGAAATGTGATAGAAAAAGAGTCTCAAGTTGGGAAAAAGATCGGATCGTACCTGGTCGGAGGGCCATGAACCATATCCGGACGGCCTTCTTCAAGTGGCTAGAAAGGCGACAATGGAGGGCGTCAGAAGCGCCCTGTACCATCATATGGCCTTGTAAGTGCCCAAATGATCCAGTGGATCGGTGGTACCATCATAGGGGTCCACCTGGAGAATTTGAAGTATCGAGGAATGGACTCCCCCAAAGATCTCGGCAAAAAAGGCGGACGGTGTTGTAGACCTGCCCCCCTTCGGCCTTCTGTCGTTCGATGATCTCTGCCATGCGCTCCTCCATGCGCATGATCTTACTGTCGTAGTCATGCGGTCTTCAGCAGGCGTCGACCGCTGAGGGAAGCAGAGTCGGCGAAAGATGGGGAAGCCGACCTCGCCCTTTTCCTGCTAGCGTGAGCCCCCAAAGATCTCCGGGGCTCCGGGGCGGCTCCTCTGACTGCTGACTCCCCCTAGAGCTGTTGGTGGTTGATGCAGGACGCCGCGGGCGGCCACCGGTTTTCAGCCGCTTCCTAAAAATGCTGGATCGATGAGGTAAGTGTTTCAATGTGGTTTACCAGCATTTGGAATTGCTGCAGCCCCAAAGTGACGGTGGGCTCGGCAGTGGCGACCGTGGCATCTTCCTCGCGGAGTGCTTCAGGCCTGTGGGGGGAGTGCCTCCCTCTAGCGGAGACACTCCGCGTTCTTCCTCTCACCATGTGTAGCTTCCTCCAGTTGATCTCTCCTTTTAGAACAGGGGAGCGGAACGGAAGTTTGGAGGCCCCCTTCCTCTAGCGCCAATCTGTTGCTGCGCTCACCCCTGGACCGAGCTCTGCCCGCAGTGTGGAAACTCCTCGGCCGGCTAACTTGCAAAAGGTTCCCTGGGCGCCGGAGGTGCTCCGGCGGGGGACACTCCGAAGCTTAAGTTAGCGAGGGGTCTGGAGCAACAGACTGGAGAGAATCAAAGAGAAGCATAGAGTGGAAGAGAAAGAACCTCTCTCTCTTTTCCGTGGAGGTCCCCTGAGCACCTTTTATAGACATGAGATACTGCCAAAATTCGTTAGAGGGCAGAGACGAAGTTCCGGATCTGCCCCCGGGAGGATCAAAAGAGATGGCCAGGTGGCACAGGATCGTGGCCACGTCGAAGAATCCGTTGCAACAGAATTCTGGCACCAGCTGGAGGGAATCTTCCGGAACCCTCAGGTGCCCTCCCGAAGTGGATCAAGTTGGTCGACCCCTTGGTTGGTCGACTTCCTTAGATCGGCTTCCCCGGAACAATAGTTTCCATGGCTAATCAGCTCGTGGGCCCTCAGTGGAGATGCATCAGGGCCTTCGTGGGAGCCAACCAGTGAGAACTCCAATCCGTCTTAATCAGGTAAATGTCTTGTCCGACTCAATCTCGAATCTGATCGCACGTATATAATACCTCCTATGACATCTTGTTTTAAGTTTTGTAGTAAAACTTTGCCATCTAAATTAAATATTTTATAAAGAACAAAAAAGTAAAACAAAAGGCAGTCAAATCAGGGCATGTCCCCAAAAATCCCCATGAGATAAACAGTCAACATCCATCACCCAAATTCATACACAGAGTGCAGGGAAAAAAAAAATAGAGTAGAAATATCAACTGCAAACAAAATCCCAAACGGCATCAACGTGATATCTACTCCAGACCATCCACCAACCTCGAAGTTGAACTCCAAGGAGCAAAATAATTTCCAACCAACTGCTCTCATCCGTCTGATTTGTAATTGGACGGTGGAGATTTGCTGGATATATTATTACTTAAAAAACCGGTGGTGGCCAAATTATATCATCCAAGCTATTTTTTTTGGTTAAACAAAAAGAAGAGGAGCCAGGCTTCGGGCATGGCCATCCAGACGGTCCCCAATTT
Organism: Areca catechu; assembly: GCA_021397845.1. Classification (NCBI taxonomy): domain Eukaryota; kingdom Viridiplantae; phylum Streptophyta; class Magnoliopsida; order Arecales; family Arecaceae; genus Areca; species Areca catechu. The sequence continues at coordinate 4,278,904 of CM038043.1, forward strand.
CAATCAGAAAATGTTCGATATATGGTACATATTAATTTTTTCGTAGTTATTTTCATCCAAAAATGAGTATGTCAATCTGACTATCACTGACGTTAGTCGAGTGAATGAATTCAATATATATATTTCTAACTTTTTTCATTACCACCGATCAATAGGGATTTCATTATTTTATTAATTTTTTTGATTTTACTCCTAAATTATTTTTTTTATTTTTTATTTTATTTTTAAATTTTTTATCAAAATATGTCTAAATCAAATTTGAATGTCTATCAAAATTATGAAAAAATTTACAACTAATTGCACCACACACCAGTGATCATCCGAGCTAATTATTCGGCGATATTTATTGTGGCCATCCGACCAAACGGCCCTTGGACAGGGTCCCAACTTGTATTGCAGCCCGGGTCTTAGAAAAAAAACAAAAATTCGGAAATAAAACAAAGAAAACGGAGAAAAGGGGCAGAACGAGGCTGACTCTCTTGTTGGATTCCGTCAGCAGTAGCTTTCTCCGGATCGGCGGTCGGTGTGGTCGGCCGGCTTTGGCCGCCGCCCCCCAATTCAAAAAGGCGCTGCCCTTCTAAGCTCGGTTACCAAACTGCCCTCGAACTTTCCGAGGAGCGCTAGCCGGAAAAGCGGAGCCGGTTCTTTACCCAAAAAGGGAAAGCCGGATAGATCTGCCGAGAGGAGTGGATAACTGAGTGAAGTGACATTTCTAGCCTTGTAATTGGAAATAGTTTGTTGATGTTGACGTGGCACTCGCCTGGGCACTGCTAGGGCTGAAATGGCCGGGTCGGTTTGGTTTTAAATGATTTTTTTAAAACCAAAATGATATTTCAATTTAAAAAATTTCTAAAATTAAATATTTGATTAAATATAATTAATTTTTTTAATTTAATTTTGTATCGGTCTGATTTATTCGTATAATTTTTAAAATATTTAAATAATTTGAATGATTTTTTAGTAAATTAAAGAGGGTAGGAGAGAGGAAAAAATCAGAAAGTTATTGAAAAGAATAAGATTGTAAATAAAAGATCAAAAATGAAAAAAATAAAAGTAATATATTTACATGATATTTTAAAAAATAAAAAAATATAATATATAATATAAATGTATTCTGTATATATAAATATATAAATAATTTTGATTAATCGATTTGATTCGATTTTAACATGTTACATTAATTAATAAATTAATAATTTGATTTATTTTTTTATTGAATTAAATTGAATAAATTAAATCATTAAATCATCGTATTGGTTCAGTTTGGAATGGACTAGATGATTTGATCGGAATTTTTTTCATCCCTACTGTGGTGCCATTTGCAACTTGGCAAACAAGAGGCAGCAAGCTCATGGTGTAAAGCTAGTCCTTGTTTCATGCACAATAGGGTGGGCATATGATGGTTTAAAGTAATTGTTCTCGAGATTGTTTTAAAGAGTTATAATTATGTTGTACAAAAGTGGTTTAATCCTTACTAAAAAAAAGAAAAAAGAAAAAAGAAAAGGTGTCTTAACTAATAGTTAATATTTTGTAAATTCGAGGGAGTGTGGTTTGATGGTTTAAAGTAATTGTTCTTAGGATTGTTTTAAATAGTCATAATTATGTTGTACAAAAAGTGGTTTAATCCTTACTATAAAAAAAAAAAAAAAAGTTGGCTTAACTTGTTGGGATATCCCGGTTCAGCTATAAACTAAACTCTGGTTCGACTGGTCGAAGCCCGTTTCTCCGGATTACGGACTTCGGACCAAGAAAGGGACAGTCCAATTGCAGGCAACCCAAGGCTTCATACCGGACCACAGCGTCCGGAGTTCGGACCTTCGGGTAACGTCTTCGGCTCCGGTCGAAGACCAAACTACTTATCGACTCCCGAAGACACGTACTTCGGTTCCCACCGTAGACACGATCTCCGGCTTCGGGAAATACCAAGTCTTCGGTCCACATAAGGAGAAATCTGAAGCCTGGATCACAATTTGTTCCAGAAAGGCAACTGTAACCAATGGTTACAATCGACACTCATCATGCCATAATTATGGCACGTAACTCCTGCAGCCACGCCTTCAATCTGACCGGAACCGCTCAATGACAACCCACGATCGCCAATCATGGAAGAGATTGGCTTCCCATGATCACCAGAAAAAGAGCGGGATGCAAGCCGGAGGCATTCTTTAAATAAGGATAAGAAGGATTACTCGAGATGTACGCGAACATTCTCGCTCACATATGCTTACAATCTCCAAGAGCCTTTTTCTCTTCCACTCTCCAAATCTTCCCCATTCTGTGACTGGAATCCGCCACTGACTTAGGCATCGGAGTGTCCTCCGCTGGAACAACTCCGGCAAGGGATCTGTTTTGCAGGTGAACCAGGAAGCGGTCCTACGACACAGCAGCTCCGACTAGCCGATCCAGGGACTCCACGCCAATAGTTTGGCGCGCCAGGAAGGGGGCGACATTAACATTTTTTAAGCTCCCTCTCAGACAAGGGGAAGAAAAAAGTTTTTTGATGGCAAGAGAAAAAGCCCCAATCGCTTCTACAAGCCGGAGTCGTGCTCTGTCTCAGGGGGGTGCACCCTCGGAGGAGAACGATGCTCCACCTCCCATAGTTATTGTGGGAGCACAGCAGTTTGAAGCTCTTATGAACTAGGTTGCCAACCTAACGGCCATGGTTCAAGAATTCCAAGACAGAGCCTTTCTGGTGGGAAACCCACCGGCTGTTTCTAGACATAGCTCTCGATCTCGAAGAAGGAGAGCTCTACGGGAGGATTCCGCGTATCCCTCCCCCCATTCTTGGCCCTCTCCTGAAGGCCAAACTTCGAGATTGCCCAGGTCCGCCAATTTCCCACACAAAGGAAAGAGATCTAGGCAAACTCCCTCACCCTCCTCCAGAGACTCCAATCTGTGGAGAGAGCGTCGAAGCAGACTCCCGATTATGACGGGAGGTTCAGAGCCATCGAATCAGAGATGGCGAAGGCACGAGAGCACAGGATGCGGGATCTTAAGGATCCCGATGACCTGATTGTGGGTGACTTACGCCTACCCTACACCGACCGCATTATGGTCGAGGTCACCCCTCGACACTTCAGGGTTCCCCAAATGGAGCCCTACAACGGCACCACCGACCCCTTCAATCATTTGGACAGCTTTAAGGCTCATATGATGATTCAAGGAGCTTCGGATGCGATGTACTGTTTGGCGTTCCCAGCTACCTTGAAGAAGTCCGCTCGGATGTGGTACTCGAGCCTGCGCCCAGGTACCATTGATTTCTTTTCTGAGTTAGAAAAACTATTTGTCTTGTATTTCAGGACCCGCCGCAAGACTCCTCGGAATACGGACACATTGTTCCTTCTTCACTAGAACGAAGGAGAAAGTCTACGAGATTATATCTCCAGGTTTAATGCGGCCACGCTTGAGATCCCAGATCTCAACAAACACGTGGCCATGTCAGCATTGAAGAAGGGGCTTCGTACCTCCGGGCTTACTTTCTCCCTGGATAAGAAGTTCCCTAAAAGCTACACTGAGCTCCTATCAAGGGCTCAGAAATACGCCGATGCTGAAGAGCAGGCGGTGAATCGATGATTGATTGAAGGAAAACCCCCTTCAAAGAAGAAGAATAACAGGGGACAAGGTCCCCAAACTTCTAATAACAACAGCGGCAGATATGCAGACCGCTGAAGAAGCCCTCCCAAGCCCAGAGCATTGAGAGGAAGATTCAACTCCTACACACCCCTCAACCTCCCTCGAGAGAAGATCCTCATGGAGATAGAAAAAGAAAACTATCTCCAATGGCCCAATCCTATGAAGGTCTCCTCTTCCGTAAGGAACAGGAACAAATACTACCGATTCCACGGGACCACAGCCATAATACAGAAGAATGCATCCAGCTGAAGGATGCAATTGAGGATCTCATAAAGAGAGGGTACCTGGGGCGGTATATCGGTTGCCAAGGCCCTCGGTCGGAAGTAACTGCTCCCCAGCCACCTTCTGAAGAGGCCAAATTGCCAAATCAAAGGCCCACCAACGAAGGTGTAGGGATGATACACCGACCCACCAATTGGAGAAGGGATGAGGACGATGCTCCAAAGTGACTCAAAGACAACAACGCCATCCTCTTCTCCGACGATGACCTTGCGGGAGTTCGGCTCCCACATGATGATCCTCTTGTAATTTCGACCGTAGTGGCCAATTATGATGTACAACGGATCCTTGTAAATAATGAAAGTTCGACAGATATCTTGATGTACGATGCATTCTCTAAAATGTGTTTTCCTATACATCAACTGCAAAGATCCCCCATATCGCTCTCTGGTTTTGGGGGCAACCAAGTTTTTGCTGAGGGGAAAATTGTGCGCCTGTAACTCTAAGTATCGAACCTCGATAAAAGACACTGCCAATCAACTTCACGGTAGTCCGGATCCCCTCAGCATACAATATTATTCTGGGGCGGCCTACCTTGAACAAGTTCCGGACCGTAATATCCTCTCACTACCTCTTGGTACGCTTCTCCACCAGGAACGGGTGTTGGAAAAGTTAGAGGAAACCATAGGACGGCACGGTAGTGTCTGATGATTGAAGACAGGCATTTTAAGGATTCGACTATCTCGGATCAGCTGGATCAGAGAGATGAAACTACAAATCTTGGTAAACCCATGGAGAGGACCGTTCCAGTGCCTTTGAAAGAGGAAGTCCCTCCATAGTTGTGTAGATCGGGAGCGCACTTGATGAGGAAACCAGAACGGAGCTGATCCATTTCCTCAGGGACAACGCCGATGTCTTTGCCTGGTCGGCTTTGGACATGCCTGGGATTCCTATCGAAGTAATTACTCATCGGCTGGAAGTGACCCCTGGGTACAAGTCGGTGCGGCAGAAGAAGAGGAGCTTCGCCCCCGAAAGACAGCAGGCTGTAGACGAAGAGGTTGGCAAGCTCCTCAAGGTAGGGTTCATCAGAGGCCCGCTACCTCGAGTGGTTGGCCAATGTGGTGATGGTGAAGAAAGCTAGTGGCAAGTGGAGGATCTGCATTGACTATACAGACCTCAAAAAAGCTTGCCCAAAAGATAGCTTCCCTCTCTCAAAGATTGATCAACTGGTCGACGCCACCGCCGGCCACTAGTTGTTGAGCTTCATGGATGCCTTCTCCGGCTACAATCAAATTAGAATGAATCCACAAGATGAGGAGAAGACATCATTCATCACTGATAAGGGCCTCTACTGCTACAAGATGATGCCGTTTGGCATCAAGAACACAGGAGCGACATTTCAGAGGCTGATCAACAAGGTGTTCGAAAAGCAACTGGACAGAAATATGGAGGCCTATGTTGACGACATGATTGTCAAGAGCCTTTACCGGAGAGATCACATCCATGACCTGGAGGAATCATTCAGCGCTCTCCAGCGCTACCATATGAAGCTAAACCCGGCAAAGTATGCCTTTGGGGTCACTTCGGGCAAATTCTTGGGCTTCCTTGTCACCAAACGAGGGATTGAGGCGAACCCAGAGAAGATTCAAGCCTTGAAAGATATGAGACATCACTCTTGCAAAAAGGAAATCTAGCAGTTGATAGGGAGGATTGCCTCCCTAAGCAGATTTATCTCTCGGTCAGCCGAGAAATGTCTTCCGTTCTTCAAGGTGCTCCGGCAATCAAAGGGCTTCGAATGGTTCGAAGACTGTCGTGCTGTCTTCGAGAAATTGAAGAAGTATCTGGAGACCCCGCCATTGCTCTTCAAGCCAAAAGAAGGCGAAGTTCTCTACCTGTGCCTCTCTACTTCAGATGAAGCAGTGAGTTCGGTTCTTGTCCGAAAGGAAGAAGATGGGTCCCACAAGCCGATTTACTACATCAGCAAGGTCCTGCATGATGCAGAGACGTGGTATGCAAAGATGCAGAAGCTGATCTACTCCTTAGTGATTGCGGCAAAGGGACTACGGCCATACTTTATGACCATGCCATCGTGGTACTAACTGATCAACCTCTCAAGACCGTTCTACGATCTCCGGATACTTCTAGAAGGATAGCTAAGTAGGCTGTGAAGCTAAGTGAATTTGACATCAGCTTCCAACCCCGAGTGGCTATGAAGGCTCAGGTGCTCTTCGATTTTTTGGCTGAGTGCACCTAGAATTTTGAAGACGAAGCCTTTTTGGTAGAAGAAGAAGCCCCGAAGGAGACGAAGTTCGTTTGGGTGCTTCATGTGGATGGAGCTTCCAATGCTATTGGGTTCGAGGCTGGACTCATGTTGGCCGAACCTGACGGCCATACCATAGAATACGCACTAGTTTCTCCTTCCGCATCTCCAATAATCAGGCCGAATATGAAGCCCTACTTGCTGGACTTCATATCGCCAAGGATTTGGGAGTCCGGCAACTTCGAGCCTTCTCAGATTCCCAACTGGTTGTGAATCAAGTCAACAGAGAATATGCAGCCAAAGATCCAACCTAGGTACAATACCTGGAGAGGGTACGGGCTTTATCTTTCCAACTGAAATATTTGAGATTATCCATGTTCCATGATCAGAGAACTCTCGGGCGGATGCACTGTCTCAACTGGCAACTACAGCATCGGAGTCCCTCGGACGCACCTTTGTTGAACATCTTGAGACTCCCAGCATAGCCAAAGAGGCTACAGAGGTGCGCTAGATCAACACTGAGCCAAGCTTGATGGATCTCATCATCAGATTTTTGAATGAGAAAGAACTACCGGAAGATAAGACAGAGGCCAAGAAGATCCGCTAGATGGCATCTCAGTACGTTATCTTAGATGGAGCCCTCTACAAGAGATCGTTCTCCCAGCCATTGCTAAAATGCTTGGGACCCACCGATGCAGATTATGCTTTGAGAGAGGTCCACGAGGACATATGCGGTGATCATTTGGGAGGCAGATCTCTGGCGTACAAGATCATTTGACAGGGGTATTATTGGCCCTCCATCCAGAAGGACTCAGCAGATTTCGTGCGGAAGTGCGACCAATGCCAAAGGTATGCCAATGTACAGAGACAACCTGCGAGTCACTTGACTCAGCTGGCAGCCCCATGGCCTTTTGCCCAGTGGGGGATGGATATTCTTGGCACATTCCCACCAGCATCAGGGCAAAGGAAGTTTCTCCTAGTGGCCATCGACTATTTCACGAAGTGGGTAGAAGCCAAACCATTGGCCCAGATCATGGATGGCAAGATGGAAAATTTTGTAAAAAACTCAATCATATTCAGGTTTGGCATCCCACATATCATCATCACGGACAATGGGAGACAATTCGACAATTCGAAGTTCAAGGACTTCTGCGCTCGGTACCATATCCAGCATCGGCTAACATCCGTTGCTCATCCACAGTCCAACGGAGAAGCCGAAGTCACCAACCGGACCATCCTCCATGGTCTGAAGACAAGGTTGAACGCCGCCAAAGGACTTTGGATCGAAAAGCTTACCTCCGTTCTCTGGGCATACCGAACTATCCCGAGAATGGTCACCGGCGAATCTTCGTTCAACCTGGCCTATGGTACCGAAGCCGTGTTACCTATCGAAGTCTCCCTACAGTCCTTGAGAATTGATAACTATGAAGAGCCTGAGAATTTTGATCGCAGAAGGACTGATCTGAATTTACTATCAAGCACTAGGCTACAGGCCCAGATAAGGATGGCGGCATACCAGCAAAAGGTCGCCAAGTATTACAACTCAAGGATGAAGGAGCAAACTTTTCACACGGAAGACATGGTATTGCGAAGAGCAGAAGTGTCCATGCCAACTGCACAGGGTAAACTCTCCCCCAACTGGGAAGGTCCATATCAAGTCGAAGAAGTCATTCGACCAGGGACATAACAACTCAAGACCCTGGAGGGGAAGACCCTAATCCGGCCATGGAATGTACAAAACCTTCGCAAATACTATCAATGAAAAAGTTCCAAAAACTCCTGTGCAAAGGTTCTCAACCCTACTCAACTCAGAATGGCTAGTTGCATCGACTGAACGACAACAGTCTGAATGACCCGATCTGAAAAATCGATCAACTGCGCAAAGGAAAGTCTGATCCACTCACCTTATCGGTATGCCCGTCGAGCGCAATGGATAGTCTAACCAGGCCACCAAAAAGATCAAAGGCACATGGATCACTCTCGTAACCTACCCTATGATAAATCCGAACACGCACCGAGGCGGACATGAACAGCCTACCTTAATCACGACAGAAAGTGCACAGGGATGGTGTATACACTTTACCCTACGAAAAATCCGAACACGTGCCTAAAAGGACCACTATCGTCCTTTCTGTCAACAACAAACATTCTTAGGACGGTCCAATTGACCTTACTTCTTTCCTGAAGACCAAAAGTGGTCTACGGAGTCTACATTACATATAAATCATTGCAAAGAGTGCATGGGAAGAGGTAACAGAAAAGATTTTTCTTTCCTTTCAAATTTTACACAAAAAAAGGAAAAAAAAAGAGAAAGGAAGAAACTCTCATAAAGAAAGAGTAAGAAAAAGGAAAAGAAACTCTCCTAAAGAGAGATAGATTAAAAAAAAAGGAGCAGCAGCAGCAGAGTCTGGAAAATTTTTAATAACTCCCCGACGGGTTTTTCCCGTACCGTCGGGGAGAGACCTGGTGGGACTAAGAAGGACCCCCGGGGTTCCCGTCCGAACCCTCATCGGAGTCAGAATCGAATTCCTGGCCGGGAAAGGGAATGGAGGGTTTGAAATTGTCCAAGCCCTTCAAGTTGTAAAACTTGGAGGCTTTCCTCTGGCACTCCCAAAACCCCTGGTGGAAAGAGTCCAGGGCCACCCCGGTGAGCTCGTCCTTGAAGGCGGCAGAAGCTTTGAAGTTTGTGATGGCGTCCGCCGCCTCCCTCCTTAACTCTTCCATCGTCGTGGTCGCCACCGTGACTTGAGCCCAGGCTTCCCTCAACCGAGCCTCCAGCAGGCGGACCTTCTTTTCAAGACGGTCCACGAAAGGCTCCTCCTCTTCATCTCCTGGCCCAGGTGACTCCGGACTCCGCTTCCTTTTTGGGTCGATAGCCCTCCTCTTTGCCACATGGCGGAGCTCATAAGTACTGAACCTCATGGTTAATGGAGGGAAGAAGCCGACGAAAATGATGGCCTTCAACAGCGGAGGGCAGGGTCGAATTTAAAGAAACCCTGCGCCCACGACCGACTGCGGGGAGGCATGCCTCACGTCTTTCCCAACTGCATTAGAAAGTGCCACATGTCCGGGCGACGCTTCGAGAACCAGAAAAGTCGCTCGGAGCCATCTCTGGGACAACAACCGCCGTCGCTTCGAATCTGGAGAAATCCTCATCGTGCGATGGCATCATTAATGGCTTCTTTTTGGAAAAAGAAGACCCGACGGCTCGCAAGGCGTAAGAAATTATGACTGTACAAATATCGACGTGCCACGTGGACAGCAATAATCACGATCCAATCTCCTAGATCACTGATTAGCGGAGAAATGACTCTTGTCCGCCTTAATGGACAAACCTAACATCCGAAGGAATATGACGGTCTTTAACAACGGAGTTCTGGTCCATTCTAGAGTTCGTCCTCACCAATTGAATGGCCTTCGGCTACGACTGCTCAACCAAACAGGAAAGAGAACGATAAAACTGGTTCTTATCGACTGAATGGCCTTCGACTACGGCTTTTCAACTAAGCAGAAAAAGAAACGGTAAAACCGTTTCGAGCTACACAGGAAGCACAACATGGTGTATGCAAAGGAAGGAAAACTAATTCCAAAATTTAGAAAAGCTATCATACAAAGTTCGTTGATCAAGCAAAAAAGAAAGGAGGAAAATACATCTAGAGTGACCCAAGTCACTCAACATCAGTAGAAGAAGGCTCCACACCACAGGACTGGATCACCTTATCAATTTGCTTTGAGAGGACCTCGTCAGTCTGGGCCGGGACCGGAGAACCTTCAGCTTGGACTCCTCCAGCTTGAGTTTCCTCCTGGATCAGAGTCAGAGTTGGGGTCACCTCCGGATTTTTGACTGGGGTAGCAGCCTCCTCCGGGCATGGCACCTCCTCGACCTCTACCATGGCTTCGGCCCCCTCCACTTCCTCTTCTTCTCCAGCTATATCGAAAGGTGGAATGCTGGAAAGGTCGAGGTGAGGGAAGGCCTCCTTTACTCTAGAGAGTCCGTCATTGAAGCCGTGCTGGTAGCCGTACAAGATTACTTCATTGATCTCCGCCTGGAATTGCGGAGATGTCTTGAAGTTCGCCACGACATCATCAACCTGCTTCTTCAAAGACGTAGACTCCCTCTTAGCAGCTTCGGACTCCAGGATCGCCTCTTCGGCCCTCCTGGAAGCCTCCTCCACCATCTTGGTCAGGCTCCCTATCTTCTCCTGATCCTCCCTGACAGCCTGCTCCAGGGATTCGACCTGCTTCTTGCTCCTCCTCCACCCTACCTCTTGCCCCGTCATTGTTACATGAGCACTTCTCAGTTCGCCCTTCAGTTCACGAACTTCATCAATCGCCCGGGCAAGACGGTCCTCCATGGATTGCTTCAACTCCTCGGCTACTTCCTTGGCAGCCCTAGTGGTCTGGAGCTCTTCCTTGAGGTCGTGAATGAGGCCGTCTACGTTCCCTAGGCCCTCTTCCATGAAGGTGAGGTCGTAGACCAGCTACATCAAAAGAGAGGGGTCATGAATCGAACAACCCTCAAGATAAAGAGAAGTGGCAGGATCATACCTGTTGCAGAGCGAAGAAGGCAGAATCGGACATCCTGGAAAGGCTCCGGTTCCGAAAAACAGCCAAGTGGTGAGGCAGAAGCGTGCCCTTCAGCACCTGCCTGGCTACGGCCGGGACCAGCAGCCCCCTTGTAGGCAAAAACTTCGGGAAGTTCATCGAACAGACTTCGACTGAGGAAGCCCCGCAGGCGAACTCTCCTTCGACTTGCCGTGCTTCACCCCTATCAGTAGCAAGGGGGCAAAACGACGGCATTTCCGCTCCCTGAGACGGGCTCCCCGTGGTACGCATTGGGAAAATAGCCGCCGGTGGAGCTTCGACTAGATGGGGTATTGACGGAGACCCTTCCGCAGTTATTACGTCTTCTCCTGAGGTCCCCCGGGAAGACGAAGTGCTTTGGTCCCCTTCGGGACCATCCTTCCGAGATTTCTTCCGCACCGCAGACCTGGTAGGAGGGGCCTGTGCCACCCTCTTTTTCGAAGTTTGCCGGAGCTAGCTCAAGCCGGGCCTCATTCCGCCACCTGCAAGCAAAGGATTTCACTTCAATTGATTGTACTACAATAAATCCAAGAAAGAGGAGCAAAAATTCCTATTTCTATACCTAATGAGGGGAATCTGCTAATTCCCGCCCGGTGGAGATTTCTCTCCTCCAATAATTCCCGAATAGGAGCAACTTCAGAGTTGACCAAGAGGTCATAGTCCGACTGGTCGGCCACCAGGACCTTCTTCCTGTCATTGGCGGTCAAGCGAGGCTTCTTCCACACCGTATCGAAGCCCGATAGATTGAGAGACAACACAAATACAAAAATGGGTTTCCACCTATGAATGGCGCTGGGCATATCCTTGATAACCCTACAGCCTGATCTGGAACCAATCACCCACCATCCGTTACTGTGGAAATCCTTCTTGAAGACGAAAAGGGCCGTGAACAGATTGGTCCTAGGCACTATGTTCATGATGCTGCACATAACCAGGAACCCACAGATGTTCCTGATGCTGTTCTGGGTCAACTGCGCTGGCACTACTTGGTACAAGCGAAAGATCTTGACGAAGAAATGGTGCAGGAAAAATCGAAGACCAGCTTTCAGATAATCTTCATATATGGCTATACACCCAGGGGGAGGTTCGTTCACCCGCTCCTCGGACGCGGGGAGGACGAAGGAAAACTCCTTAGAGATGCGGTAGCGTTCCCAAAAAAGGACCGCCTTACCCTGAGAAACCGAGCTGGGAACCGACTCTGGGCCTACTATGTCTCCGGCCCCCGAGGGTCCAACCTGTTTCCCCTAACTTTCTACAGTCTCTTCCATGACAAAGGAATGAAGCAAGGGAACAGAAAGAAGATTCTACCTGAAGAATAGACTGGTAGTCCGGAACAGCTCGGACGGAGGATGAGATGAGGTTGAAGAAGCTTTGCCCAGACCTTCGCCTTTCCCCAAAAGAAAAGTAAGGGTCTCTAGAGCCCGCCGGGATTAAATTGACTCAAGGTTACCGTGGGAGGTAACCCACCTGCAACTGACCACCAGGATAAGATATACCCTTTATCCAACGGATGGAGGATGGCCACCACAACTATCCAAATCCCAACCAAAAGATCGCCTCAACCACCGTGCAACGGGAAAAGAAAGGATGGCCCCAGGGCCACCCACTTTTTCTCTCTTCCTCAATCCGGGAGTGACACCTGTCCACCATCTGATTTTTAGATCATGATAGACAGTCCAATCAAGGATCTCGTAATCATCCCCTGCACCGTTTCTCTTAAGGAAAACAACAAGGCATTAATACTCTCACTTCTCGAGGCAAATCTCCACTTCGAAAACTGAGAGTAGGGGGGCAACTGTTGGGATATCCCGGTTCAGCCATAAACCAAATTCCGGTTCGACTGGTCGAAGCCCATTTCTCCGGACTACGAACTTCGGACCAAGAAAGGGACAGGCCAATTGCAGGCAACCCAAGGCTTCATACCGGACCACAGCGTTCGAAGTTCAGACCTTCGGGTAACGTCTTCGGCTCCGGTCGAAGACACGATCTTCGGCTTCGGGGAAATACCAAGTCTTCGGCCCACATAAGAGGAAATTCGAAGTCTGGATCACAATCTGTTCCAGAAAGGCAACTGTAACCAACGGTTACAATCGACACTCATCATGCCATAATCATGGCACGCAACTCTTGCAGCCACGCCTCCGATTTGACCGGAACCGCTCAATAACAACCCACGATCGTCAATAATGGTAGAGATTGGCTCCCCATGATCACCGGAAGAAGAGCGGGACGCAGGCCGGAGGCTTTCTTTAAATAAGGGTAAGAAGGATTGCTCGAGAGGTACGCGAACATTCTTACTCACATACGCTTACAATCTCCAATAGCCCTTTTTCTCTTCCACTCTCCACATCTTTTCCATTCTGTGGCTGGAATCCACCACTGACTTAGGCATCGGAGTGTCATCCACCGGAACAACTCCGACAAGGAATCTGTTTTGCAGGTGAACAGGGAGCGGTCCTGCGACGTAGCGGCTCCGACTGGCTGATCCAGGGACTCCATGCTAACATAACTAATAGTTAATATTTTGTAAATTGGAGGGAGTGTGGTTTAGTTGGTTGATAGGTTCAAAGATGCCGATGAAAAAAAATAATCCTTAAATAAGAAATCATCCTTTATCAAACAAAAGAAAAGAAATAATCCTTAAATAAATGTTGTAAAAAGAATCACTACATTAGTTGGAAGGAATTATGTGAATATTGGCATGTTGCATCATAATTTTGTTGTTTTTTTCCTATTATTTCTTGTTGCAACTAATAGCCAATAATGGATGGTACAGGAAAAATCAATTATGTTTGATTGGATAAATAATGGCCACTTTCTCATGATGGTGGTAATAATGGTTTTGAAAGGGTCAGGGAATATATATGTATTTGAATTTGATCCCAAACGCATTAGCTATAAGCATAGCATTTGTATTTAGTTTTTGAAGCATGTTAAACAAAAAATTATGGAAGACTCATGCGAGTATTTTCAATATAATATATATATAATATAATATAAATATATATAATATAATATAATATAACTAGTATATAAATCATAGGGGGTGTGGAATACAGTTTTTCAACTATTCATGAAATAATGTACAGTAATGTAATAAATTATACAGTAAATTGCAAAAAATTTTATGAGATTAAAGATAATTATACACACACTTAATAGTATGAAAAACTATGCTTATTCTCCTGAGATTTATATTTGTGCAACTCTTTAATACATAACTTAATAGAACATTAGTCAAGTAATTAACTTTTAATAGGATCTGTTGCCGCCCGGATCGTCGTGGTCCGTAGCTGCTGATGGTGTCAGATGATCCGCGTTCGCTCGCCGGGGTGCTTCCGGTGCCTCGGAACCTACAAGACAGCCAATGTCAGTGACCCGGGCCGGGAATTCCAGCGGGGACACTCCGACGGTCAAGTCAGTGACGATCCAGGGGAATAGATCCTCCTGGTCGAGCCCCTCTGGATGAGTTCCATGCTAGGATGAGTGAGTGGAGTGTATGATAGTGTGAGTGAGCTGGAAAATGTGGTGGCCGAGGTGGTCTTGGGCCTGTCCCCCTTCTCCTCTTTCTCTCTGTGATGGTTGTGTTGTTGGAAAATTGGGTGCTCTCTCATTGAGAGAATGTTGTTCTTGCTTGAAAGGAAAAAATGAGTGTTGTTGTTACCTCCTTCTTGTTTACTCTGGCCGAGTCTTCTACTTTGGCTTGTCTCGGGTTCTCCCATGGTGTCAGGCTGGTACGACGAGGTATCGTGCCATAGACGGGATGCATTCTTGATTGGGTAGTTGGAGAAGCTTCGATATGCCTCTGATATTCCTTCTGTTTGCCCTTCCTGGAAGCCTGGCAAGACCTCGACTGCCGTGCAGCCGGTCTCAGGACTCACGCTCTTCGATGGGATATTTTCTCTATTTGTACGACAAGTCAGCAGAGGGTATGGTGCCTTGATGTGAGCTTCCTTTCTTTCTGGTGTGGGCGACGGCCGTGGGCATTTATAGCGACATGGCGGGTGCTGCTGTACAGTCCTCGGGGGGCCCACCACCGTCTTCGGAGGAGAGGTGCGGCTTCTTTGGTGGTTGGTACTTCGATTTATACTGAGGGCCGAGTTGGGAAGATGGGGCCCGCTTGTAGCGGACCCGACTTGTCGTGGCTCGGCTGTGCGGAGGAGGGCCAAGCTCGGTTCCAGGCCAAAGGAGGGCCCATTTTTGACCGAGCTCGGGCTGGCAGAGGTGGATGAGGCGCACCCAGCTCAGGGGACCTGGCCTTAAAGGGCGCCACGTGGTGGAGGAGGCTTAAGCTCAACTCCGGACCACGGGGCCTGACCTCGGGCTCAAAAGGTCTGCCTTTGGTGGGACTTGAGCTCGGCTCCGACCTAGGCGTCCGACTTGGCGGGGACTGACCTGGCGGAGGATGGAGCTCGGCTTTCGACGGGCGGCCCCGTTGACCTCGGGAAGCTCAGCCCGACGAAGGAGCCGATAGTGAGAATCCAGCGTGGCGTCCAATAAGGGCTCCATGTCAGGCTCCTTGCTCCACGTTAGCGATCCGGTCATATCAGGATCTAAATGCCATATAAAAAAAAATTATAAAAATAACCAAAACAAGCTTATACTTTGTAACAATCATCCAAGAATATAAAAAAATGTATGTATTCTCCTCTCTATTCGAGCAATTTTAACTTTTCATTTTCATTAACACTTTAATTTAATTAGGTGAAGCTTAGGTTTTACAAATTACCGAGTGTAAGTGCAACAAACATAAATCTTAGAGGGATTTTCATAATTTACTTTAAATTATAATAACAAATACTTAGATTTAGCTACACTCAAATGAATTTTCAATCATATCCAATCAGATCTAGACTGGACAATTAATGAAAGTCCTATAATACTGATTTAGGTCATTGGATGTAATTTACTAACTCTATAATATTTATATTAAAAAAATTATACGATTTTGAGATCTCTAGTCTATACATCAAGTAATAGAAATATATTTAATTAATGTTAATTAGACTAGTTAATTTTTTGACCACTCGATGGCTACGAGTCTTCAAATCATATGATGTTTAGCATATGCATAGTTTTAGGATAATATATTACATCCAACCGTTTACATCATTATATACATGATCTCCATTATTCAATCTAGATCTGAATAGGTGTGAATAGAGATTTGCTCAAGTACAATCAAATCTAGCTCAATAAATAAAATGCTTTAATAGACAAATTATTTAGCAAAAACTTTCATCATTAATAATGATACCATTAATGTTTGCGCCCCTATGCTGGATAGAGAATTTTGCACAAGCTAAATCCATGCATAAACTTTTGTCATTAATACTAATATTATATTACTATTTTCAAAATGCATTATGACATTATAATAAATTATAATAAATAAAAATGTTCCAATAGCTAGAATTCTATTAAGCAACAAATTAAGTTTAATAATCTTCGTATTGATATCATCATTATTAATATTTATTATATATTAGATAATAAATTTTAATAATAGCCATGCAAATTAGTATTCACATCAATACTTGTATCCATATGATGAACAAAGAGCATTGCATTGTGAATGTGTAACGCATCTCATATGCTATGTATAGCTAATTGCATATATTTTATATAGTTTTTTTTTAAAAAAAAGGTAAAATGGATGGAGGTTAAATCTGGTGTAGCTATCCCCGTCGGCTCCAATCCTACATCAATATGACACCACTAAGATGCTTGACCTTTTACTTACACAAACTATTATAGGTTCGAGGCCTTGAATCCATGACCTGTTAGTAATGAGGCAAAGTCTCTATTGACCGAGCTACCATCTTAGCGATTATTTTGTATAGTTAATTACATATATTATGCGTAGCAAATTGCATATACAATCCATAGCTTTTGATTAAACCAATCAGCATTTTTTTATTTTTTTTTGATAAAATAAATGAGATGGATGATAAATTCCGATATAGCTTCCTTCCAATCAATCCCTTCTTAACTTCCAAAGTTTTAACTTCCACCATAATCTTTTGATTAAATCAATCTGCATTCCTAACTCCCAAAGCAAGTATTTGGATACAACTCCATGTTATTATTCATCACTGCATGGTTTTAACTTCCACCAAAGCCTGCAGGACATCCCACCACCTACCAAGAATGTAAGTTTCCAATGCAAACAAACGTTATCCTTTTTATGTTTTTTGGGTAAACAAACGTTTTCTTTCAAATTCCTGGGCATCCACTGTCCTGCCGCGCTCGTCGCTGACCAAATGGAAGATCACGTGACCGCATTTAAATTCTCTGCATGCATGGGGGCTCCAGCCCAGCCCAGCGGGGGAATTACTGCGTACGCCGCACGTGGTTGGTGCATGCAATCAATCACGACCGTCAATTTCTATGAGCATCCATTAAAATCAACAACCATGATCGGTGTCCAAAAAAATCAATGGCTGTGATTAATCATGTGTACGATTATATAATCCATGCATTGTAGACATTAATTTCCCCAGCCTCTCTTACGTACGATCCAGCTCCCAGCCACGCAAAATTATTGCTTACAACCGTTAGACCACGTGGCATTGCAGGATTGCATGCTCATGAGCACGAATCTCAATGTATCACTTAAAAAAATTTTGCCACCATCTATATGGTAATTTATTAAGATATAGGCGTTATCTTACACATATTTAGTATGAGTTTAAGAAAGGGTATCATGACTATTCAATTAAATTTAGAATTAATTTTTGAAACCCCCCAGCCGGTAGGATGGATGAGAATTTTTTTTTTTAATTTTTTTATTATCTAATTGATATCTTGATGATTTTAGATTAATATATTTATCTTAAAAATATTATATAAATTTAATACCTTGCATCAATTTTTTTTTTTTTTTTATGTATAGGACATTCTAATAGCTACATTGAATTTATTCTCTATCCCTATTTTATAAAAATAGAATTGAAAATGGACCGGTCCAAATTTATTGAACTGATTCCAAGATTATATTTTAAAAATTTTTAGACCGAATCCAGACATCCTTTTGATTCAAAAATTAAAAAATTAAATTCGAAGACTATTTTATATATTTATAATTTAATCTGAAAACTGAATCAATTTTAGATCGATTCAAAATTTACTGAACTAGTCCACCTCAATACTAGATGATGAACTTTGGTTCGGCCCATCTCCTGGACTAATAAAAAGCAAAGAAACTGTGGTCGTTGTTGGCTGCGTGGAGTGCAGGCGATACTCTCTCCACAAACGGGTTACGTCTCGTGCACCAATTTCCCAAAGTACCCCCAAACCCACCCCCACCTCGGGGGTATTTTCGAAATTATAAAAAATGCAATGGCATTTTCGTCCCGCAATTTGCCGGCGGGGTAAATCCGGAGCCCAAGCTCCGTGCAAATACCGCCGGAATCGCGCAAGCTGTCGCGGGGGCGTTTCGGTAATTGACAACAGAACAGTGGGGCCGGTGCGCGCACCGGCTCCCACGGGAATCCAAGCTGGCACACCGTAGGTGACCCCGTGGGCGGTGACCGCAACCGAACTTCTCTTTCTTTTTCCCTCCTCCGGTCCCAGTGTAAGCCTCTCCACTACCGGTCTGTCGTATAGAAAGTTTTGCTCTCTCTTGCCCGTCTCTCCCGTCTTGATTTCTTTCAGTAAACGCAATAAAAAGACGAAGAGAGAGAGAGAGAGAGAGAGAGACGAGAGGGAAGGAAGAAATCCTTTTGAAAGGCGATCGTCTTTGGATCTCCAAGGTGAGGAAGAGATCTGTTCAAATTTTTATCTGTTTTGGATTTTCTCGATTCTTTAGAGTATATTCGCTATCTTTTCCGTTGTTTTTTTTCCTTTTCTTTCGTGATTTTTTTGATTGTTTTTTTGGTGATCATATTGGAATCCAAGTTCGTGATCCACCGATGCTTTGCTTTGATTTCTCGTGGATGATATCTTCGTTGTCTAGCTTAGATTTCGATCTAGATAGCAGGGTGTTTCTTGTTTGAAACTATTATCCGATCTATCGTTGTATTGATAATTATGGCTCTACCTATTGATCATATTCGTTATCTTGTAATAAAGATCGGATCGTTTCGTGTCTTGGAAATCTCTTGGTTTTTTATACTTTCTTTTTATTTATTTATTTCTTGAACTTTTGGATCCATCTTCGAATAGCTCTGGAGAAGTTCGAACAGAGTGGATCTCGTCGACCGAGAAAAAATCGGCTTAATTCGGATTTTTCTCTATTTTTCCGGTAGTGGCAATTATTGTTCCTGGAATATCCTTGCTTTTTTCTAGGACTGGGACATCTCTACTGTATCGACCTTCCCAATAAGCCCCCGCGCGAACTTTTCCAGTTGCCCTCGATTAGCTTTTCCATCGCTTTAAAACCTTTTTCGTTCCCAAAATGCTCCCATGTCGGCTTTTTCGTCCAGGCTGAATTTTTTGCAATTCTATTCCGTATATGCACCCTGGTTGGCCGCGAAACCGCCGGTAATGTTCTAAATCCGTTCGCTAAATGCCCCCGAAATGGGAAATTTGCGACTTTTCCCCTGCTTTCACTGAATTGCATTGCGTAGTCTAAGGGACCAGAAATGGTGGGTGGGTGTGTGGGTGGCGTAGTTTTTTTTCTTTCTTTTTTTTTAACCTTCGTTCGGGTGGTTTTATCAATCAAACCGAGCACGCCTTTTCATGTTTCTCTTGCCGTACAAATGTCGAATGATTAGTTGGAGCTTTAGGGCCTGGGAAGTTTGGGGAAGAAAAGAAAATAAAGGGTTGGTGGAGAGGGAAAAAGAAAAAGAAAATCTCCTCTTAATTAGAAATTTAATGAAAGAACTTTTTTAATAAAAAAAGGAGAAGAACATGAAAGAAATTAAACAATAGAGTTTTCTTTTACTTTTAGAATGATAAGGTTGGATTATAAAATATTTTATTTATTTTTAAATTCCTTTTTAAAATTTTATTCATTTGAAAGAAAAAAATAGATTTTTTTTAAAAATATATTTTTAATTATGAAAAAATTAACATTCTCTTCTATCCTACTCTTTTCTATCCTGTTGTATTAAAAAGATCAGCTAGGTTAGCCACACGATCGAACAACGTGCTTCGCTACTATCTAGTTGACAAGTGTACACGTATTGGCCATTAGATCTGGTTGTTTTTCCGTTTCCCAGCATAACTTCCGTGATGTGAATCGGCCTGTACGAACGAATGGCGGAGATTTGCTCAGGAGTTGCTACCCTGGTTCACAGCACCAGTTCATTTTCCCTCCATCCGCGTGGCAGTAGGCGATTGGTCAGGCACACGAGGTCATGTGGTGAGAGGCGGGATCGTGTACCAGCCCACCAATCGCCCCATGGGCTACGGGGCGGTGAGCGGAGAGAAATGAGCGATGCTGGAAACCAGCACACTTTTTCCTCCAAATTATGAGCATGATTGGATTAACGGTTCCTGCAGTGTATTTGAATTAATGTGCTCTGTGGCCCACCAGATCAGATGTCTCTAATTGGTTTAGATCGTCTAGCAAATGCCCAGCAAACGAGGTGCACTGCATGTACGCTTTCACCGTATGCTAGCTATTTATTTGTTTAGTGGTATACCTGATCTTTTGTCACACAACGTGTTCCCGGCCGGTCTGTTCATAGGGATGCGTAAAAAGCTAGACAGGCCATATTTTTTTAGTTGGAAATTAATTTGAAATAATGAATTGTAGTCATATGTTTGATGTTTCTGTTTATGTATATGTGTACTTTATGCTTACATGAATTTTGGATGCAAGTATTGGTTGGAGGGGAATTTATGTTTTCTTCATTCTACAGAAGCTAAAATGGAAGGAGGGACAGATGCAAGCTCTACAGAAGTCGATGTGAAGCTGCCCAGCAAGGTTGATGGAAAGGTAATCTTTTTTTCATTCCAAGCAATCTTGGAATGTTATAGCAAATGTTACACGCATGAGTTATAACGTCCTGTCCGCAGTTTTAGGTTAAAGGGTTTCACCAAAACTTCCTATTTTGGATTTTGATTTCAGCCGTAAACAATTGTTTTGGTTCTTCCAATTCAGGTTGGCTTATTAAATTTTTATATAGTTTCATTTCAGAAAAGAAGAAACGAGTGCAAAGTTTGCACAGAATCTGTAATCTGCATAAATATACAATATTTGTGAGATAGGATCATGGGTGGACAAGTCTCTTAAGAAGCCTTAGATTTTAAAAAAATGTGCATAGTTTCCTTCCTTTCTTTCCATTTTGGGTAAGCTTATGCAGATTTTTTATCATGTAAATTAGCCACCTGTTGAGTTTGTCTATCCGAATAAGTAGAACATATGGGCTGTTGGTCACTGATATTGTAAGAGAGTCTTGACTTGATGGGTTTCACTGCAAATAGTCCATGTTTTCTTAGTTACATGCTTTTGTGGGACTGGATGTTTTGGAAGACTGGAATGGTTGGTAGACAAAAACGATATGATAACCTAAGGTTGTTCTCCTTGACAAGCATTGGAATCTAGGACATTCAATTCTTTTTCTACACTTATCATTATCTTTTGGCCCTTTAATCATCTACAGGTTATATTCCCACATATCTTGCAAGCTGCATGTTATATTGTGTTTGTGCATAAATCTGAAGAAAAAAAGAGTAACCGTGCGAATGTAGTTGTTTGTGTAAACCATGAGAATGCTGAAACAGTTGGCTTAGAAAAAACTCTGAGAAAGAAGGGTCTGCAAAGTAATGCATATATAAAAAATATCAAAGATTTGCAGTATCACAAAAATGCTGAATTCGGACCTTCTAAACTGTAGGTTTAAAGTGCAGTTATGGAGTGCTAACTGGATTACAGCATGATTGCGGAAACTTTAAAAATTCTAAATGGCTGTAAAGTTTGATGTAAATACGGTAATAGATTTGGGAATGTTTGGAAGAGAGTGTGACAGAGGACGGTAGGTCCTCCAAGGTGGTTGCTTTCTAGCAGTTGGGTATTACTGGTGTTAAAGGTGAGAGCTTTACAATACAAGCAAAAGGGTGTTCTTTCCTTTCACAAAGATAAAGGGATCCACTAAATTGGAAGTTAAAGGTATGCTTGAATACTCACATCTGCAAGGAGAAAGCAACTCAGGAATGATGTCACAAGTGAAACAATTATGGAAGAAATTGACAACTTGTTGAATCAAGTTGGCTGGAGTTAAATTTAAATAATCATTTGGAGTATGTTCTGTCAGTTTCTTTCCAGATTGTTTACTTTGGCTGTTCTTATTGCATCTGCTTAAATAAGCTCGCTAGTTTCAAGTTGTGACTGCTCTAGCAGAAAATGATGCCAGATACAAAACCACTGAAATAAGAGATATTTCAAAAACAAGTGATTTGTTTTATAGTTGAATTCCAGTTGCGGGGTTGGGGGGTGCAGAATAAATATATGCGTTCACTGGAATGTTTCTAAGATGATGATGAATGTGATTCAAAAGTATCGAATAGTTCTTCAGATTTTTCTGGATAAAGAAGGATTATTAGATGTCTTGTCAAAATTGTAGTGAAATCATCCAAATTTCTTTTCTTTTGATTGAAGGAGACCTCGTTATGAGTTCTGACTGTATATGTTCTGATCAAGAATTCATACTCTACTAGATCCGGCTGCATTAGGTTGCAGTAGAATGTATTTTCACGACATTGATTCATTTGATCTGAAAAAGGAGATGTGCGTCCATTGGGTTATTAGGGAGAAATAACTATCAAGGATAGCATGAAATGAAAGACATCTGTGTTGCTAGAGGCATTGATGTCAGAGGTGATGCACACTCTAGAAATAGAAACTGAATATCACTAGATTCTTTCAATTGTTAGATTCCAAGACTGACTTACACAGAATGACAGATGTTGTCCTTGAAGCCAGTGGGATTGAAGGAATGAAAAGGCAAAAAGGCTTGGAGTTCTGTATTGGTTGATGTGATAAATATTTTAGTATTTGATAAGGAAAAATATATAATCTTCTTTTTTAAGATGAATCATCTGAAGGTGGTCCCAAAGGTCACACAATCAACATTGGGATTTGAATATAGATCTTTGTTTCCTTGGTTTGTATGTTATGAAGTTAATTAAGTGATATGATTATCTAGTGCTTGTTTTAGATGGCAGTTGACCATGGTGGAAGAAGTGGAGCCCCTTCAACGAAAATTGTGAAATTTGATGACATTGTGATGTAATGCATTGCATAATTTAGGTTCTCAGCAAAATTCAAAATCTTGAATTAGTGCTTGCTTTCTAGGTCCATATATTGAACTACATCTTTGGTTTTCAATTGAATTTTGTGGAATACATGTGATATAGTTTATAATTAGGGTAAAGATGACTCAAGGAAAACTAAAGAGGATGTTCTTAGAGAAAATATTAAACATATAGGGCACTAGATCGAACTTAAAAGATATAAGTTCTTATTATGATTTTATGAAATAAAATGGAGAAAAAAGGATTGAAAGAATACAAATGTTGTTCAATCCTTTAAATTTGTTGTCAAAGCCAGTTGGTTATATGCTTTTCTGTTTGAGGAGGCCATATTTCTCTGACACTAAGAAGATTAATCTTCCATACAATATGGATTTTAAGACCCTTCTAAATATTACAAAGATCTCTTCTATCACCAATGTCCCCAAGGAAATTTGTAAGAATTAAATTGTACCACTTTACTTGCTTTTGTAGAAGGTGAGCCTTGGTGCAATATTAAAGTTCTCCATTGTGACCTAGGTGACAGGTTCAAATGTGAAAAAAGTATCATGCAGGGGTAAGGCTACATAAATTTGACCCTCCCCAAACCCCTTAGTGGTGAGAGCCTCATGTACTAGGCTGCCCCCTTTTTTTTACTTGCACTTGTACCAAATAAAATCTCCCTAACCCTGCTAGAAAATTGGTAAGTGGAACAGTGCAACACTTGATAAAAACTTTTACAAATTGGGAATCCCATTATTGATTGAATAGGGACTTTGGAAGGCCCTCTTGGTGTGCCCAACATTCCTTTATCTTTCCATCTCATTTCCTCCAGTTGTCTAATAATGTTCATGATTTCTATGATTTTCTATGATGGCAAACAAACAAGCCTTTATTCATTTTTTTGGCTCACTTTGGCATAGAATATGGCCTTTGCACATGGTCATTTTTCTATCTAGGTATGGTCCTTGCTAACTTAAAATTTGGTTTTAGATTGGACCTAACTTTACTCCCCAAATTATTTTCTGTTGGTGTACTATCTCTAGCTATTCCCTGGCATATGTTTAGCTCTGATTTATCTTTGTATTCCAAGTCAATGCCATAATTCTTGTTCTTCTCTCTCTCTCTCTCTCTCTCTCTCTCTCTCTCTCTCTGTGTGTGTGTGTGTGTGTGTGTGTGTCTCTCTCTCTCTCTCTCTCTCTCTCTCTTCTCTATCTATCTATCTAAATAGGTATATGGACATCAAGTTATCCTTTTTGGTGTGAAGGATACCCCATTTGAAGAAATTATCCAGTTTTTGGAAGATCCCTAATTATAATTCCTTCCAATTCTTATATTTAATGTCTTTGGTTTCAAGCAATCTCCCCTTGATAAGGAATTTGTTTATTTGTTTTTCTGGAATCATTACATTGCTTATGAAAATGTTTTTTTTACAAATTCTATTTAGACGACAGACTATTTGGGCCAAGATTTAAGATTGAATTTAAATTCTTTACTAAAAATTTGATGCCATTAACATTCAGTTGTTCCTGTTTGAATACTGATGAGCCATGAAATTACTAGCATTAGAGATTATGATGTTGGGTTTGCCTTTGTGACAAGGAAATATCTAATCCTTTTTCAGTATGCTTTGAAGAACCAAAGTAGTCCTCTTGTGATAACTTGTATCATATTGATTGTCTTAGAACTATACCCAATTTAATCTTGTCCACCCACATTTACCGAGTTTGTTCTTTGAGTACATCATTTCAAGCCTCAGATTTGGAAGAAGTTGAAGACCTTGTGACAGGTGTTAAGCGAAACAAAGAGACAAGAGAGCCTTGTTTCCTGCACTTGGCTTGACTCAATTGAGCTGTCTAAAAACTAATAAAGTCGAGTGCCTTAACTACAAGGTTGGACCCAGGATTCTATTTAAACTCTACTTGAAGCATGTAAGAAGAATATATGTTGTGCCAACTAATGTTCATCACATCAAGATAACTTGTTTGGCACATGAGAATTGTTTATGGTATTCTAAAGGAGATAGATTATTTACCAACTGGACCTTGCAGGAGTTGTTCTTAAAGGTCATGGCAGCCACCATGGCAGTCAGGCCCATGCTGCCATGCCATGGGCCTTGGTGCCCTGGAATAGGATTTAAACACATGGCAGGTGATATGGCAGGCCTTGACCAAACATTAAAGGTGGTATGGTGGGTTCAAATGAGCTTCATAGGCTCATGGTGCGTTGAGCCAGTTTCTGTGTAGATGTTTTTTTTCCATTTTTTATGGACAATGGTATAACAACAAAGCACCATCTTCTTCGCCCTCACTTCTCATAGTCAACCCTTTGTTTTTTTAAATGTATTTGTAATTTCATTGTCTCATCTAAAGCCATGACATATGCTATTTTTTGCAAATATATGATGATATCCTTCATGTTGATTCTCTATCGCATATCCATGTCCATGCTTCAGAGTTTTGACTTCTCAAGGTAGATGACAAGGTTTACAAATATGACATTTGAAAAATGGAATATTTTGATTGATAATCGATTCTCCGTTCTTCAAAGCATTGTGCTTCTTTACTTTAAACAATTTCAGGATTATTCTTAGTCGGCAGTTGGCTGACTATGCCAGACTTTGGCCTTATGAATTTACCACATTGCTCTCCACTATTTAAGTTATAGATATGCCCCTAACAACACATTGTTAAATAAGAAATCATTTTTAACATTTTCACTCTATGATTTTTCTCAAGAAAACATTTGCACTGTATGATCAGATCTAGTCTGACAAATACATTATTAGGGCTAAATGTGTAAAATGATAAAATAATGCTGGGATGAGTAAAACAAAAAAGATGCACAGCTCATGTCATTAATGAATGTTTCTACGAATGTATTTTGGCTTGGCTTGGAAGTTATTAGAATGTGTCATTTTCAACAAAGCTTTGAGTGTAAACTTATATAAAGATATGGCATCTATGACTGGAAATTCATCTCTAACAATCATGATCTTTGGCATTATAAGCATCAATAGCTTCGGTAGGAGCTATTACGGGGAAAATATTGTTGTGGTCTCACATAACTCAGATTTGACTGTAGACCATCGTGAATCCTTTGTTTCCTTCACTCTTTTTTCTTTTTGAAGGAAGCAGTTGTTTAGACTTTGGATAACCTTTAGTTGTTCTCTACTTGCAATATCTCAGTGAATGAAAACTTATAAGCAATTTCTGGTACTAGTACCGGGACCCGTACTGGTGACTGGTCGATACAATACGTACCGGTGGTGTACCATATTTTTAATTTTTAATTTTGATTTTTTTAGGATTTATTAAATATTTTTAGATCTAAATAGATGTTTGTTGATGCTAATTGATGTTTGTATCATTTCAAAACATTACGAAATGCTGTTTATCCTTCAACCATGATACGTTATTTTTCAAGAAATTCCTATAAAGTAAGATTACCAGTAATTAATTGAAGTGAAATGTAAAATAGAAATATAATTACATATTGATATTTAGAATTAGATCGAATATCGATGTCCATTAATATTGGGATCATTAATGTATTCAGTAGGAAGATCAATCCCTCTAATCAGGCAGCATGATAATTCTGTAAGCTCATCCCAGGAGGTATGTATGATGGATCGTAACTTGTCACAAATTCATCGTTGAGATTCCAACTCTGAGAGGTATCCAGAGATTAATGATATGGCCCTGCAGGGGCCTATCCAAATATACCGGTAGCAAAATCAGATCCGTAAGATGTTCCGGACTGTATGGGATAATAATCATTAAAAGATGATAGCTCGGATGCACCATATCTATATTCATATGGATCACAAGTTGCCGGTGCCTATGAGTAAGAGAATCCAGAATACTAGGATGATCCTGATACATCTATGGATCCTACTCCACGTATAAGATCTGTGGCTGTATCGTGTCCTGAATGACCTCATGGAGCCTGTTGTTTATATAGAATCGTATCATTGCGGGCTCTACCAACTGGTGCACCATGGTCTTTATCCTGTATGGCATGAAAAAATTGCGACTCACTAGTGAATCGAAGATGAATAGCTAGCTGCATCTTCTATCCCCGTCCCCTCCCTGATCACTAGATCCCGACTATTAGAAGAAGCACTGGCACTACTCTCTCTAGTATCTGAATATGAATGAATTGAGTGCTCTAGTGGAGATGCTTGCCTTTTCTTTTTGTCTTTGGACTGAATATATAGCGAGGAGGGATGATGTGATGTATTTGTCGGAGTCCTATGAGAAATTTTACTTCTTGTCCATTGTTCAGCATCCATTCTAGTCTCGCTAGCTATAGAACTGCCTGGTTGAGCAGGTGATCCTAACTCATTAAGCTTTGGCTCCTGTTATTGACTCACGACCTATCCAATCATCAGATCTTTAATCTCATTATTTATCATATTTGAATTATACATTATATCATTTATACTTCCAATGATGCCGACCCGAGAGCATTTTTCCATACACCTATCCAATGTCGCATTGTGGATCATTCTTCCTCCTCGATGGATTCATTTATAATATTTAAAAAGCATATAATCTCAATAATTACATAAATTAATTAGTATTTTGTTTACCTAATTTTTTATTTTTTAATTATATATATTTTTTAATTTTTTAGATTTAAAAATATAAAAAATAATATTATAAAAAAATAATTTGATCTTAGATTCATATAGAATTCTATCATAGATGCTACATATATTTTTTTAACACAGTGGGTATGCATGAAAGGCTACTTTTTTTTTCAATATTAGGTTTATGACACTATTCATTAGACGCATCAAAACTTGGATAATTCAACATGAAATTTATAGTAAAAAAAGCTTATAAGCCATAGAAGAATAATCTATTATTACAGTTATTTAATTAATTATTTATTTTTATTAATTTTTTAATCCAAAAATATTTTTAAATTTTAAAAAATCCTATACTTAACAAAAAGTTATGATCTTAGCATCATTGTATAGATCTTTCGTAGATTTATAATATATTCTAAAATCATGCCAAAATAAAAAATTTTGACAATATTTTTTTTTTTTTTTTTTTCATGAATTTTAAAAAGATAGGGAAAAGGGAGAAAGAGAGAAGAGAAGGTTTTGTGTACCTTAAATCCACCTTTTTCCTTGCTGTTTCGGTGTTTGATTGGCTTAAAATATTTAAAAAATGAGTTTGGAAGCCCTCATTCTCTCTTTCTGTCAAAACTGAAAGCCCGAGAGGCTCTCATTTGCTTAATAACAACCCCCCATCCAAGTTACTATAGTAATAAAAAAAATAAAATTGGACCAAACTGGTCTAAACTGTGCCTGAACCGGCCGTACCAATCGATTTGGCGTAGTAGTTTGGGTCCAATTCAGGCCCGATTCATATTATTATTACTTATTTTGGAATGGGAAGAACTGATTTTAATAGCCGAACCATGTCGATTGGGCACCAGTCTGGCTCGGTTTGGCTCGAATTGATTGGTTCGCTATAGTTCGGCGAACCTTGCTTATGAGCATCACGGATGTTGCGAAGTTTTACATCTTGGAAATAGGCAATGGATTTAGATGCACAAGCAATATCACATGATTGATTCATGCCTCTTTTTATGTTTCTATACATAATGTCTAGATAAGTTTAAGGCAAAATACAAGAAACCTCTACATTGTTGGGCACCATTATGTAAATTTTGTTAAAGATAGCTAATTCTAACTTGAATACGACTGCACAAAATCATATAAAATAAACATTATTAGAATCACGCATGTTATTTCTAACAAAGATCTCGTACAGGTAGATGAAGGTGAAAGAGAACTTCTAATCAACGGTGATCCACACCTACAAAGGAGACAAGGAAATAAAGAAGAAGAAGAAGAGTCTGCATCTGATGGGGAATTCATTAAAATAGAGAAGGAAGTAATAGAAGTAAAAGAAAGTTCCCACCCACTCAAACCAATAGCAGAAGTAGAAGAAACCCCACGTGGTTCTAATCTAGATTTGCTAGAGATGGAGGAGAAAATGAGAGCACTTGAGCTCCAGCTTGAAAGTGCAGCTAAAGAAATACAACATTTGGAATCTGAAAAATCCTTGTTAAAATCTGAGGTTGACCAATCTAATGAGAGATTAGAGAAAATGGACAAGCATTGTAAGGAACTTGAACTTGACCAAAAGAGAATGAAAGAACAAATTTTGGAAGCTGAACAGAAGTATACTTCACAGCTTGAATCGCTCGAAGAAGCATTGAGATCGTCAGATATGAAGCACAAAGAGCTAGTTGATGTAAAGAATGCTTTTGATGGATTGTCTGCTGAGCTGGAAAGCTCAAGAAAGAAGATAGAGGAGCTTGAAGCAGAGTTGGTGTTGTCAGCTGGTGAGGTGCATAAATTTGAAAAACTTAGCAATGAGAGAAGTTCACATGCTGAATTAGAATCAAAGAGAGCCTTGGAGTTTGAGAAGATGCTGGAACTGGCAAAAGTGAATGCAAAGGAGGTGGAAGACCAGATGGGTAATTTGAAAGAGGAGCTGAATGGACTCTACAATAAGATTGCAGAGAGTCAGCAAGTAGAGGAAGTGCTAAGAAGTACTGAACTGGATCTTTCAGTGGTTCAGAAAAATTTGGAGCTTTCAAAATCACAAGTAACAGATTTGGAGCAGAAGCTTGTTTCTAGTGATGCTGTTATTCATGAACTGACTGAAGAACTAGAACTCCGTAAGGCTTCTGAACAACAGATGAGAGAAAATGTGCTTGAATTAGAAAGTCTGCTTTCCGCCACCAATAAAGATCTCCAAGCAAAGCTTGTGGACTTGGAGAAAGTGGAGTTCAGGCTTCAAGAGCAGATGGAAGAAAGGAAAATGATCGAATCTATTTTTGAAAACCAAAAGATGCAGTTATTAAGTTTGCACGAGGAATTGAATAAGTTGACAGGAGAAAGGGAAACACTCCAAAGTGCTGTGGCTGACCTTTACTCAAAATTGTCAATGGAAGAGGAAACTAGCAGATGTTTAGAGGCCAAGCTGAATCTTGCTGAACAGAATTTTGCTAGAACAGACTTGCTTCTCTCCCAGGCATTGTCATATAAAGAGGAGCTTGAACAAAAGCTGGAATCTCTCGAAGGGTTCCATCAGGAGTCCAGAATAGCTGCTGAGACTGCAACCAAGAGAAGCCTTGAGCTTGAAGATTTGATACAGGCATTAAATGCAGCAGAAGAGGGCCTGAAAGCACAACTGGGGAGACTGAAATGAGATTATCATCTACTGAGAAACTGAATATGGAGCTTGAGCAACAACTAAACCGTGCAGAAATGAAGTACATTGATGCAGAAAGGGAAATTGAAGACCTCAGTGAGAAAATGACAGAGCTCACCACCTTGCAAAAAAAGGTCGAAGAGGAAAATGCACTGTCAAAATGCTATTTCCAGTCATATGAAGATAGGATCAGCCAGTTGGAATCATCTTTGAGCAAAACTTCTTCTAGAAACTCACAGCTTGAACAGGAGCTGAAGGATCTTGCTGAAAAATGTGCAGAACATGAGGATAGGGTGACTGCTACACATCAACGCAGTCTTGAACTGGAAGCATTGGTTAATGTATCTCATTCCAAAGCAGAGGATGCTGGAAAGAAAGCTGGTGAATTGGAGCTATTGTTGGAAGCTGCTAACTACCGAACACAGGAACTAGAACAACTCCTGAGTGGCACAGAGGCAAAATTTAGAGATGCTGAAGCAGAATCAAAGCAGTGCGGAAGCAAGATTTCTGATATTTCTGCAGAACTGGAAGCATTCCAGACAAAAACAGCAAGTCTTGAAGCTGTGCTTCAATCTGCAAATGAAAAGGAGAGGGAGTTGACAGATATGTTGAACATAGTTACTGCAGAAAGGAAGAATCTTGAAGACTCAGCAAATGTTTCTGGTCGAAAGCTCTTGGAAGCTGAAAATTCGATTGTGGTCTTGCAAAGTGAGTTAAAATCTGTAGAAGAGAAACTTGAAAGTGTTGAGAAAGAACTTGAGGCTTCAGGTGTTAGAGAGAACGAGATACTGGAGAAGTTTAGATCTGCTGAAGAAAAGTTAGAGCAACAACATAAAGCAGCAGAGCAAGCTATTGCAAGAAACTTGGAGTTAGAATCATTAAATGAATCTTTGGTCAAAGATTCAGAATTAAAACTCCAAGAAGCAGCGGTGAGCTTTGCTCAAAAGGAAACTGCAGCTAAGAAGTTAAATGAAAAGTTAAAGTCTCTTGAAGAGCAGATGGTATTTTATCAAGATCAGGCAGCTGAGGCGACTGAAAAGGTGACATCACTGAAAGCAGAGTTGGAGACGAATGGCGTAAAATTGGTTGCACTTCAGAATACTGTTGAGGAACTCAATCAGAAGATCTCAGAAGCAGATCTGAAACTTGAACAGTCAATTTCTGATAATGCATTGTTAGTCGGGACAAACTCTAAGCTCAGGGAGGATCTGGATGCTCATCAGTGCAAGGTTAGTGAACTTCATGAGTTGTTGAATTTGATACATGTCGAGAAGGAGGCAACTGCTGAACAACTGGATTCTCATGTGAAGACCATCGCAAAATTAACTGAGGAGCATTCAAGAGGCTTGGAACTTCAATCTGTGACTGAATCTCGTGTTAAAGAAACCGAAGTCCAACTGCATGAAGCTATTGAGAAGTTTACGCACAGAGATTCTGAGGCCAGAAACTTGAATGAAAAACTGCTTGCACTTGAAGCTCAGCTTAAAACTTTTGAAGAGCAGGCCAGAGAAATGGCTATTGTTGCAGAAAATCGGAGGGTTGAGCTGGAGGAAACTCTGTTGAAATTACAGAATGTGGAAGGACTTGTTGAGGAAGTACAAAGAAAGGCTGATCATTTCAGATCTGAGAAAGAAGGTTTAGAAAATACAAATGTGAGTCTGTCTGAGAAGCTGACAATGTATGAGACAAAAATAGATGAGTTACAAACAGCATCAAAAGTAACCATTGGAGAAAAAGAAGATATGTCTTTACAGCTTCATTCTTCAAGGAAAACAATAGAGGATCTGATGCAACAATTTGATTCTGAGAAAGAGAAGCTTCAATCCCAGGTTAGTATGTATATCTGTTCATAATTTTCATGTTATATCTTTAGAGAGTCAAACCTATGGATATTGAAATTGAAACCAATTATATTACTCTAAGAACAAGTTGTCCCATATAAAGTGTCTATACAAAAGCACCAGCACAAGCGAAATATACCAATATAAGATGTGTTCTTTCAGATGACCTCTGTTATGGAAGAAAATAATATGCTCAATGAAATGTATCAAAATGCTAAGAAAGAACTTGAAGCAATTATAGTCCAACTGGAAGAACAAGTGAATGCACAGAAAGCAAAGGAAGTCTCTCTCAATGCTGATGTGGAAAATCTCAAGTCAGAATTAGCTGAGAAATCTATGATTCAATCAAAGATTTCACAACTTGAGCAACAGCTGTTGATGGCCGAGACCAAATACATGGAAAAGGTATTCTTTTTATTTTAAAACTGGTTCTTGTTTTGAAAAGATGTAGGCTTATAACTATAAAGGTCAGCTACTGAAACTGTGAATTTTATGAGTACTGTCTTTTCAGATTGAATGCATGCAGTTGGCAGCTGCTGAGAAGGAAGTAGTGCTAACTTCTAGATTGAAGGAGCATGAAAGCACGCTTCTTGAGAGAGATGCCTTACATGAGCAGCTGAATGAAATCCATAAGGAACTAGATCTTGCTCACAAAACCATAACAGAGCAGGTTTCTCTTTCACTATATTGTCAAACCAATTTTCTTTTTGTCTCAGTTGTCTATCAATTACAAGCAACTATCCAGTACATAGAAAGTCATTTTTAATATTGATTTTATAAGAAAGTTGGTTATCTTCAGAAAAAATGGTGACTAGGTAATATGGCACTCTGGTTCTTTTAATCCTAACTGCCTTTGTATTATATTCAGCAGCTCAGTAGGGCCTTTAGGATATTAGCCGTAAGGATTCAGATCCCGGCGAGACGTCCTGTGGGATACCAAGATGGGGTACCATTCCATGTGTTGGGACAGGATATCCAGCTAGCATCCCAACATTTCAATTGGGATACCTTAGGATATCCCTGTCTCGAGTGTCAGGACAGGATGGGATGCCGGCACATTCCGTTCAATGGAAAAACCGGGACAGCCTCGTCCCATAGGATTTAAAACCTTCCATATACATACTAGCAAGATATATGTTGATTAAATTCAAACTTTTGCTCATAAATTGAGTAAGGTTTTGATAGGTAAACCTTACATGACTAAATGTTTTAAATAGATGAATAAAATTTAAGAAATTTAGCTGAGGATCAGTATTTGTTTTAATAGACTAGGTTCATTGTCAGTTTTTAATGGACGGTATCTAGCTTGACATAGGTAGTACGTACATTTTTCCTCCTTGAACTCTGGAATTTCTTATAGTAGAAAATGCAATGAGTTGTTGTTATGAAGCAAAATTTACACCTGATGAGGGAATAATAATTAAGAAGCCAAAGAAGGGAATTGTCATCAAATGGCTGCAGTAATCTAAGAACAAATTACAATAAATTCTAATGGTATGTTGTGAGCAACAAGCTCTGTGAGGAATTACTCTAAAAGTTCAGTAGTAATTGAATGTTAAAGCAGGGCTTAAAAGTATTATTATTAGAGATAACCCATTCATTTGTTGTATGAATGAAATTATTTTCCCAAGTAACAAACCTAGGATCGAAGCTAAAGAATCATGTGACTTTTTTGGGATGAGGTGGATGAAAAGAGTTTGGAGAGCTTGGGTAAGAGTTTGGAGATGAGAGTCCAGCAGGAGATTCAATGAGTATCATCATAGCTTAACTCTACAACCTAGTGGTAGCAACAACATATTATAAGTTTGGCACCTCTTTTTTGGCATTTTACTCAAGGCTCCAGCATGTTTAAGGTTAGACTATTTTCACTGAGGGAAAAAGAGAAATGGTAGCATAGAAAGGATGTATGTGAGTGTAGATAAATAATGATAATAGAGTAACAGTCATTCCAATAGGACTCCAGCCAAAACCTATTGATTGTAGATTACAAAATATATGCTACAGTTGAAACTCCAATAGACTTATATTAGAGGAAGCTTGATACTTGCTAAGATAAGATGATTAAGTTGTTGAGAATTGATTAAGATGATTGGGTCATGTGCAATGGAGACTTGAGTGATTAGAGGAGATCCAACTAAGAAGAAGGTCCTTAAATATTTGGTAGGGATTGGACAGTGGAGACCTGGGAAAACCAAGGTGCAAGTGGTGATTAGGATCTGAAATGGCTAGAAGTCATCAAGAAAAAATTACAGGGAGATATTATAAGGATTATGATTATTATTTTTGTCAAAGCATAAATGTAACATAATGATGTGTATTTTATTATTTCCTTCATTTTTAGTGTACTTTTAAATTCTTTTGGAGTTTAACAACCACCAGCTTATAAGGAAAGCTGAAGTGCTTTTTATTTTTAATAGAAAGAATTGGATTCAATAAAGGAGCTGGAAAGAGAATTGTTGATGGAGAAAATGATTGATGAGGAGGAGGCTAAGCATGAGCATGCCACGTTACTAGAGAAACAAGTTAAAGTGCTTAAGCAAAACCTGCAAATAGCTGAAACATGGTACAATGAAAAGGTCAGTCTTTGAGAACTGATTAAGATGACTGGGTCATGTGCAATGGAGACTAGAGGGATTAGAGTAGATCCAACTTAGAAGAAGGCCTTTAAATATTTGGTAGGGATTGGATGGTGGAGACCTAGGAAAACTAAGGTGCAATTAGTGATTAGGATCCGAAATGAAGCCTTAGCAGTTAGCACTAGTAGTCACTGAGAAAAATTTACGGGAAGATATGACACAAGGATTTTGGTTTATGATCATTACTTTTGTCAAAGCATAAATGTAACATAATGATGTGTATTTATTATTTCCATCATTTTTAGTGTTTTTTAAAATTCTTTTGGAGTCTAAAAACCATCAGCTTCTAAGGAAACCTGAAGTTCTTTTTATTTTTAACAAAAAGAATTGGATTCAATGAAGGAGTTGGAAAGAAAATCTTTGATGGAGAAAATGGTTGATGAGATGGAGGCTAAGCATTAGCATGCCACATTACTAGAAAAACAAGTTGAAGAGCTTAAGCAAAACCTCAAAGTAGCTGAAATGCAGTACAATGAAAAGGTCAGTCTTTGAGAACTGATTAAGATGATTGGGTCATGTGTAATGGAGACTAGAGGGATTAGAGTAGATCCAACTTAGGAGAAGGTCCTTACATATTTGGTAGGGATTGTATGGTGGAGACCTAGAAAACCAATGCGCAATTGGTGATTAGGATCCGAAATGAAGCCTTAGCACTAGAAGTCACTTGGAAAAACTTGCAAGGAGATATGACACCAGGATTCTGGGTTATGATCATTACTTCTGTCAGAGCATAAATGGAACATAATGTTGTTTATTTATTATTTCCTTCATTTTTAGTGTTCTTTTAAATTCTTTTGGAGTCTAACAACCATCATCTTATAAGGAAACCTGAAGTGCTTTTTATTTTTAACAGAAAGAATTGGATTCAATGAAGGAGGTGGAAAGAGAATCTTTGATGGAGAAAATGGTTGATGAGATGGAGGCTAAGCATCAGCATGCCACATTACTAGGGAAACAAGTTGAAGAGCTTAAGCAAAGCTTGCAAATAGCCAAAACACAGTACAATGAACAGGTCAGTCTTTGAGAACTGTTTAAGATGATTTGGTCATGTGATATGGAGACTAGAGTGATTAGAGGAGTTCCAACTTAGAAGAAGGTCCTTAAATATTTGGTAGGGATTGGACGATGGAGACCTAGGAAAACCAAGGTGCAATTGGCAATTAGGATCTGAAATGAAGCCTTACCACTAGAAGTCATCAAGAAATAATTACAGGGAGATATGACACAAGAATTGTGGGTTATGATCATTATTTTTTTTCAAATCATAAATATAACATAATGATGTGTGTTTTATTATTTCCTACATTTTGTACATTCTTTTAAATTCTTTTGGAGTCTAACAACCATCAGCTTAGATGGAAACCTGAAGTGTTTTTTTCATTTTTAACAGAAAGAACTGCATTCAATGAAGGAGCTGGAAAGAGAATCTTTGATGAAGAAAATGGTTGATGAGATGGAGGCTAAGCATCAGCATGCCACATCACTAGAGAAACAAGTTGAAGAGCTTAAGCAAAACCTGCAAATAGCCGAAACACAGTACAATGAAAATGTCAGTCTTTGATAACTGATTAAGATGATTGGGTTATGTGCAATGGAGACTAGAGTGATCAGAGGAGATCCAACTTAGAAGAAGGTCCTTAAATATTTTATAGGGATTGGATGGTAGAGACCTAGGAAAACCAAGGTGCAATTAGTGATTAGGATCTGAAATGAAGCCTTAGCACTAGCAGTCACTGAGAAAAAATTACGGGGAGATATGACACAAGGATTGTGGGTTATGATCATTACTTTTATCAAAGCATATATGTAACATAATGATGTGTATTTATTATTTCTGTCATTTTTAGTGTTCTTTTAATTCTTTTGGAGTCTAACAACCATCAGCTTATAAGTAAACCTGAAGTGCTTTTTATTTTTAACAGAAAGAATTGGATTCAATGAAGGAGCTGGAAAGAGAGTCTTTGATGAAGAAAATCTTTGATGAGGTGGAGGCTAAGCATCAGCATGCCACATCACTAGAGAAACAAGTTGAAGAGCTTAAGCAAAACCTGCAAATAGCTGAAACACAGTACAATGAAAAGGTCAGTTTTTGATAACTGATTAAGATGATTGGGTCATGTGCAATGGAGACTAGAGTGATCAGAGGAGATCCAACTTAGAAGAAGGTCCTTAAATATTTGGTAGGGATTGGACAGTGGAGACCTAGGAAAACCAAGGTGCAATTGGTGATTAGGATCTGAAATGAAGCCTTATCATTATAAGTCATCGAGAAAAATTTATAGGGAGATACAACACAAGGATTGTGGGTTATGATCATTATTTTTTTTTCAAATCATAAGTATAACATAATGATGTGTATTTTATTATTTCCTATATTTTTTATATTCTTTTAAATTCTTTTGGAGTCTAACAACCATCAG
This sequence comes from Areca catechu, assembly GCA_021397845.1. Taxonomy (NCBI): domain Eukaryota; kingdom Viridiplantae; phylum Streptophyta; class Magnoliopsida; order Arecales; family Arecaceae; genus Areca; species Areca catechu. The sequence continues at coordinate 4,315,921 of CM038043.1, forward strand.
CTTATATGGAAACCTGAAGTGTTTTTTCATATTTAATAGAAAGAACTGGATTCAATGAAGGAGCTGGAAAGAGAATCTTTGATGAAGAAAATGGTTGATGAGGTGGAGGCTAAGCATCAGCATGCCACATTACTAGAGAAACAAGTTGAAGAGCTTAAGCAAAACCTGCAAATAGCTGAAACACAGTACAATGAAAAGGTCAGTTTTTTTCCTCCTTTTGGTGAATTTGATAACTAGCTATCTATGAAGCATTAACTGCAGAAAAGAACTATGAAATTAGATGCTTCTTATCAACTTTCAAAAGAAGGTTTGTGTAAATATTAGGATTTGTAATTTCCTATTCTCTACTCTTAATAATATTACCAGATTTTACACTAACATTGTGCAATGAGCCAATGAACCAAGGTTTGCTGTCTTAGTATTGAACTGTACTGGTACCATTTTATTACAATGTCGGTATGCGGTTTAGCATGGTATGAGACTGTATTCTGAGTGTTAGTATTACTTGAGAAGTTGAGATAGTGTATCGGTATGAGACTGGTACAGTACTATAGACCCATACCGGGCGGTATGGGATGAAATTGAACTATCTAAGTCAATTTATATTTCCAAAGTCCTCAACCTTGCATTCCAAAATCTCTCTCAGAATCTCCAAGATGAGAAGCCATTTTCCCATCATCCCATGCATGCTGCCTTTTTATCGTAAATTTAGAAGTCAAAGACAAAATTCTTGTTTGTTTTAAAAAATTATGGGCAGCAAGGTTCCTTGAACCTTCAATCCTTAAGACATCAAGTCCATCCTATGCTAAGGTGCCAACATAAATAAAATCCTACAAAATTTATTTTCTTGAGACCCTAGAAGAGGTAATATATTTTGAACTCTTATTGCAAGATAAAATTTTGCTCCTAAAAAGAGTCACTTGTGTCATTACAAAGAGAAAGTAAAGATGCTATAATTAGTCATAAGTACTCAGGTGAACACAGTATCTGGACTCATATATCTCCTTATCATTTTAACTTATTTTCATGGATAACACTATTTTTTTGAATTTTCTTTCAAAAATTGATGGTCTTATTTAGAGAAATCAAGCAGAAGTAGTGAGAACAAATGATTATATTTCTTTCTTTATTTTATGGGCATAATTTTGACTTTTAATACGGTACAGGTACATAGTCTCCTATCAGAAATGCAAACAGATGGAGTGATATTAATGTAACTTTTTAAGAATACTAATTACATGAAAAAAACAACTAAAGTATACCTTAAGAAAATAAACTAAATCAATCTTTAATAAATATCTTAATATTTATTATATAACTAAATCAATCTTTAATAATATCTTAAATATTTATTATATTAAGAATAAGCAGATTTGGCTAAGGTCGACCGGTTTTGGGACTTGATCTCCAGGCGTGGAGGGGCACTAAAACTAAAACAGGCTGTTAACTCTTATTCTGTTATGCTCCAACTGAAAAAAAGAAAAAGAAAATAAAAAATCAAAACCTGCAGATGCTCAGACATTTTGGCTGGGCTGATGGGACAGCCTGCAGTCCTATGATACCACATATGCTGAGAATTGCAAGTTGAGTCCCATCATCATGTGGTTGTTGCAGTTACAATAAAGAAGGCCTTGGAAAGATGATAATTGAAAAAACAGATAAATCCTGAATTGCAATATCAGGAGAAGATGGCAGAATAATGAGGTCTTCCCATTGGAGGTTCTGGTAATAAAGGTTTGCATATCAAGAGAAGATGGAAGAGATGTTGGTATGTGGTTGCTGGGGAGACGGTGGTGGTAATGGTCAGAGTGGGATTTTCTCTATAAAGAACACCTCAGCCCTTCAATCCATTCAGAGAATCCAGCAACTAGCAAAATTGTGGACAGCAGTTGCTTCAGATAAAGAGACTCAGGAGATTTCCCTAGATTTTCATAAACTGAGAAATCAGTGTTTGTTTGGTGATCCTAATGGTTTTGATGGTTTGACCTTCCTTATAGTATGTTTTATATTTTCTTGCATGGATGTTTGTTCCTTCTCTTAATAAATATTCAGTTAGGCAATGTCCAACGTTTTTTTAAAAAAAAAGTAATCAAGTTTTGACTAGCTTTAAGGCTTTTCCATTTCCTTCTCTTTCTTTTGTTTTTCTAAATATATCTCAGCATCTTGAAAGTCTGCATGCTTCTAATCCAGAAAGTACTATAGCATTTATGCAAGACACTTGTTTGCAACACGCAGGTGATAGAAGAAGGCAAGAAACTTGCCAAAGTCAATGCAGAGCTTAATGATTTGAAGCATAAACTGAGTGAGACAGTTGATATGGAAAAGAAGATTGCTGAACTTGAGAACAAGTTGGCAAATGCTAAATCTAGGGATGAGGCAAGTGTAACTCACTAATTTGAATTTTAAATGACAACATTTCCCTTTCATGTTCAATGCTTTCTATGGTAATCAGTTGACAGAGGCAATGTTTAGCATTCTCCATTCCTATTTGTCTGCAGGTTAAGGATGGAATCCTAGAAGCTAAATCAGAGGATAAAGCAGAGCTGAAATCCAGAGATCTTGGACCGAATTCTTCCACACCATTAAAAAGGAAAAGCAAGAAAAGAAGCGAAGAGGTGCATCAGACTGCACAGACAACTTCTGCAATATCAACCACGAATGCTTCTCCGGAGCCTTCAGGGTTAATGGCTTTTAAATTCATCTTAGGAGTAGCTCTGGTGTCCATTATCATTGGCATTATTCTCGGGAAGAGGTTTTAGCATGGTTTGTGAATGCCTTGCCTGTCGTTTATGTAAATCTAGCGTTGTTTTTGTCTTAGAAAGTACAAAAAGGAGACACACCATAGCTGCAGCCTAGCTGTTCCAAGTTGCGATGGGAATTTAATTTTCAGAATCATTCCTGGGGAGCTTTGAAGGGAGCTTTGATAGTTTTAATGAAAGTCGAGTATTTGAGGTTGGGGAGCTCTGCTAGCTTCCTTGAGAGCCTAAAATTTTATCTTGGGTTGGGAATTTATTTTTATTTCATTCCTACCCAATTGCATGCAGTATGGGAACTGCATGCAACTGGCTTTGCTGTATTTGAGTTTGTATTGCTGTTTACTTCTATATCTGAGCAACCGCAACCGCGCTTGAGAAATGATTTCAAGCTATTGTTGATATTTTTTGCAGAAAAGAGTAGATACTGTAGTAATTTATGTGTTGGCCTAGCCTATGCTCCGATAGGGTCCGAAAGCTTGCTGATTGTCTTAAAGAAGATTCACACCTCTTCTTCCAGTGGTTTATATAATATTGTTTTGGCTTACGTTATTCTTCTTCCCATTTGTAGCTCAAAATACAATAACCGATTACAAATGTCTGGCAGGGGAATGATGAATCAGGGGATGGATTTCTTTGCTTTTTGGTGAGAGTTTTATGCTTTGATGGTCTTTTATCGTGCTATATGATATGTTGTAACAGACCGCATTATTGTTTTTAACCACATAGTTTCTAAGCTTCTTCTGGATGGTAGAGTTTAAATTTGTTCAGAAAATCTTTTTCTTCTTCTGTTGGAAGGTAGGTGAAGGGTCCCAAGCTATGAGATGAGTCTTGTTGGTTTAGTAGGGTTATCCCAAGGAAAAATGAGCGGAGAACAAAAAGGGCACCAAGCAATTCCATGGCCAATCCCAAAGAAAATATAAGGACCATGATAAGTTAATATTTCATAAATCCATGGCAGGTTATTAGTTCATAGAGCTCACTGTTTTGAGCCTTCTAAGCTCTGCCATGCCAGCTCGGCCTCGTGACATAGGAAGAAGCAGTGTCCAGCTTCTTGGCAATTGGGGGAACAACATGCAAGTTGGTCGGCCAATATTTCTTTGATAAAGAGCAGCGCCATAAAGTTGGCCCTCCATTGCGAGTATCCAACGGGAGAATAAAATCCTTGGATTTGCTTTGATTCAGCACACCTAATATCCATTGAGATCTGTAGCACCCGGCAATGTTTCAAGGTGCACATGCTTTGTTGTCGCCTAGCTGCATTTCTCTCCATCCTAAGTAGTGTCAGGTAACACCCATCCTGCAAGGATTAAAAAAATATAAAAATAAATAATATTAATAAATAATTTAAATTAATTTAAATATTTTTTATAAATATTATTTGAATTGAATTCGATGTTATTTCATAAAGTTAAATTTATCAATAATAAAATTTGTTGCATTCAAAAATGGTTATACCAATGTGAACCATGTGTGGCTTGCCACTAGGATTAGAACCGGATTGGGCTAGGCCACACCCCTATTAGAGACCGGCCCGAAAAAAATTTCGGGCTTCGGACCGGGTTTAGATTTGAAATTTTATTAAAACATCATGTCCAAACCCGGCTCGAGTCTGGCTCGAATCGAAGTTGGCCTACGATCATCGGAACCCAAAAAAAAGTTTTGGGCATCGGGTGTGGTCGTCGGAGCCGAGAAGGGGCATCCTGCATTGGGTGTAGGTGCCGAGATCGGGGAGGAGATTGGAGCCGAGGGGGGCTGCAGGGTCGTGCGGGGGTGGATGGGGCATCGGGTGCGTGCCGGGGTCGAGGAGGAAGATTATAGCCGGGAAGGGCTGCGGGGTCGTGCCGGGGGAGGGGAGGGGGCATCGGGTGCGTGTGCCGGGGCCGGGGAGGGAGATCAAAGCCGTGGGGCTTCGGGGTCGCGCGGGTGGAGGGGGCATCGGCCCATTCACTGGGCCAAGGGAGGGAGATTGGAGCTCGGGGTGGCGGCGGGGTTGCACGGAATCCGGGGTGGTGGCGAGGTCGCATGGAGCCGGGGATGGTGAGGGGTCGCACGGAGCCGAGAGATCTCGTAGAATTTTTTTAAAAAAATATTTTTTAATTAATATTTATGAAAATAGGTGTTACATAATATATTTACCAATATAGATTTTTTTTTCCACATGGCAGGGAGCATGGGATGTGTGACATCGAATGCCACGTGGCACGAGGATCTGTCGAAATTGCAGGTAGAACCCCTGGTCCCATTTTTTTCTAGTCTTCTTCTTCCCCCTGTCCTACTCTGACCCCATCCGATCTTTTTGTTTTTATTCTTCTTCTCCCTGTCCCACTCTAGTCTCATTGGGTTTTTTTTTTGTCTTGGTTTTCTTCTTTTCCTGTTCCCCCTCCTTGGTCCCAAGTTGAATTTGAAATCACAGGTTGAACATGCGATTTCACTCATGAAATCACAGGTTGAAAGCACTGAGAGGTGAGACGTTTAAAAATCATTTGGATTGCCGGGCTAAAGGGAAGCTCGAGCTCGGCCCGAAAATTAAATGGGCTATGTTATAAGGTTCGAAGCCTAGCCCGAATTATTTAGAGCCTGGTCCGAAGCCCGACCTAGTTCTAGCCCTACTTGCCACCTCACCCATCAGCTCAATTCTAGGTTATTTCATTTGTCAGTTCAAGCTATCTCACCTACCAGTTTGACATAGTAAGCAAGCTCTAATCCATGCTAGATACACATCAACTAGGATGAAGCTGAGCGCTTACCTACTCTCTACATGGATATCAACTATTGTCAAGTTTGCCACTCCTTGCTTCAGTCGCGTGTGCTCCAGGAGCAACTCCATTAATGCTTGCCACCTAAGGGATGCCCTGTGTAGGGACATGCCATGCTAATCACCACTTTCTGCTCCACCAACCACGGTATGGTCCCTGCAACGGGCATGCCTATAACAGCCAAGACATGCCAAATGCTGCTCTCCTACAGTGCACATCATATATCTTCCCTATCTTTAGGTGTCAGGTGCATGTCTATAATTTGTTCCTTGGGGACCCTCTAGGTAAGAGGCCGAAGGCCATAATAAGTAAACCAAGGAGAAGAAGGAGAGACAACGGAGATGGACTGAGAGCACATTCTTTATAAGAGCCTTTCCAAACTAGAAAAAGAAATCCTCTTCTTGCTCTCACCTCTAAGCATATATTGAGTTTCTTGAATTGAATCTTTCATAGCTCACCACCTGAGTGAGATCTCTACAGGCTATCCCACACACTTTCCAATTCTCCGAAGTGCCTCAGCCTTCACAACTTCACTCACCCGTGTGTCATCTCCTAGGGAAGCAGGACTCATACACAGAGATTCCTTCTTCCATAGATTTTGTTCTATTTCCTTCCTTCATTCCAGATCTAGTTCCTCCCTCCACTCTACTTTAATTTCCAGAAAGGGCTCCAAGCCTCCTCAGTTTGTTTCTGTCAGAGACTTGGGCATCCGAGGGTCTTCCATGAGGAACCACCCCATTATGTTTTTGGTCGAAATTTTGCATCTTTCTCATTTTATAGGTTCCGGAGTATCTATATCAGATAGAGTGGAATCATGAGCCATCTAAGTTAGCAGCCATATCTAGCCATGTCATAAAGTCTCGTATGGAATGCCACATAATCTATTATAAAATTTTCAATTATCTCCTTCTCGATGTAAGTGACAAAATAATCGGTAAGAAGCTCGTCTTCTATTTTTCTTACCAATCTTTGACATAATTATAAAATTGTAGAAATATTTTAGAACTTAGGATTCTTTGGAACGTTAACATGATAATATTGTAATTGATTTTCTAAAAAAAATGAAAATGAAAGAGAAAGTTAGAAGTGATCTAACTTCTAAGTAAAAGTGGCAATCGGGTCGAGTCAAATTTAGGTTGGATCAAAAAAAGACTCAACCCAAAAATGATCTGTTAATTAAATAGATCAGGTTTTAGAATCCAAACCTGACCTATTTGTTAAACAGGTTATCTGGCCTGATCTATTTACAACCCATTTACAACTCAATAAAAAAAAGGCAAAAACTCAATTCGTTTAATATCCATTTAAAACCTAGTTTAAAAAAAGATGGTAGGGAGATACGAGTTGGGTCGGTTATCCAACTCGATTAAAAAAAATATACCACTATGCCAGGAGTAGTTGTAGAGTGTGGTGGTGATGGGTTGGATCAGGGGAGTGCTTGGAGGAGCTTAGGATGGACTGATAGAGGGGGCATGCCGTAGACCGAGAGTTGGGAGAGGGCCACAAGCCATCACTGGGGGGAAGTAGGGGCGAGGGTGCAGTCAAAGTTGCACTTGAGGTGCTGGTACTTGCAGGCAATGTAGGTCCGGGTGGGCTAGTTAGGGTGTGGTGGAGGAGGGATGGTGAGTGCGGATGTTGGTGGTAGTGGTAATTAAGGAGGTCACAGTGGACATGGTTATAATTAGATGAGGTTTGGACGATAGGGCAAGGTTTGGGGGTCTCTTGGGCCTGCGGTTCTGGCAGGCCTTCGATGGGGTTGGGGAGGGATCGAATGCTACATACTTGGTTAGCAAGTAGCGGGGGAGAAGGAACTAACAAGCCAAAGAAAGGGAGGGGAGAAAGAAAAAGAGCCAAAGGAGGGGGGATTGAAATTGGAATGGGTTATTGGAGAGATCTTAGCATTTTGGAGATTATAGTGAGAGGAAGAGAGAGGGCAGAGGCGTGTGGCCAATGAACCACGACGATCGAGGTGACTGGCAAGGAGAGGGAGGGCTCCGGAGGATTGAAGTAGGGATGTGTGGGGGAGGGGAGTGCATGGAGACTAAAGAGAAGAGAAAGGGGGATGCACAGTGGAGGGGAGGGAGGGCTTCGGTGATGGTGACGGGCATTCTGGAGACTGGAGAGAAGAGAAGAAAGAGGTGCTTATAAAAAAAAATAGTTAAGCTGTTGGAGCAGGCAAATGAAAACCGTGCTACTGCTCACCCTTTGCACGAGGTAGGTGACATGATATAATTATAGGGATTTTAAATTTCGAATGGACAAAAACAAATATTTTTTAAAATTTTAAAATAAATTAATTATATATTAATTTAATTTTAAAAAATAAAAATGGGTTAAATAGGTTATGCAGGTTTAAAGCTTTAAACCTGAACTCGATTCATTTAATAAATGGATTAAACAGGTACCTGAATATGTTTAAGCTCAATCCAAACCTGTTTAGGGCAAATCGAATGTGGGTTGGGTTGGCGGGCCAAGTCATATTTTGTCATCCCTACTTCTAATCTGAGAAAGCTGATTTACAGTATTTGTTTTCTTTTAAAACTTATTTTTCAAGATTCTCCAAACTAAACAAATTTATGATCAAAATGGCAACTTTCATGCCCCCTCCCCCGCCTCCACCCCCCCCCACCACACACATGCATGCATACAACCACGACACATACACGAAAAGCAAAATATTTTTAGCGAACTCAGCTCCAAACATTATAAAAGCAATAAAAAATCTTCAAAAATTCTAGAAAAAAAAAGGATAAATTGGGACTTTGAGAGCTTACCTTATAGTACTGGAAGAGAGAGTGAACCAAAAATTATGAATGGGGAACTCCCGGGACCTTGAATTCTCTCATGCTTTTGCTTTTGCTACGAGAATAGTAAGGAATTAATGCTCAAAATGGGAAAGGAGAATAGGGGTTTGAATATATATATATACACACACACAAATTTTAACCACAGTTTCTAAGCTTCTTCCATATGGTAGAGTTTAAATTTGTTCAGAAAATCTTTTTCTTCTGTTGGAAGGTAGGTGAAGGGTCCCAAGCCATGAGATATGTCTTGTGGGTTTAATAGGGTTATCCCAAGGAAAAATGAGCGGAGAACAAAAAGGGCAGCAAGTGACTCCATAGCCAATCCCAAAGAAAACATCAAGGACCATGATAAATAAGTTAATATTTCATAAATCCATGGCATGTTATTAGTTCCTAGAGCTCACTGTTTTGAGCCTTCAAAGCTCTGCCAAGCAAGCTTGGCCCCGGGACATAGGAAGAAGCAGTGCCTAGCTTCTTCACAGTTGGGGGAACAACAAGCAAGTTGGTTGGCTAATTTTTTTTTTGGGTAACCAAAAAGGGATAGGGGTTAAACCCGGTGTAACTATCCCGCAGGCCTCCACCCCGTCAGGTAATGTTCGATTCAAGATGCTTAGATTTTCGTAGCCTTTTTCTATTAAGAAGAGAGTACGTCAACATGACACCACTAAGACACCGGCTAGTAGAACGGGAAATAAAGAAGGAAAATCTTGATATCTCACTCATACCAACTATCATAGGTCCAAAAAATAATTCTTGGATTTAATTGAGTCATTCACAAGATCTCGTCTCGAACCCACACCCTGTTGGTAATGAGGCAAAGCCTCTATCAACCGAGCTACCGCCTTAGCGGTGGCCAATATTTCTTTGATAAAGAGCGGCGCCATAATGTTGACCCTCCATTGCGAGTATCCAAAAGGATAATAAAATCCTTGGATTTGCTTTGATTCACCACACCTAATCTCTTTGAGATCAAAAGTAGCACCTTGTAATGATTTAAGGGGCACATGTTTGTTGTCACCTAGTTGCATTGTAATTTCTCTCTATCCTATATAGGGTCGGAAAACACCCATCCTGCAAGGACTAAGAGAATATAAAAATATTAATATTAATAAATAATTAAAATTAATTTAAATATTTTTTATAAATATTATTTGAATTGAACTCGATGCTATTTCATAAAGTTAAATTTATTAATAATGGAACTTGTTGCATTCAAAAATGGTTATGCCAATGTGAATCCCGTGTGGCTTGCCACCTCACTTGCTAGCTCAATTCTAGGTTATTTTATTTATCAGTTCAAGCTATCTCACATACCAGTTCGGCATAGTAAGCAAGCTCTAATCTGTACTAGATATGATCAACCAGGATGAAGCTGAGTGCTCACTACTCTCTACCTGGATATCAACTATTGTCAGGTTTGCCATTCCTTGCTCTAGTCACGTGTGTTGTAGGATCAACTCTCATTAATGCTCGCCACCTAAAGGATGCCCTGTCGCAGGGACATGCTGTGCTAGGTACCACTTCCTACTCCACCAACCACGGTATGGTCCCTATAACGGGCATGCCTATAACAGCCAAGACATGCCAAATGCTGCTCTCCTATAGTGCACACCATATATCTCCCTTGTCTTTAGGTGTTAGGTACATGCCTATAATTTGTTCCTCGGGGACCTTCCAAGTAAGAGGCCGAAAGTCATGATAAGCGAACCAAGGAGAAGAAGAAGGAGAGACAACGGAGATGGAACTGAGAGCACACTCTTTCTAAGAGCCTTTCCAATCCAAAAAAGAAACTCTCTTCTTACTCTCACCTCTAAGCACACATTGAGTTCCCTGAATTGAATCTTTTATAGCTCGCTACCTGAATGAGATCCCTGCAGGCCATCCCACGTACTTTCTATTTCTCCGAAGTACCTCGGCCTCCACAACTCCACTCCCCTATGTGTCATCTTCTAGAGAAGTAGAACTCATACACACCGAGATTCCGTTCTCCCATATATTTTGTTCTGTCTCCTTCATTTTAGATCTAGTTCTTCTCTTTACTCTAATTTCCAGAAGGGACTCCAAGCCTCCTTTGTTTGCTTCCATCAGAGACTTAGGCATCTGAGGATCTACTATGAGGAACCACCCCATTGTGTCCTTGTGGCCGGACTTTTGTGTCTTCCTCATTTTATAGGTTCCGAGTGTCTTATCTGATAAAGTGGAATCATGAGCCATCTAAGCCAGTAGCCATATCTAGCCATGTCACCAAGTCTTGGATGGAATTACAACAGAAAAGTTAATACAAGTTGAAAATGCTTTCTTTATAGTAGCAGTTGAAACGAGAAAAGTTAATACAAGTCGAATCAATCTATCAATAAGCGGATAAACATATAATTTTTTTTTGTTCTCACCAATCTTTGATATAATTATAAAATTGTAGACAATTCTGGAACTCAGGATTCTTTGGAATATTAACATGATAATATTAGGAAAGAGAAAGTTGAAAGTGATCTAACTTCTAAATAGAGGTAGCAATCAGGTCGGGTCAAATTTAGGTTGCATCTCAACCCAAACCTGATTAATTTATTAAATAGGTCAGGTTTTAGAACCCGAACCTGACCTATTTGTTAAACATGTTACCTGGCCCGATTTATTTGTAACCCATTTACAACTAAATAAAAAAAATGCAAAAACTCAATCCGTTTAAGATCCATTTAAAACCTAGTTTAAAAAAAGAAGGCAGGGAGATACAAGCTGGGTCAGTTATCCAACCCGATTAAAAAAATAAATACCACTATGCTGTCAGTAGTCGTAGAGTAGGGCAGTGATGGGTTGGACCAGGGATTCTTGGAGGAGCTCGGGACAGACCGATAAAGGGGGGCATGCTGCAGACCGGGAGCTGGGAGGGGGCCACGAGCCATCACCAAGGGAAGTAGAGGGCGAGGGTGTAATCAAGGTTGCACTTACGATGCTGGTACTTGTAGGCAACGTAGGCCTTGGTGGGCTGGTTGGGGTGTGGTGGAGGAGGAGGGATAGTGAGTGCGGGTGTTGGTGGTGGTGGTAATTGAGGAGGTCACAATGGACATGGTTAGAATTAGATGAGGTTTGGGCGATAGAGCGAGATTTGGGGGTCTCTTGGGCCTATGATTCTGGCAGGCCTTCGATGGGGTTGGGGAGGTATCGATCGTTATGTGCTTGGTTGGCAAGTAGCGTGGGAGAAGGAACTAACAAGCCAAAGAAAGGGAGGGGGAGAAGGAGAAAGAGCCAAAGGAGGGGGGTATTGGAGCAAACCCGCTCCATGGAATGCCCGTGATCCTCTTTGATGCTGCCATGGCGAAAAGGGAACAATTACCAGGGAAGAGATATAGGAGAAAAAGAGAGATTGCTTTATTCCTTTGGAGAAGAACATTGTTACAATAAGCAAGATAACACTCGACAGCCCTTCTGAAAATCCAGAAGCTTCTTGCCGTCCCGCACATCTTCTCTCTTGCAGGCCTCATGCCCTAAGAATCTACGTACACCACACACGGAGAATACCTCAACGTGCATCCCTTCTCCAAAGTTCTGTGAAACACCATCATGGTACAAGCCTTCCACGTGATATCTCCCTCATGTGCGCCTCTTTGCAGCCCAACACCGTGGTCGTGCCTCCTCTCATCGGAAAGAGCTCCACCTGCGGACTACCTCATGCAGGATCCTTCCACAGCCATGTCTCCTACGCGGACTCCCTCACGTGTAGTCTCCAAGAAGCCTCCACCATGGCCCTTCCTTGTAATCTAGGAGTCTCTCACACGGTCTCCACGCTAATGAGGGGCGCTCCAAGCATCCACACTCTACCTTGAAACCATGAGCCAAGCCCCACGGACCAAGGCCTTCATGCTGATCTCTCCATGGTCTTCACATGACAGTGAGACCCCAAAGGGGTCGGCCTCTTGGACCCTCCAACCGCACACCCATCCTCTCATATTTATAGCACATGGAGGGCGTTGAAACCTTCTTGGATTGGACGTCTGATCTTGGACTTCTTGTTGGACTGCAACTACCTCTTGAATCTTGTTAGGACTCAATCACATGGGCGGCTAGGACTTGTCTTGGACCAATAACAAACTGATTAGACTCCTCACATGGTTGGGCTTCATAATTGGTTACAACCAACCAATTAACCAACCAACTAGGCTAACTTCCTGACTAATTTAACAAACCTGGACCCAACCCCATAACCCAATTGGGTTATGTTACAATCTCTCAAAAAACTTCCTCCAACAAATCAATGTGAAAAAACTCTCAACCCTGGGTCAAGCCCCCTGACCCAGCATGACTTAGAAGGGCCCCTGGGAAAAATCCCAGAAATCTCTTGGAACCCCTCCAAGATAGCTTGGGATACACCCCCAAGCTCCAGGGATCGCCTCCAGCATCCCTGCCATGGTCTTCCAAGTCTCTCCAAGACTTGGGAGCACCATACAAAACCCTACAAGGGGATGGAAATTGGTTTGGGTTATTGAAGAGATCTTGGCATTGTGGAGATTGTAGCGCGAGGGAGAGAGAGAGGGTGGAGACTGTGTGGCCCATGAACCACGGCGACCAAGGTGATTGCAAGGGGAGGTTGGGCTCCAGAGGATTGGAGGGGGGATGCATGGGGGAGGGGAGTGCATGGAGACTAGAGAGAAGAGGAAGGGAGATACACGGTAGAGGGGAGGGAGGGCTCCGATAGTGGTGACGGGCATTCTAGAGACCGGAGAGAAGAGGAAGAAGGAGGTGCTTATAAAAAAAAATATGTTGAGCTGCTGGAGTGAGGCAAATGAAAAAAAAACCACGATGCCGCTCACCGTTTGCATGAGATTGATGACATGACATATTTATAGGGATTTTAAATTTCAAATAGATAAGAACAAATATTTTTTAAATTTTAAATAAAAAAATTATATTTTAATTTAATTAAAAAAGGGTTAAATAGGTTATATAAGTTTAAAGCTTTAAACCTGAACTCGATTCATTTAATAAATGGGTTAAATGGGTTGACTCGTTTATGATCCAAACATGTTTAAGCTCAACTTAAAGCTATTTAGGATAGGTCGAATATAAGGTTGGGTCGCGGGTCAGGTCATATTTTGCCATCCCTACTTCTAAGCAGCGAAAGCCGATTTACGGTATTTGTTTACTTTTAATTTTTTTTTTCAAGATTCTCCAAGTCAACGATACAAATTTACGACCAAAATGACTACTTTCATGCTGCACATGCATACACATATATGTATACAACCACACACCGACATATACATGAAAAGCCAAACAGTTTTAGCAAACTCAGCTCCAAACACTATAAAAGCAACAAAAAATTTTCAAAAATTCTAGAAAATGGACAAATAGAGATTTCAAGAGCTTACTTATAGTACAGGAAGAGAGAGTGAACCAAAAATTATGAATGGGAAACTCTCGGGACCTTGAATTCTCTCATGCTCTAGCTTTTGCTACGGGAATGGTAAGAAATTAATGTTCAGAATAGAGAAGGAGAATAGGGGTCCAAATATATATATATATATACACAAAATTTTAAAAGGGGTTAAATATCTAAATATATAAAATTTTGTTTAAAAAAACTAACCTCTAAATGGGCATCACAAAAAAGTTGAGGGGGCTAAGGCCCCCGCTCCCTCGTAGTCCACCAATGATCCTAAGTAATCATCATCTTGATATCTTGTAGCTTGGTTGATCCCAATCTCTTGGATCCGTTGTTTTGTGAGTAAATATCATAGAAAAATTAATCAACTTTTCTATCGACCAATTTACTTATGTTCTTGCATTTTTCAAGATGGATAAATTACTTTTTATGTATTTATCAATAAATTAGCAAAAAAATCTTATTCATCTATGGCATAGCTAAATCATTTTTTTACATGTCAATAAAGTCAACATTCAATTCTATTCCTAAAATACCCTTTTTTGATTTCTAATTCCTCCTCATTCAATGCCTCATAACTCAATTATTATTATCCCTAACTCTAGTTTCCAAAGAGGATGTTATTAAAAATACAGAAAAATTTTAGTAATTTATTTAGGAAAGTAATAATGTAAAAAAATCATAGGCAACAAATTTCAAAACTACTACTTTCTTATGCATAAAAGAACATTGATAATCATTTTTCTATCTAAATGTTACTTAAAAAATATTTATTTAAAAAATATGGATTCTTAGCTAAATCTTTTACTTGCAAAAGTACGGCCGAAAGTTTTCATTTCATGAGGGACACTATATCGGCTAAGGTCAGCCATTGATTTGCTTACCAATTCTTCCGGATTCAAAGTACAAGGCAATGAAAAAGATGGGCCTTTGATTTATTTTCTCTCGATTTAGAAAAATTTTCAAGGTGCCGAGTCCTTAATCTGATAAGGTTCCTTGCACCTCTTCTTCGAATTGGCATGGGAGAGCAGTCTACTTGACATTTCTATGGGTCGTTGTGTGCATAAGCGAGGTGCCAGAGGCCGTCAAGAATAGAGATAGTATTTCCAAGATTCCGCAATCTATTTCTTTGCCTGGGCGAGTTTTTTTTGGATCTATTTATCTTAAAAATTAAAAGGCAACCATCAGCGAGATGGATAACAGTGATTTGAGAAATTTCACTCACTTGTAACGCAGAGAGTTGCATCTCTCTCTATTTTTTTTTTTTTTTATATGAAGCCAAAGGATAGGAAGAATAAATTCAGTATAGCATCCTTGCAAGTCTCCATTCCATCAGATAATGTTCGATACGAGATGTTCGGATTCGTAGAGCCTCTTCCTATCTAATGATAAGTACGTCAACCTGATACCAATAAGATATAGACCAGTAGATCGGAAACAAAAGAGAAGATCTGATCTCTCTATTCTCATCTAATGCCTTGACCGCATAGTTTCTCTTAATAATGTTTGACTAATTCTTTGAAAATTTGAACGGTATTTTTTTTTTATTGTTATCGTCTCTTATTCCACTGCAGAATATTTATATTTAACACATGGGGGCCAAATATTAAAGGAATAAAGGATGGAGCTTTAGAAAAGAGAATCACGCATGTAATCGCATACAATATTCATCGATTCTTGGAAGAGCCATGGTCCCCCTTCTTGATCCGCTCATAGTTTTCTCTTAATCATATAAAATACTTGTATATAATTTTCCAAATTTATTTTTTTTAAATTTTTTTTTATAAAATTATATCTTAAAAATATTTATTTTCTTGAAATCATATTAAATAAGTTCCTTTTTAAACAAGAACCCACATGTTTAAGTTGTAATCACTTTATTTTTATTAAAAAATCATATTTATATATATTTAAAAGATAATTATTTAAATTTTAATAATATTAGAAATGATAAATATTTGATTCAAAATTAGATCTAACCCAACCTAGTTGTTATCGAAATCCGAATATTTTTGTTTAGATGTATATGATACTTGGTAGTAATCCAAACTAAAAGGTATATTACATTTAAAAATATTTTGTCGCAAACCCAACATGACTTAGATCATCAAAAGGGTGGGTTTGATTTCAAAATGATGATCTAAAAAGCAACAAGATTAGATTTGCTCCAACCATCTCATGGTCACAGCCAGGTGAGTTTTATATCAACTTATTTAAAAGGGTGCCGCCATGTTTAACTCAAAAATTTAAAAAAAAATATGTGCGCAAAGCTGGCTTTTTTTAGCAAAATTTTCTATTTTTTCTTATTTAAAAAATGTGCAGTTGATTGTTTTTTTTTTTTTATAAATAAAAGGATTGACCAGTATGATGGGAATAAAATGAGAGATCTCGATTTTTTTGGAATTGAATCCGAGAGAAGTTGATAATAAGGCAAGATCTCTATTAACATGCAACTGTCTTTATGATGCACTTGATTACCCATAGGGCTAGAACTCGATCGATTCAAAGTCCATCAACTGGATCTGGACCGGGCCAGTCCAATAATTTTGGACCGGTCCAAAATTAGATCGGACTTTAGACCAGATTTTAAGAATTTTCGGATCGAGCTCGGACATCCTTTGGTCAGAAAATTGAATGGGCTTTATTTTAAAGCCCGAAACCTAGTCCGATATGTTTAAAATCTGATCCGAAGTCCGATCTAATTTTGGACCG
Source organism: Areca catechu (assembly GCA_021397845.1). Classification (NCBI taxonomy): domain Eukaryota; kingdom Viridiplantae; phylum Streptophyta; class Magnoliopsida; order Arecales; family Arecaceae; genus Areca; species Areca catechu. The sequence goes on from CM038043.1 coordinate 4,332,326, forward strand.
ATCCAAAATTTATTAGACCGGCTCGACCTAGTTTCACCCCTAATTATCAAAAAAAAAAAAAATATTTTTTTTTTTGTTTTGATGCAGGGAAGTGTGGTTGATTTTAATTTTCAAAAGTGGTCTTCGGGAGCACTCCACTTTGATAGTTAGTGAAATCGTACTCATCTTCGAATAAAAAGAGTACTACAAAAATTATTATCCATATTGAATATGATCTGATGGGAGTCTAACGGAACAGCTAGCGGTTATCCCCCTTCCATCCTTTTGTTTTAAAAAAAAAAAAAAAAAAAAAAAAAAAAAAAAAAAAAAAAAAAAAGAGAGCGGTCCTTTTCATGCATTTTGTGGCTCGGCCCATTATTGCACTTTAAAAATCCCTCACTCCACTCCGTCTTCTCCACCTCCTCCCAGCACCTCTTCTCCAAGGTGATGGCCCACTCTGCCGATCCCCAACGCTGCGATCCCTTGTAGCATCCGCCAAGCCGATAGCTTTCCCGAAGCCTCTGAACTCCCTCAGCGATATCCGACGAGACCGGTCTTGGAGCCCAGCATCGGCCCTGGCTTCAGTGATCATACCTCCATTGCCTGCGATTTCTGGGTGAGCCTTCTCCTCCTCCTCTTCCTCTCTCCTTCGAGAAACCCCTTAAAAATGCCTTTTTTCGCTCACCTATGTGATTTAGAGGGCAATAATCGTGCTATATAGGAGGGAGCTCTATGTACCTGATCATTTTTATTTATTGGATGGTGTTGGGTTTCCTCTATTTGGGGGTTTTGAGAAGAGAAGGGGCGGATTTGAGTTTGGACTTGAGTTTGATCTCTGTTTTTTGTCCGTTCTGGGTCGACTTTAGCCGGAACCCTATCATGATACTGCCTTCTTGAATAGATTTACCAGGTTTCCTGTTTATAATTTGAAATTTATACAAGGAAAATTGCAGGAAAAATGGTTTTTTTAGTGTTTTTTTTCCCGTCGTTTTCTTATTTATAGCTTGCTTTTGAATGTAAAAATGGAGAAAAAAAGAGATCTTTTTTGCCGTTTAGGTGGGTTTCGCCTTTGCCTTTTCCTTTTTCAGCTGGTTACTAAGCTCAACTTGGAGCCCCAGTTTTCATTCTGATGCAAGCATTCTAAAGGCTGGCCAATCATTTGGGTTTTTCAGTCTTTTGTTTAACCGATTCCAAAATTTAGATCTTTTCTAGATTCTAAACGGATTTTTAGCAGTGACTCTTGTCTTAATTGGAGCTAGTTTTCGGAGTAAGTTGCATACAAGTTGATTTGATTTTAAGGTTGTGGACATATAAACACCAAACAGACGAGATGGCACTGTTTGGGCTTCTTTGTTTATCAGATGACCTCATTTAAAGCTATAATTTCAAGTCTTTCTGATTCACTGCACGGTTCAGCAAAAGAAATTTGCTGAATGCTTTTCCCATAGCCATCTTTCTGAATTGATCATATGTTAATACCTTCATAGAAACTACAGAAAGATATTTCTTTAACTTTCAAACTGTACTCAACGTACCTTTCCCATGGTCTTTGTTTTTCTTTTCTTTTTTTCCAATAATCAATTGATGTTAGTACCTTCGTCATTCGGAGCCTGGTTCTGTTTAACTTCATACTGAGCTTTTCCCTTGGGGGCACTGTCATTTCTTCCATGCAGTCTGCTCTATCTTCCCTTTTTTCTTCCTTTGTTCGTGGATTGCACAAGTGTCAATTGATCAGCTTCATTTTGCATGGAAAGCAGAGGCTCTGAGTGATATGTATCTATGCCCACCTTGGATAGTTGTCTTTCTGATGAGTCCTTAGATTCTTACCCAGTTCTCATGTGTCCTCCATAATGTACATGATGGTAAGTACTTGTTCATTATAGTCCATTTGGATCTAATTTTCTTTCAATGCAGATGCTGGATTTATTATTATTTTTTTTGGAAGACACTAAAAATTAATATCATCATGTTCTATGCCAACAAAAATCATTGCAAGATGTCTGTAATGTGTGGAAGGTATATTTCTGATAGACTTTTTATGTGGGATTTTTGCCCTTTTCAGTGACTATATCTTGCTCCTTTCAACACTATTAACAAAGAGATCCTTTCAATTTTTCTTAATCACTGAAACTATTATTAGAAAACTGAAAAATTGAAGGGATTTGGGTTTCAGGTTCTTAGATCTTGCTTTCTCAGGCTCATCACCTGATCATAAGATTTCTGGAATTAGCTAGATGTGGGCATAGCACATAAATTGCATCATGAGGCCTTCAGACACTCGGGGCATCACTCAGGATCATCACAATCAGAGGAATCGGCCCTGGATATGGAAAGAAATATATGCACTCACCTATACCTGCCCTCTTGTAGTCCTTCTCCTCTTCAACCGATTGCATCAGGTTGTCAGCACTCTGAAAGCAGTGCTGCATATTTTTCTTGGCCCAATTCTACCTTAATGCATGGTGCTGCTGAAGGCCGGGCAAATTACTTTGGGAACCTTCAGAAAGGAGTACTGCCAGGATGTCTTGGCAGACTGCCAGATGGTCAACGAGCCACGACATTGCTTGATTTGATGACTATAAGAGCATTTCATAGCAAGATCTTGCGTCGTTTTAGTCTAGGTACAGCAGTAGGCTTTCGAATCAGGAAAGGGAAGTTGACCGACATACCGGCAATTCTCGTTTTTGTGGCGCGAAAAGTTCACAGGAAATGGCTCAACCACAATCAATGTCTGCCATCCGCCCTTGAGGTACACGATGTTAAATAGTTTATAATTTTGTATCATTTAATTTAGGAAGTAATTTGATATTGTTATCTTAGTACTGTGTGATGCCCTCTTGCTCAAATCGGTTTTGGTAACATACTTTTATTTTTTTTCAGAGATTTGCTTTGCCTGTTTATCATGAAATTACTTTTTTATTTCGTAAATAGGGACCGGGTGGTGTATGGTGTGATGTAGATGTTGTGGAATTCTCTTACTATGGTGCACCAGCACCAACTCCTAAGGAACAATTGTACAATGAGCTTGTTGATGGCTTGCGTGGAAGCGATCCATGTATAGGTTCAGGTTCTCAGGTATCTATTCACACTTATCACCATGTATCTGACAAAATTTGTGATGCACCCTGGTGACATGGATCATTAGTTTAAATTGTAATATCTGCAAGCATATGAAAAAGACATACGAATGAAGGATTAAAGATTGCTGTTCATATGTTATAGATCTTTCTCATAGTTGCTTGGTTAGATATTTTGAAAAACATTAAATGTTCTCTTACTTTTCAAGACAATTCCTTTTTTCTCAAACCAATTTATTAGTATCTTATGACCCTATCCTCTTTAAGGTTGTGTTCTGATTATAATATAATATTGTTTCTAGATTGCCATTATCCATAGTCTGTATATTTACAGCTCATGGAAATCATTTCAGGTATCCACAGAAAAATTGGATGGGACAAAGCACTATTGATTGCATGATGGTGTTAGTCTTGAAGTATATAAAGTAACTATTGCATGCTATATAAATTGCTCCTAGTCCTTTCATTTTTTCTATCGCTCTATGCTTTTTGCTGTTGCAAGCATGCTCCTATTACATTGTATGCATATAATTAGCTGTTACATTCATTAATTGTTTTTGTGAACTCAATGCTGCTTCATTATATTAAAAAAATCATGTCTCTTGTTCTGTTTACTTATTGCTAAACCCCTTCCTAAGAGGTTCACGAAGAAGAGATCTTGTATAGATATACCATCCCCACTTCCATACTCAAGTTGCATTCTTTTTGTTTTGTGCTTGTCTTATATCTGGGCTGGTCAATGGAGCCATGTCAAATGGCCTGTGCACTGCTTACCGTTGGAAACTTAGGAGGGTTTCTAGAGAAACATGAAGGCATTTAAGTTGTTCTTGAGGCAGGTACTGTACAGTGGCTGGTGTTGGAAAATGAAGATTTCTGTACCCCTAAAAAGGAGATTTGGAATTTTACTACTCTCACACTCTTCACTTCTGGGGAATATTCTGGATTTGATTTTCTAACCATTGTGGTTTCACCAACCCATGCCACTACCTGTAATTTATATCTCTTAAGGTCTTTTGGACTTCTTGGGCCTTCCCTCTTGCCTATTTGGTCGGACATGTGGACTCGTACAAGGATATGGATTTGAGAGTTGATGTATCAGACTCGACCCTGTCTTTTGTAGCATGGATTCCCATCTGTCTTCTTTAGGGGATCCTCGCTTTGCCATGGTTGACCTAATCCAACCAACTAATAAACTCAGTTGGCCTACTCTGGATTTCATGAAATCATGTCACCAATTGATGCATCCGAGAATTCATTGAAGCTATCTTATTCATGTAAACTATTTCCATGGTTTAGTAGTTGTGTGCTTTTTGAGTTGATTGCCCTTTCCTTGCTTTTAATTGAATTGCTCTGCTTGGAGGCTCATTTTGATGACTTTTTAATCAGATTTTGAAGAACCTTGCTTGTTTTGAATCACATTTTGAGGCTCATTCCCTAGCTTGTTAACCTTTGTCATTCTTGCCTTCAGCGTCTACTTTAGCCCTCATTTATCGTTCTCATATCTTATCCTTGTTCTCCTCTTGGTACAATCCACACTAATCTATATTCTTGATTGAGGTGGATGTGCTCCACTTGCTTCATATGGATTTTAATCCATCAATCTTGCCTCTCCATTTGCCATCATCTAGTCTACATAAAAATTCTACCCTTGATGTTGTCTTCTTCTAAATCCACATAGCTCACCATTAAACCGCATTCTAGCAGTGTTGATTTTTTATGTTCCTAAAATTCCTCATATTCCTAAACATGCCCTTCAATAATGTTGTTTTAGCACCAGTTACCTGCCCCATTTTAGGGGTGGAACCAGGCTTTTAATCTAGATCATCAAAGTTGTGACCTGAATGTCGCTGGTTTGAAACTTGGAAACATCCTCTTTTGCATATTGGGGTAAGAATATATACATCTGAACCCAAACCCCCTTTTTAACCTCTTGCACTGCACTGCCCTTTTTAACCTTGTAAAGACCACAATTGATCCTATAAATGATTCTACCATTGGTTACCAAGAATGAACCTCAAACATTGTGTATAAGGCATGAAAAAAGCACATTCTCTTTGAATCACTCCATAAGGAAGAGAATCCTCTGGGGCAAGTTCAATTAGTTGCATTTGATTAATAAATTATTCGCTGGTTATTTGTTTTCTGGTTATCATGCTGTTATTTGGTTTGTTTTGTTCTTGTATTCTTGGCCAAATATCATAGTAATGTCAGTTGAATTCTTCAATGAAGTCACAATCTCCACCATCAATCAAGTATATTCTACTCATGTTAAGTTACTTTGCTCTCCTTATATAATTATTTTAGTGCGATATATTTAGTTCTTCTGACACCTTCACTGTCATGGTCAGGTGGCAAGCCAAGAAACATATGGAACCTTAGGGGCCATTGTTAAAAGTCGCTCAGGAAACAAACTAGTAGGTTTCCTCACAAATCGGCATGTTGCTGTTGATTTGGATTACCCTAACCAGAAAATGTTTCATCCATTGCCGCCTAACCTTGGACCTGGAGTTTATCTGGGTGCCGTTGAAAGGGCAACATCCTTTATCACAGATGATGTTTGGTATGGGATCTATGCTGGAACAAACCCAGGTAACAGAGTTCTAGATTACTTATGTCATAATATTGTTATGTGGATTTAGCATCTCAAATCAATAGGTGTTTTATGGGTGTTTCAGTCTAATTTGAAACAAATATATCCCTTGAGCTTGTAAGATCATAAATGAAAAAGAAAAAAAACAATCTTAGTCTGATTCTGCTAGGTGCTTGTTCATGTTCCTACCATTTTTTGTTAAAAACATGGATCAATTCTTATGACGCTTAGATCACTTATTCTAGTACTGTGTATATTTCATTGATTTTCTAGATTCTCTTTACAGCCACTCAAAGTCCATGGGATGTAAATGTGATCTGTGTACCAATTTTTGAAAAAGTGATATTGTGGTGTTAGCTTCAATGAATGTTAACCATCTTTGTTAGCATTTAGGATGGCATAATCAAGCACATTGCTCTGCAATAAGTTCTGTTGCTGAGTTTCTGGTTTTGTTGAATGGTGTTCTAATTCCCAAACATACCTCTTACCTTCTGATGCACCTGCAGAGACTTTTGTGCGAGCTGATGGAGCATTTATTCCCTTTGCTGATGACTTTGACATGTGCAGTGTCACCACTTTAGTGAAGGGAGTGGGTGAGATTGGAGATGTTAAGATTATAGATCTGCAATCACCAATCAATAGCCTCATTGGGAGACAAGTGGTGAAGGTTGGAAGGAGCTCTGGTTTGACAACTGGAACTGTAATGGCTTATGCTCTGGAGTACAATGATGAGAAAGGAATCTGCTTCTTCACTGATTTTCTTGTTGTGGGGGAGAACCAACAAACATTTGATCTGGAAGGTGATAGTGGGAGCCTTATCATTTTGACAGGCCAAGATGGCGAGAAGCCCCAACCAATAGGTATTATATGGGGCGGGACAGCTAATCGTGGAAGGTTGAAGCTTAAAAGTGGTCAAGGTCCAGAGAATTGGACAAGCGGAGTTGATCTGGGTCGCCTTCTTGATCTTTTGGAACTTGATCTTATTACAACGAGTGAAGGACTCCAAGGTTTGTAGCTTTCTACCTTTCACCTGAGCTGTAAAAGATCTCATAATACATTGTAATGCTGTCCTTTTTGTTTCCACTACTGAAATGTTTAATCATTTTTGTTTTTTATTTTGTGACCAAAGATGCACTGCAGGAGCAAAGAATTGCCTTAGCTGCAGCAGTTAATTCTGCGGTTGGGGACTCATCTCCTACTGTAGGCACCCTTGTAAATGAAAAGATCAATGAGATTTATGAACCTTTAGGTCTTAACATCCAACAGTTCCCTCCCGAAGGTGCAGCAATGAATCCACCATTTACACACACTGAATTTCAGGTGGATACGGGTGAGGCTGCAAATAATGTTGAAGAGCATCAATTCATTCCAAGTTTCATCAGCATGTCCCCTATACATCGCAACCAAGAGGACAATCCTGAACTAAACAATCTCTCTGAACTAAGAAATTCTACCGATGAAGATCTTTGCGTTTCTCTGCAGTTGGGGGATCGAGAACCCAAAAGATCACGTTCGGATCAACATTGAGCTTAGATTTGCCAAAATGAAAGGTGTTTTCAATCATGCAGTAGCTGCCCTATAGTTGTCAAGCAGTGTCCAAGAGCAAATTTTTACTGTATGGAGATGCATCGGGCATTTCAAAAGAGAAATTCTGTATGACCAGTTCAAATGGGGACTTTGCTTCATAACTCAGTTCAAATAGGGCCTGGCCTACGAAGAACTGATGAATAGCCTGCACTGGAGAACCATTTATTTTTCTTTGGTGATTATCATCACCTATCAGTTCTGAAATGGCACCGTGCTGAGTTTAAAGGTTAGGCATTCGACCAATCAGTGGTTTTGCAGTTTTTCTTGTCCAAGCGATTTGCAGATGCATTGGTCCACAGTTATGTAGAAGACAGTGTTCATGGTATATTATTGCTACCCTGTTAGCTGAAGCTCCATTTTGTATTAAGCATTAGATGAGTTTTAAGCTTGGCTCACTTTCTTTTTTCTTAAAACATGAAATATCAATCCCGATTATATTCTCAAAGTATGAATGAAATTCTTCTAATTTGCTAGATGGGCCAAAATCTGTTTACATCCTTGGAAGTAAGTGGAGTGAGGGTTAATGTAACAAGCACACTGGGATGAAAATCTACATTTGCACAAGATTTTTCTGGACATGTCAGTTGTTATATACCATAATTTGTAGATTGGAAATTCATGTTAGATTCAAATACCTTGGACCATTGAAAAAGAAAAACCTCAGACAAGAATTTGAGATGTAACTTGCATTTATGTATCCTAAAAAAAAAGAATGTTCTGTGTGTCTATGAAATGAAATAACTTGCTAACCAAATTTAGAAGAAATATTATGATTTTCTCACATTTAAAAAGATTCATAAATGACATAAAACTTAGGCACCAATGATTTTTATTTAGAACAATATGAAGCAATGATTTTCGGTTGCAAAGGGTAACTTCCTTGGAAGAAATTCTGTGGATGGGTGAAAGCATGGGTGTCTGGATTTTGAGTACTTAAAGATGCAAAGCTAGGTGGTCTAGTTCAGGTAGTTTAAGAGAATTTGGGCAGAGCCAACCAGCATTCTCCTTCACTTATATGTGATAATTTTCAGCTTGTTTAGGATATACTGTTGTTTTCATGTCTTCTCACCAGAAATTATGCTGGCTTGCTTGTTTGATTCAGTTTTCTCTGTTAAGGTATGTGCTTGTTTTCATGACTTCTCATTTGGCATGTACACCGGCTGGCTTGTCCCATTACTTTTCTCTCTCTAATACTCAATCCTTATCGAGGTTTATGTTTTTGATTTTGAGAGCATGTTTTAGGTGCTGGATAATTGAAGCAGGCTGGATTTGCCCGGAACCAAGAAAAAGATTATTATTTAAGAGTAGAAAAGAAAAGGAATCATTCAGGAATATATTTTACTATAAGGAACATGAAGAACATGTTATAAAATTTTAAGACATATTTATATAATTGGATCTGGGCAATCATGTTTACTTTGCACTTGAAAGGATTAACAAATTATTATTTTACTTGTATAATATTCAAGGTGTCTATAAGCAATTGCAAACCAAACGATGAAATGCAGTGTTTGTCAGCTACCGGAAAAGACTGATACATTAGAGTGGTCATAACTAGTGTTGATTGTCATTTGTGGAAGAATGAAACTTTTATATATGTTTGAGCGTGTGCAAAAATGCATCTTGAACTGAACATGCTGTTATTTCTATACCCTTTTGCAGGTTTGCAGTAGTTTTCCAGCATATAAATCATCTTAAAAGAAATATTATAGCCTCTTTTATTGCTCTAGTTTCAAGTGAAACATTTAGATAAGTGGAGCAACTTTGCAGATTAGATTGAGTTGCATTGATTTTAACATTCTCTAAATCTGCTGGAAAACTTTTAATCCCAGGATGCAAGTGGAAGAAAATTGTGCACTTTTGATTTTGATTCTTTAAGGTAAATTATAGGAGGCAGGGTCATAGGTGAGCTGTCTACCTCAGTGTCACTACCAACCATTGATTTTGTTATGATCCCTGCAATTTCAAACCATGAGAATAATCTAACTTGGTTTGTGATTATCAACAATGTGAAATTCTGTGACCGATGTCTTCTATGATAAAAGGAATTTTGTTGGATCTATGAATATTTGCTTGGAATTCCATGTTCTTTGAACATTTAGCTTTAATTGGTTTGGTTCAAAAGAAGTGTCTCTCTAACAGACATTTTATGGTTGATATAAATCTTTTTTCAGTTATTACCGGACTTTAAAAGGTTTCAGATGCTAATCAAATTTCTTCAAAAGTGCAAACAGAATAATGAGGAGATAGAGGTTGCATGAGGTTGGAGCCAATATTGTAGAAGATATGATGGTTCTACCTGCTCAGAATGCAATATCTCTAGTATAGGTTGGAGGGAGACTGAAAGGAGGAAAAGAATCGAGATAGTTCTACGTGTATTTAGATTAGAAGTGTTGAATGTTGACCATCTACATTTAGGTGTCCTATTCATAGAAAAACAAAAGACACTTAATGTATTCTTTAAACTCTTGTTAGGTTTGGATTTTTGAAAAACCATCATGGAAAGAAAATGGTAGTCATTAGATAGACTTTGATGCCTGAGATAGATGGGATAAAAAAACATTGGAAAAAGAGTGGCTGACTTAGCAGCAGCATGAAAATGAAAATGGGTTTGAAGGTTAGATGGAGCATCGCTGTTCTTATCAATTAGGGATTTTGTTGTCTTCTTTATATCTTTTTCACTGTGTACGTGGGAATCTAAATTTTGGCTAAGACTTTGGGCCTTAATTTTTGCGACGGAAGCTCTGAACTACAGATCTTTTAACTTGGTACAATGGTACCAACTAATAGAAATCTTGTAACCACTAATGGGTGAAAGAATCTATGAAAGATCTAATTTCTATTGTAGGATATCAGGATCTCTATGGTATAGGATGGTGCAATATATGATGTCAGCAAGGAATGTTTAAGAAGTAAGCAGAAAATCAAGGCCATACGTGTCTAGTTGCCTGTGGATAACCAGGTTTTTAGTTATTGTAAGCAGCACCATATGCATAAGGTGTCATTTTAGGCCAACTCATGTTTTTGTTTGTACATCAACAAACCATTATTTACATAATATGTGAAGGTACATTAAGAAGCCTTTTTTGTTTGTAAGCTGTATTATTTTGGATAGTTATGGGGATGAATTCTGAATAGACATTTCTATATCTGATATACATCACCAGAAAACACAGGTTGTTACAAAATTATTACTTTAAAGCACAAATTAATGCATATTCACAATTATAAAACTATTCAGGTTTCTTATAAACATAGAATCAAGGAATACCGAATTGGTACCGGGTCCTGTACCGGTTACCGGCCGTACAGTATGGTACCGGGTCCCATACCGGGTCCATGAAATTATAAAAAATTGTTTCTTTTTTTCATGGTTATATTGTTTAACTTGAATTGGACCTCGAACCGGATATGAACCGGGCCGAACCGAGCAAAATACACTGGTACGGTACGGTACCATACCGGTCAAGTACAGATTTTTTTTACTTTTTTGAACAGTCCAACGTTCCGGACCATTTTTCATGGCTGAACCGTACCAGCTCTCGGCCGGTACAGTATTGTATATCCTGAACCGGGTGGTTCGGGATAGTACCGCGAACCTTGCATAGAATATAAGATTCTTGGGGATCTAAGGCATATCAACTGAAATAGTAGATGACAAAAATATTTGTTTTGTATCATAATATATCTCTCAGTATCTACTTCAAAGAGATAGTCAATGATTCTTTGTTGACATATTTGTAAATGATAACCAGGGATTTGCACATCAATGTCATGGTGGTGAGGCCACAAAACTATTTGGAACTTCAACATTTTAACCATGCTACCAACAACTGCCTTGGAAACTGGTATTGGAAATCTTCCACGGGGATTGTTTCCTGGTTTGGAGTCTCAAACCTAAACCTTGGCTAGTTCAGTCCTTTGCAAGATTCTCTAAAGAAATCCTTTTGACTGTCAAAGTATTTGACACCATAACTCTACCATCTACTATTAGTTGTTTGTCTGCCTTATTGTACTCCTGTTCAGATGCCATAACTTTTCTCCTCTGTAACATCACCAACATGCATTATCTTGTGACATAAAATTGCATTTCTGAATCCTGATTGATCCTCTCCCCTATAGGTTTATATATTTGCCATTACACCCCTTTACATTTCTTTGTTTTATTTTAAAATCAGCATGCAAGCTCGAACCCATAACTTCAATGTTGTGATTATCCCTGTCATCCTATGGAGCTAGAGAACCTGATTGATATTAATTGCATTAAAACTTTCATGCATGGCTGGTTCATGAACTGCTGTATAACCTTAAAAAAAATATTATTTGCTGCATACCATTCATTCGTAAACCTGTCTTACAAGCAGCTGCATGTATTTGAAACTATTGTGCTTGGTATAAGCGTGAGAGTTGTGAGGAATGCTCATTGGAGATATTTTAGCCAAAAGGGAGATCAGTGAACAAAATTTCAGTTTGATTTTCTGTATAGTGAGTTGGTCAGTTGATGCTCTAATATTTTAGAAGTTCAATTGGCATAATTAATGTCATGCATTTACTGGGCTTATTGATGAAGACAAATGATTTCAACATTGCTGCCCTTGGCCATTTTGAAACTTGATTTATTCTTGCGAGTGATGTGGTGGTAAATTTGAAAAGGGGGAAACATCTCTTCAAACGGAGAATTTGGAACATGATTTTATACGGTCAAGAAATAAAATCTGTGGATGCTATTGGTTAAGGAATGCTGCTAGCCTTTTTATTCAATGATCTTTTGAATAGATATTTCTGTATATTATGCCTTGTCCTTCTCCTTGTTTAGTTTGGTGTCAATCTTCTCATTCTTAGTAAAACAATATGAAATGTTGGCACCTTGTCTCTGATCAACTAGAAAACATCAAAGTTCTGAAGATTGCTTCTGGAGTGCTCACCCAATCCACAGTCAATAGTCATATGAAGTTTATGATCTCTGGCTGTCATGGATCTCTGCTCAAACTAATGCAGCCTGGCAGCATAAGTGAACTCAAAAACAGGATATAATGCAGAGGATAAATCTCAAATCCTTCTGATCATTTGCCCTATAAACAAAGACTGAGAGGATAAAGTTTGGTTGTATACACTTGACAAATCCAATGCACAAGGTCGGAAAATCATAAAAATAGTCTTTTTGTCATTATGGCCAAATGAAATAGATGCCTTTCCAATGGACCATTGGTCTATTTCTTCTTTGCAGAAACTAGTTTCCATTTGGTCAATTCATTCACTTTGCTTTTGCCAAACGCAGTTGGTGGCTGTATTATGACAGTCAGGAAACAATCAGTGGTGTTTTTACTCTTTCAAGTGAATCTACTTTTGACTGTTATGGTTGGCTGGTGATATCACTGATACCAGGGATTTTGAGACACTCCTGGATCTATTGTCCAATCTTGCTTTTGCTGGCTGGTCTGCCTGTGGTCAATGGTTCCTCTATGTTCCAGGCCTTGCCCTTCTGAGTGCTTGGTTGGTCTTCTTGACCATTTGTTTCTAAAGTTTTTAAATGGTGAAAGCCGGATGATGCAGGTGTTGCAGCCCTTATGAACACACACTGGGTGCATGCATGCATGCATGCATGTACATATACACATAAAATCATGGTTATTTTGGTAGGTGGCCGAGACCATATGATGAACAGAGATCTTGGTTTATCTCAGCCATGAATTAGGAACTAGGAAAGCTTGGAAAAAGCCAAGTGAGATATTGAAATCTTGATTTGTAAGGTTAATTTGAATCAAAAACTATATTAAAGTGTTGATTTCAAGATTAATAAACCAATAAATTATATTTAATAAAATAAAAGGTGATTAAAAAAATATTGTCTAATATCAATATATTGTAGTGGCCGATATTTTAAATTTTATCAATTTATTTTGGTAGGCTCTAGGTCAAGATGGAGATGATGGGGTTGAGTTTTTCACATTTATTGTATTGGGGGATGCCAGATATTGATGGCCTCTAGGCCAAGATGGAGATGATAGGGTTGAGGTTTTCACGTACATTGTATCAGGGGATGCTAGGTATTGGTAGGCTCTTGGTCAAGATGAAAACCTTGGATACAATTAGCTCTTGATTTGGAGATGTACTTTCATTGTAATTAAAAATGAAATGGATAAGGATTAGAGCATATCCATGTCTATCCTTTTTTATTTAGTAAATACAAATATGGTTATCAATATCAATAGATATTAAAATGTGTATTCATATTTGTTTTAAAAAAATACATATATAAATTATTATTGACAGTAAGAATATAAATAAGGAAATAAATGTGATAGCTAAACTTTATGAACCATAATATATATATATGAAGGTAAAGTAAATTATCATGTTAAAACTGCTAATGAAGTTGGATTTTTGGATACAAATTAGATAGCCGTTTATTTATATATTCATATTTATGTTTCTTTAAGAAACATGGATATGAATATCAATTATGTAATGAAATTTGTATTAATATTCAGATTAACTTGAATGCTAAGATATTGTCTGATCCACTTTTATCCCTAGCTTTCATGGTGCTCTCATGAATACAAGGATTACTTGAAAGTGTAGCTTAAGAATCAATTGTAGTTACCTTAAGAATTTACATTTAGTAAATGCATATATTTGGTGATCGTGCATTTGTTTAGTTGATTTGATGATTGGAATTGCCAAAGTGCAAAGCACAAGAAATAAAGAGTGACAAACCTAATCATCATCAAGTCATGGTTGTCTGCACAAAGCCTAAGAATCCAGCTCTAAAGCATACCTACAGAAGCTGCTAAGAGCCACCATCAATTGATGGCCAACACAACTATATCAGTTGAATGAGTGGATATCTTTCTTTATGAACTAGAGTTTGCTTGTAAGACGTGGTTCTTATGTTCTACCTTTGTTTCTCTTAGCAATAGTTTTAAATTAGAGGCATGGAAATTTGTGGTTCAAACATCAAGGAATTGGATAATAGGAGAAGAAAAGATACAAGAAGGAACTATTGGCAATTTAGACTTGGTTTTTCTCAAAGGTAATCTTCAATTTATTCTAATAGGTGCTATTGGCCGTTCATTAACTTTACCTAGCTCAGCTTCAAAAATTCTAAGATGCTTATTACATTAAGAAATCTTATGTATTAATCTAAAAGATTGTTTTACAGTTCTTAATCAAGAGACTTGATCTAGCCATTCCTAATCATTTTTAACTATACTTTTTTTAAAAACAAATTAAAACTTTGTGTTTGTGCCCATTACTTGTGTAATTTCGAAGGTAGCCTACTGTAGTAGAAAGTAGCAGTAAAGGTTACTAATTGGCTTAAAAGCAACATTCCATAACATTATTATCCACTCACTAGTTGGAGACCAAAACTATTTAAGGAGACTATAATAGTTTATAATCTGGGATATATAATAAAAGTTTTTAAAAAAATCACTTGTCATTGCTGATATAATGACAAGCATATGCTTTTGATACTGCTTGCAAATTACAATGATTTCATTGTGATAAGAATCTTCTTTTCAAATGATCAGTTACATGTTGATGGCATGAAAAATACTGCCATAAAGTTGATGAATATGCTATATACAACAATTATCATGTACACTTAGAATTGGGGTGCAAAAGATTTTCCAGTTATTTCAGCTGAAGGAATAAAAAGTGAAAGTAAATTCGATCTAGCCGATATTCTGAGTTCTATGAACTTTTGGCAGGATTTATTTTCTTTCATTTTTTATCTCCGAATGGCTATAAGGCTAGGGCTACAAGCTTATTATATTCTTTCATGGTGAGCCCCCTAAACATGATGGATGAGTCAAAATATCAACATGCTCACCTGGTACATCATTCAAAACCCAATTACCTCCGGAAGACCTAGCTTGATTCGCCACCCGGTTGGCCGGTTAATCGCCTTCCCTTAATACATGTTGCAGTTTTAGATCTTCAGAAAGCCCCTTCAGGAGTTGTTGCCATCATAGTCTTGCAATTCCCCAATATAATCTTAATTATGAGCTTGAAATCATCATAGTTCATTTGAAGTTGCCCAAGGAATCATTGATAGCACTGTTCATCTTTTGATGAGAGGCATAGCATCTTAGCTCCTAGGCTTTTTTAAGGTGAGTGTACCATACCAAACAACAATGATAAATATATTTTCACAATCAAGTACAAACATGGGGATCTTATCAGATATGTTGTTAGACAATGGAGTCCATGCATTGCATTGACTTTTTGAGGCAAGGGAGCTAATTTGTATATCATCAAAATTATTGCATCCACTCCTCCCACATCCCCATGTATTCCATCCGCCCACACACACAAAAAAAAAAAAAAACTCAACACGTTTATGACACCATGAAGGTGATATTGATGTAAGCTTCCTTTTCCTTTCAAACTATTCTTGTTTTTGGTTGGTTCTTTTCATATCATCAGTATGAAAAACTTCATTATTGTAGTATTTTC
The DNA here is from genome assembly GCA_021397845.1 of Areca catechu. NCBI lineage: Eukaryota > Viridiplantae > Streptophyta > Magnoliopsida > Arecales > Arecaceae > Areca > Areca catechu. The sequence continues at coordinate 4,348,019 of CM038043.1, forward strand.
TTGTAGGTCTTGTGTTAAAACCAATTTTCTCCAATTTATTTTTCTTTGCTACAAATTCTTAGTTCAGATTTGTCATGTTCTCTCCCATGTTAGCAAATGATAATTTGAAAAGGTAGATAGATGGCTGCTAGGACTGCAAATCATAATCTCTGTGAAAAGAATACTGCTGGTTTCGCATAGGAAGATAAAAAGAAGCAGATTAAGACATAGCTAACAAAGTTCCTGCATGCAGTAATTGGAAATCTCTCTATTTTGAAGTTTTGATTAAAGATGGTACGTAGTATATCAAGAAGAAGAAGCTAGGTTGATAAATCACCAGCTACATGCATGTGAATCCATGAGCTAAATTATTCAGAACTTTTAGAAGTACAATGTGGATTTATGATTTAATACTCAGGGAAAAGGTTTTTAGTTGGTCCTATATTGATTATATACCGAAAAGATATTTAATATTTATACAGGGCCAAAAAAATTTAAGTAACACCTTGCAGCTAGTCTTCGTGGATGAATATTTGATTGTTACGAATGGGGATGTGTATTTAGTTTTTTTTATTCGAACCGGATCGAAGATCTAAAAAATTGAACTTTTGAATTTACATTATATAGAATCAAGAATCGAGCCGAAGTAGCCTAAAACCGGACAAACTAAACTGAAATAATTTCGGTTGGGTTCCATTCGATAATTTAGTTTCGGACTTTTTTCTTGCTAGAATTTTGGTTTTGGTTCTGACTCATTAAATTTTTTAATAATTTCGATATTTGGATCGCAGATTTGCACTCGAACTTAGTGTTGTTATTCAAATTCAAATCAACAACAAACTGTTCAAAAAAAAAAAAAAAAAAAAGTTCGATTCAATAAAATTATCTTAAGCTCTTTGCAATATATGAATATAATAATTTTAGTTCTTGGTTAATCGAAGTTATCAAATTAAATATCGAAAATTAAATTGATTAAAAATTTTTGATTTGATTTTAAACATAAATTGAAATTTTTAGAAGAGAAACCAAACCACATATCAAAATAATTAATGGTTCGGTTCAATTTTTTGGTTAATCGAACTATTTGCATATCCCTAGTTGCAAAAAGTATTAGAGCGAACCTAGGCTATGGTCCATGTCAACTAAGTGACTGCATGTCATAGATACTTTTGATAACGACCATGGACTAATTGTTGGTATCTATAACTCTATTTGACTAGAAATAAACTTTTAGACCAGCAAACATGGCAGGGTTTAAAAAGGGTAAGTATGCAAAAACCCTTGTGGACATATATCTGATATATATTAGTTATTTGCTAGAAAATTTTGGATACTTGTACATAAATAAAAAATTAAACTGAAATCATCTTATTAGCCTTTTGGATGAAGTTCTTAATCGTCACAATTAATCATATTGCACGGGGACTTGTGTTTTACTCCCATGCCAGTTACATGCTAGAAAGATTTTGGATACTTAAATAAATGAATCCAAATAATATTTTATGATTAGTCTTTCTAATCAAGGTCCTAGATTATTGTAAATAGTATTAGAATAGATTCAACCATACCTCATGTAGAATAAGGGATATTGCATCATGTGTCATTTTAGAGCTAACCAAGATGGATGGTGGTATGATTACAAATTGGATTTAATTGAACTCGGACCTTTAGCCCAGTAAAAATGCTAGAACTTAAATTTGAATATACATGAGAACCTATACAAGTATATATCTAGTGCATATTAGTTGTGCATCGAAGAGATCATGGGCATTCATGCTAAGCAAATGAATCAAAATAATTACTTATAGTGCCTTGGTTAAATGACGTCTGGATTGCTATAGGAAATCCAGAAAATAATAATAATAATAATAATTGATATGGCTACATTGCTGACGTGGGACGCATGTCAGGTCCAGCTGGACACGGTCAGTACCACGTGCATTTTTTCTTTCAAAAGATCCCTCATGAAGGAAGAAGTGCTCCTGCTTCTTCGCAAGGTGGCACCCCAAGACGGGTCCACCTCTGCCGAGGTCGAGCCGAGCCCTCTTGCTCCTTCGCCAGGTGGCACCCGAAGATTGATCCACCTCGGTCGAAGTCGAGCACCTCCCTGCCACTCCGCCAGGTGTCCACCCAGGACAGGTCCACCTCGGCCAAAGCTGGCGGCCCCTCGCTCCCTCGCAAGGTGGCACCCCAAGACGGGTCCACCTCGGCCGAGGTCGAGCCGGGCCCTCCTGCTCTTTCGCCAGGTGGCACCCCAAGACGGGTCCATTTCGGTCGAAGTCGAGCCTCTCTCTGCAAATCCGCCAGATGTCCACCCAGGAGGGGTCCATCTCGGCCGAAGCTGGCAGCCCCTAGCTCCCTCGCCAGGTGGCACCCCAAGACAGGTCCACCTCTGCCGAGGTCGAGCCGGGCCCTCCTGCTCCTTCGCAAGGTGGCACCCGAAGACGGGTCCACCTCGGCCGAAGTCGAGCACCTCCCTGCCACTCCGCCAGGTGTCCACCCAGGAGGGGTCCACCTCGGCCGAAGCTGGCGGCCCCTAGCTCCCTCGCCAGGTGGCACCCCAAGACAGGTCCACCTCTGCCGAGGTCGAGCCGGGCCCTCCTGCTCCTTCGCAAGGTGGCACCCGAAGACGGGTCCACCTCGGCCGAAGTCGAGCACCTCCCTGCCACTCCGCCAGGTGTCCACCCAGGAGGGGTCCACCTCGGCCGAAGCTGGCGGCCCGTCGCTCCCTCACCAGGTGGCACCCGAAGACGGGTCCACCTCGGTCGAAGTCGAGCCTCTCTCTGCCACTCCGCCAGGTGTCCACCCAAGAGGGGTCCACCTCGACCGAAGCTGGCAGCCCCTCGCTCCCTCGCTAGGTGGCACCCCAAGACGGGTCCACCTCGGTCGAGGTCGAGCCGGGCCCTCCTACTCCTTCGCCAGGTGGAACCCGAAGACGGGTCCACATCGGCCGAAGTCGAGCACCTCCCTGCCACTCCGCCAGGTGTCCACACAGGAGGGGTCCATCTCGGCCGAAGCTGGCGGCCCGTCGCTCCCTCGTCAGGTGGCACCCCAAGACGGGTCCACCTCGGTCGAGGTCGAGCCGGGCCCTCCTGCTCCTTCACCAGGTGATACCCGAAGACGGGTCCACCTCGGTCGAAGTCGAGCCTCTCTCTGCCACTCCACCAGGTGTCCACCCAAGAGGGGTCCACCTCGGCCGAAGCTGGCAGCCCCTCACTCCCTCGCCAGGTGGCACCCCAAGACGGGTCCACCTCGGCCGAGGTCGAGCCGGGCCCTCCTGCTCCTTCGCCAGGTGGAACCCGAAGACGGGTCCACCTCGACCAAAGTCGAGCACCTCCCTGCCACTCCGCCAGGTGTCCACACATGAGGGGCCCACCTCGGCTGAAGCTGGCAGCCCCTCGCTCCCTCGCCAGGTGGCACCCCAAGACGGGTCCACCTCGGTCGAGGTCGAGTCGGGCCCTCCTGCTCCTTCGCCAGGTGGCACCCGAAGACGGGTCCACCTCGGCCGAAGTCGAGCCTCTCTCTGCCACTCTGCCAGGTGTCCACCCAGGAGGGGTCCACCTCGGCCGAAGCTGGCAGCCCCTAGCTCCCTCGCCAGATGGCACCCCAAGATGGGTCCACCTTTGCCGAGGTCGAGCCGGGTCCTCCTGCTCCTTCGCCAGGTAGCACCCGAAGACGGGTCCATCTCGGTCAAAGTCGAACACCTCCCTGCCACTCCGCCAAGTGTCCACCCAGGAGGGGTCCACCTCGGCCAAAGCTGGTGGCCCCTCACTCCCTCGCCATGTGGCACCCCAAGACGGGTCCACCTCGGCCGAGGTCGACCCGGGCCCTCCTGCTCCTTCGCCAGGTGGCACCCGAAGACGGGTCCACCTCGGTCGAAGTCGAGCACCTCCCTGCCACTCCGTCAGGTGTCCACCCAAGAGGGGTCCACCTCGGTCAAAGCTGGCGGCCCCTCGCTCCCTCGCCAGGTGGCACCCCAAGACAGGTCCACCTCTGCCGAGGTCGAGCCGGGCCCTCCTGCTCCTTTGCCAGGTGGCACCCGAAGATGGGTCCACCTCGGCCGAAGTCGAGCACCACCCTGCCACTCCGCCAGGTATCCACCCAGGAGGGATCCACCTCGATCGAAGCTGGCGGCCCCTCGCTCCCTCGCCAGGTGGCATCCCAAGACGGGTCCACCTCGGCCGAGGTCGAGCCGGGCCCTCCTGCTCCTTCGCTAGGTGGCACCTCAAGACGGGTCCACCTCAGCCAAAGTCGAGCCTCTCTCTGCCACTCCGCCAGGTGTCCACCCAGGAGGGGTCCACCTCGGCCGAAGCTGGCAGCCCCTCGCTCCCTCACCAGGTGGCACCCCAAGACGGGTCCACCACTGCCGAGGTCGAGCAGAGTCCTTCTGCTCCTTCGCCACGTGGCACCCGAAGACGGGTCCACCTCGATCGAAGTCGAGCACCTCCCTACCACTCCGCAAGGTGTCCACCCAGGAGGGGTCCACCTCGGCCGAAGCTGGTGGCCCCTCGCTCCCTCGCCAGGTGGCACCCCAAGACGGGTCCATCTCGGTCGAGGTCGAGCCGGGCCCTCCTACTCCTTCACCAGGTGGCACCCGAAGATGGGTCCACCTCGACCGAAGTCGAGCCTCTCTCTGCCACTCCGCCAGGTGTCCACCCAGGAGGGGTCCACCTTGGCCGAAGCTGGCAGCCCCTCGCTCCCTTGCCAGGTAGCACCCCAAGATGGGTCCACCTCTACCGAGGTCGAGCCGGGCCCTCCTGCTCCTTCGCCAGGTGGCACCCGAAGACGGGTCCACCTCGATCGAAGTTGAGCACCTCCCTGCCACTCTGCCAGGTGTCCACCCAGGAGGGGTCCACCTCGGCCGAAGCTGACGGCCCCTCGCTCCCTCGCCATGTGGCACCCCAAGACGGGTCCACCTTCGGCCGAGGTCGAGCCGGGCCCTTCTGCTCCTTCGCCAGGTGGCACCTGAAGACAGGTCCACCTCGGCCGAAGTCGAGCACCTCCCTGCCACTCCGCAGGTGTCCACCCAGGAGGGGTCCACCTCGATCGAAGCTAGCGGCCCCTCGCTCTCTCGCCAGGTGGCATCCCAAGACGGGTCCACCTCTATCAAAGTCGAGCCGGGCCCTCCTGCTCCTTCGCCAGGTGGAACCCGAAGACGGGTCCACTTCGGCCGAAGTCGAGCACCTCCCTGCCACTCCGCCAGGTGTCCACACAGGAGGGGTCCACCTCGACCAAAGCTGGCGGCCCCTCGCTCCCTTGCCAGGTGGCACCCTAAGACGGGTCCAACTCGATCGAGGTCGAGCCAGGCCCTCCTGCTCCTTCGCCAGGTGGCACCCCAAGACGGGTCCACCTCGGTCGAAGTCGAGCATCTCTCTGCCACTCCGCCAGGTGTCCACCCAGGAGGGGTCCACCTCGGCCGAAGCTGCGAACCCTCGCTCCCTCGCTAGGTGGCGCCTTAAGACGGGTCCACCTCTGTCGAGGTCGAGCCGGGCCCTCCTGCTCTTTCGCCAGCTGGCACCCTAAGACGGGTCCAACTCGATCGAAGTCGAGCCTCTCTCTGTCGCCCTGCCAGGTGGCGCTCCCTGACGGGTCCACCTCGGTCGAGGTCAGCTCTACTCTGCAAAGCCTCGGGGAAGCAGAGGTACGGGTTACAAGGTCGCCACCAGAGTCGGCGCGCGCCGCGCCCCGTAAGGGATGCCAGTTCGGCCTGTAGTGACACGCGAAACCTCGTTTACACCAGTCAGACGGGGTCCCGCAACTGAGGAACGGAATCCTTGCGAGCAGGAGCCTGAAACGGCTGAAAGCCTACCGTCAATGCCTCGAAAGGAGAGCTCCTACGCTCGGCCCAGAGCCTCACCAGTCTTCCCCCTTTCGTGACACACTGCGGACGAGGCGGTCCGGCCACTTAGCTCCCAGACCCGAAGAAGAAGGGGGAGGAGAAGGTCCAGAGGTCTCATGGAGCTCCCTGAAAGGAACGCGGGCTGAGGGCAGTTCAATGGTATAAAAGGGATGGTAAAAATGGGCAGAAAGGTAAGTCGAAAGAGGGAGAAAAATACCAAGAGAACGATCCTGGGAGGTCTCAAGAAGTCCTCAGGCGTGAGCTCGGTGAACCCAGCGCAGGAAGTCGGGCTTCAACTCCCCTCTTCCCCACACTTCTTTCGTTTACATCTCCTTTAAGCACGGGAATCCTTCGGGAACCCGCTTTAGGGGATCTGTTCCATCTCGCCGCTCTCTATCTTGACCGTCGGAGTTTCCCCGCCGGAACTCCCGGCTAGAATCTCTGACTTTGTTTTGTAGGTCCGGAAGCTTGGAGATCTCGAGGTGAGAGAGTCCGAGATCGGTGCTAGCTCAAGAACTACAGGCCGCCGTGGTGATATCGGCAACAATAATAATATATATATATAATAGGCAATTAAGCATCACTTAGTATATGTAGGGAATTGGGCACATAAATCAAGTCAGCAGGGCTAGAAGGGCCAGTGATAACATGGTTTGAAAAATTAAGACAATGTTTAAAGAACAATTGATTCATGGATCCAATTACCAACAGATGGAATACATGGCACTCATTGGTTAAGCAGACTCATGCATGGTTTTGACTCACAAATCTTGAGCTAAATGTATTGCCAATATCTTAAATATTATATGGTAACACAAATGCCTTGGAAGGCTACCATTAAAACCTTTATACATTTTTAGCGAGGAGCACTAAATTTACATGCATACGTGGATTAACACCAAAACTTAATTACTGCCTTTTTTTTTCCCTCTTGAAATGAGGTCCTCGGTAATGGGACATTTCTACTCTAAATTTTATGCATGAAGGTGCCCACGTAGAATAGCTCCTTTCCAAAATTTCATGCATGGTATTCATTACTTGAAAAAGAGGCCTAAATATTTAATAAAAAAAAAAGAGACCTAAATAGATTTTCGTTTGACTTACTCAAAATGATAAATATATACATTCCTTTACCACTCGAAGATCAGCACCTTTCATGGTTCTCTCTTTCTGCATGGAAGTCTGGAGAGGTAACATTGTCTCAAAATATATATATATCCTGATCACCTAGTGAAACTAAAGAACAAAACAAAATGAGGTTAGAACCTAAACATAATATTGAGGAGCAATAATTTCTTGCAATATTATATAACAAACAAATGGATTATATGCAAAAAAAAAAAAAAAAAAGGCCCCATCACATTTTGTTTATGCATTCAAATTTTCTTTAGCTGGGTTCTGAGTGCCTTTTATTGGGTTTAGATAGAAAAAATATGTGCAAATAATTAATTATATCATGTTTTACAATATTGTATTGTATTATACATCAGTTAATGAGAATTTCTTGTAGAAGAACAGACTGCAGCATGAACATAACAATATACTTGACCATATATATCAGTCATTACTCATCTAAGATTTTGGTATATGAACAATATGGCTCTGTAATCTTAGCATTAACTTTCACCAATTATCTATAATCTATTTGTTGCTGGATTATCAAAGAGGCTATAGAACCTCCTTTCTTTGCTAATTTGATCAAGCCAACCTGTCTGTCTATATGAACTCCATCTTTCAGCATCAACTATATCTTAATCTCTCTAAGCATCATGGATTATTGACTATTTTGATGCGAGATAATACTGATCGATTTCATCGATGCAGTGGTCGGGGCTCTGCCGCCCGCATGGCAGCCGGGAACCTTGATCCTAGCACTAATTCCATGCTTGATGTACCTCATCATGCTCCCAAGTAGCATAGCAATGACACTCACCTTCTTGGAAGTGCGAGCTCACCTTGATCTCTGTAAGAACCTTGCACATGATACAAGATGCAATTGAAATTGCATGCAACCTTATGGTCCTGCTTAATTTGAGATTATTTCGAGGCCATGAGAAGATTTGAGCAATTGTCATTAATCTATGGTGATATATGTGGGTAGGGTGGAGATGATACAAAATTTTATCTGTATTCTGAAATGTGCCATATATGTCTCCAATCCTATTATTCTTTAAGACATGGAGGTGAAGACAGGAGGTATCTATCCTACTCCATAGTCTGTACTAGATATTTAATTAAAGTGGTAGTACTAAAGAGAATATTGGGGTTTGTGGAATCAAATATGGTATACATGCATGCACCTTTACATAAAACAAATCCAAGGACATGGATAAGATAATCCTGACCTCAAACGTATCTGTTCATGTCTTTCTCCCTATATTATAATTACCACAGTTGCTACTAGATCAGGAAGGAAGTTAATTTCCATGGTTGACAAGGAGAATATTTACTGAAAACAAGATATACCAGCTAGCATAACCTGCATAATTTGGAGCCCAAGAAGATATAAGAATGGAATTGTGTACATGAAAAAATAAATAAATAAATAAATAAAGAGAATTCTTATGTAGTTATGTATATATATATATACCTCTTTGAATTTGATTTTTTTGGCAGTTGATGAGAGTAAGCAGACGTGGGAATAAGCAGTCTCAAGAGAACAAATTTTGAGATCTTCTGTTGGTGAGTGAGTGAGTGAAGCTGCAAGATGATCTGATGAAGAGTTAAACCCCATGATTTCTATCTCTTTATGGACAAACAATCCTTGCACTCTGTCCTACGAACAAAAATTAATCCCTTCTCCAAACTGAATCCCTGAGAGAGAGTGGAAGGGAACTGAGGATCAGGTTTGCCTTTACCCTATAACTTCAAGATACTCTTTAGTGGGACTCATATATTTGTCCATACCCTTTCTGCAATCTGAAACCACCTTTCCTAGCTACACCAAACATCCATTCCCATCTCTCTCCCTCTCTCTCTCTCTCTCTCTCCATAACATCCATCCATAGACCTATCTATGAATAGTGGAGAAAGTTCTTTATAGTTTTAGGGTGTATCTAGTATCTATATCTTTTGATTTTTTTTTTGTATTTCTTCTTCTTATCTATAAAATTACATGCCAAAGAAGCTCTAGAACATGTATATATATATATATATATATATATATATATATATATATATATATATAGAGAGAGAGAGAGAGAGAGAGAGAGAGAGAGAGAGAGAGAGAGAGAGACCCATTCATGTATCAACAACCCCACACATCCTATAAACAAACAAAACCAAGTATATATGATACCTACTTATATTCTTTCTATCTATATATATTTCTACCTGTGCTAAACTGTGATATGAGAGATTTTCTAGAGCATCTTCTGACAGGCGTTCGATGACCAGATCATGCTGGCAGCTTCAACCTCTCACACCAACAAAGCAAATTTAAGCAGACGATCTGAAGGAAAGCGATTCCATGATAAATTAAAAGATCTAAAGCAAGCGATTGACAGATCGATCGATCGATCGATCAAATATAGGTTAAAAAAAAAAAAAAAGGGCAGCGAGGGGAGAGAGAAGAGTGGTGGGTGCGTTCTCAGTTTACAATCATCATAATTTAATGGGAGGGTGGGAGAGAGAGAGAGAGAGGGATGACACGAGCCATGCATGGTGTGGTGGTTGCTAGGGAGGCCCCTCTCACCCAACCATCCCTCGTGACGGTGCTTTGGCTTCCCCCCACCCTCTCCCTCGTGACACTGCTTTAGCTTCTGCCACCCTCTCTCCATCTCTTTATCAATGCACCTCATCGCCATTCCTCTCTAGCTTCTTGCACTACCGTAGAATGTTTTAATGGTGGGCTTTGGTCCCTGGCTACAGCTAACGACAGTGACCTTGCTCTCTCTCTCTCTCTCTCTCTTTCGGAGAGGATAAGCTGGGATTAAATTGTTGACCTTTTTGGCCGGATGGAAAGCACCTTTTAATTAATCGAAGAAGCTCGCTATAATGATTTTTTTTTTTTTTTTGCCTTTTTTTTTTTTTTACCCCACAAATTTTTGTTTCTAGTTTTACTGTACGTTTTAATTGCTACCATTATTGTTATAATAAATGTTTGCTAGGCCTTAAATTAATGTTCTACCAAGAAGTCCCCCGGCCTAGCTTATATTATTAGCATTGTGTTACAAATGCAGTACTCCATCTGTAGTAACTCGAAAATGGTGATACAAACACAGCAAAGCGTGGGAAGGACAACACACGACGCTCAGGAAAAGTGTAGGAAGGAGTCAGAACTCGTCGACGCTTTTTACAAGCATCGACAGTATCCCAAAATTCATCGACGTTTTTAAGTATCGGCAAATACCGATACTTAACCGGACTTTTGCCGACGCTTATAAGTATCGGCGGACTCCAATCCCGTCACCGCCATCGAATCCGCCACCGCCATCGAATCCGCCACCGCCTTCAAAAGTGTCGGCATCGCCGATCTTTACCGATGCTTATAAGCATCGCCGATCTTTACTGACAGTTATAAGCATCGCCGGACTCCCTACTTCTCCAAAACCCCATTGCCCGAGCCCTAGATCTCCCGATCGAGCCGCCGCCTCACCCCCCCTCCTCCTCCTCCTCCTCCGCTCGGCGTCCTCCTCCTCCTCTTCTCGGCGTCCTCCTCCCGTTCCGCCGATGCAGCACCCGTCCGAGCGCCGAACCACCACCTCCTCCTCCGGCCGATAGTTCCTCCAATCTAGTATTAAAGTTTTTTTTAAATATAAATTTTTACTTGAAAGTGCGAGTCCCGGCACTCAATGGAGGTGCGAGTCCCGGCACGTACCTCCCTCCCGGTCGACAATTTTTAAATGCTCGACTTAGGTCATTGCTTGCCCTCTTCTAACCAATGGCCTTAAGTATCTTAATCTATATCAAAGCATTGCCCACCAGGATGCTACTGTACCTTTGGTTTGCTTTCATGTTGTTGCAACATATATATTTACCCTTTTTCTGAAACTGTAAGAATATCTGAACATTGCACCGTTCTCTTTTCAGCCCACAACGTGTCTCGACAAGAACTATCTTTTTTCAACTTATTTTTCTTCATAATTCTTATAAATATATTTTGTATTTTTATTTGATAGCAGATATACATTTTTTTAACATAAACAACCAATTTTTAATGTGTCGTATCTGAGTGTATTCTCCATTCTCCAGGATATTTGGGAGGTTTAATTTGTTCAATTCATATAATAAAATTAGTATGAACTCAGGAAGAGCACGGAGTTGATCCACTAATCCAACCTCATCATAGTAAAAGAAAAGAACCGGAAAAATCCAAACCCCAGCATCCAAATCCAAACACATTTTTTTTTTCCTGATGGAAATAGGAGCTAGCAGGTTTCTACCCCCTGTTCATTAATAAGAGAAAGAAACAGATGTTCACAGTGGGAGTTATACAGTCAAAAGGAAAAAAAAAAACTAAGAAGCCTCAAGGCATAAGTTAGGCACAAAAGAAAGAACAGTACTGCCAGAAAACCAGTCACTTCTAGAGTGTGATAATGATTGACTTCTATTCCAAATGTTATGTTGTCTTTGTATGATTTTTCTATCTCCATTCAGTCCACAGTACTTGAACAGTCGTTGATCTTCCCTTAAGCCGTAATTATATCTTGAAGATAGTCCACAAACTCTTGGCGAAGGGACATATCACCGCAACGGAAAAGGGAAATGGCAACTGTTTTATCCCGACGCTTTTGAGAAGTGTCGGGAGCTCCCGCATACCCGCCGATGGTTTTAGAAAGCGTCGCCGGACTTCAAGAATTTAACGACGCTTATAAGCATCGCCGGACTTCTATCTCCATATATCTGGCTTGTTACATGGGTCGTGAGTGGGAACTTAGTTTCTGCTTGGGTATGCGTCCTTGGATTGCTGTTGCATATTTAGCTCCTGTTGCAGCTGCTGCTACTGTTTTCTTGATCTACCCTATTGGTCAAGAAAGTTTCTCTGATGGTATGCCTTTAGGAATATCTGGTATTTTCAACTTCATGATTGTATTCCAGGCGGAACACAACATCCTTATGCATCCATTTTACATGTTGGGTGTAGCTGGTGTCTTCGGCGGCTCCCTATTCAGTGCTATGCATGGTTCCTTGGTAATCTCTAGTTTGATTAGGGAAACCACTGAAAACGAATCTGCTAATGCAGGTTACAGATTCGGTCAAGAGGAAGAAACTTATAATATCGTAGTTGCTCATGGTTATTTTGGCCGATTGATCTTCCAATATGCTAGTTTCAACAATTCTCATTCCTTACATTTCTTCTTAGCTGCTTGGCCTGTAGTAGGTAGATGTTCACTGCTTTAGGTATTAGTACTATGGCTTTCAACCTAAATGGTTTCAATTTCAATCAATCCGTAGTTGACTGTCAGGGTCGTGTTATCAACACTTGGGCTGATATCATCAATCGTGCTAACCTTGGTATGGAAGTAATGCATGAACGTAATGCTCACAACTTCCCTCTAGACCTAGCTGCTGTCGAAGTTCCATCCATAAATGGATAAGACTTTTGTCTTAGTGTATATGAATCGTTGAATCAAACAATGGAGCAATACCCAATATCTTGTTTTAGTTGGGTATTGCTCCATTGTTTGATTTAATAGTGTTTTGCACACAACACATAAGATAAGTATTAGTAAGTACTTTTTTAGTTTCTTTTTATTTATTTATTTATATTATTTTATTTATATTAATAATATTCTATTAATATTTAATATTTTTGAATATTAAATATTCATAATTTAACAACGAGATTTATTGTCGTTTCTTGCATGTCTCACGAAAGTAAGAGTAGGCACGAATTCTCCCAATTTGTGACCTACCATACGATTCGTTATATAAATAGGTAAATTTTCCTTTCCATTATGAATAGCGATTGTATGGCCAATCATTGTGGGTATAATGGTAGATGCCCGAGATCAAGTTACTATTATTTCTTTCTCCTCCCTCATGTTGAGTTTTTCAATTTTTCCCGATAAATGACTAGCTACAAAAGGATTTTTTTTAGTGAACGTGATGATTGGTACTTGTATTTATTATGTTTCTTTTGTATTTGGCTGCCATTTATTTCTTAATGTGAATAAGCTTATACATTATTGGTCTGGGCTCTTTGACTATGTTAGGAGTGTCACTTACATGTTTATCGTTCCTCTGTTGTGGAGACTTGTGACAAAGATGTAATCTTGTACCATAAAATCTCATATCTAATTTTGTAAAATTGTTAATAAAAGGAACTCTTGTTGAAGCATTTTCCCTCATGCATTAAATCATCAAATTGCAAGAATATGAGAATTCAGATGCTGAATATGCTTTACCTCATGCATTTTCCCTCATGGATTAAGAAAAATATGCTTTACCTGTTTTGTTGTCTTTTCTTATTAGGTGCTTGACTGCTTGGAGATTAAAGAAACTATGTAATCAATTTTAAAATTGGTTTAAGGTTTGTATATGGAGGCTATGATGATTATGCGATGTATGTTTGGCTGATTCAACTGTTTCTAATGGCAACAATCTTGGATGGCCTTCTTTTGTAGGCAACCGATTGTAGTCATTTTGATTTAGTTGCGGATTAAATAGTATATAACTGAGCATCCTCTTTACTTTTTATTATTTATTGTTCTTTTTCTTAGTAGATTGTTTATGTTTATTTATAAATTTCTTGGTATATACCTGCATCTTACTGAGCATGTTATGCTTTAAGGTTAGTTTCATTATTGCAAATCTTTGATTTCAATACCATCTGTAGTTTTGTTACGATCAATTATGATTTTTTATATATTTTTTTAAAAACTTGCATTGCATTGAAACATAGACCCGTCAATTGATTAAAGTACATATTCTACACGATCCGTACAATTATTTAATTTTTGTACGGATGGCAGAAATATGTACAGTGGCCAATTGAATGTCCAGTTTGGACAGTTTGAAAATTGCAAATAATTTTATAGGTGCTTACAGTAATCAAACGGTATGGATAGAGTTCCAGATAGATTTCGGATATCATTTCCTTTTAGTTCTCCTCATACATATTTATTTGTATGGGAAGAACTAAGGGAAAATGCTGCCAAAATTTTACTGGAACTTCTATTGCGTATCCTTTGGTTACTGTAAATGACCTATATAATTAATGCAATTCTTGAATGGGATAGGATCTCTTTACCTATTAGTTGGTGATATGGTGCATTTAATAATACTGTAATTGATCTATTGAATAAACTTATTTTAAATTTATTCTGTTTTTATAAATATTTGTTTATTTCAGTTAGCTTTTTCTTACAATGGATAAGAGTTGGATAACTAAACTGATGAATAGCAAATAATATCTGAATGGAGTACAGAATTTCATTAAATTTGGTATGGAGAGAAGTAATATCAATGGGAAGATTTTATGTCCATGCCGAAAATGTGTAAATTATAGTTCTCTATATCCAAATATTGTTGAAGAACATTTGGTATGGAATGGTTTTTTAAGAGGTTATACTGAGTGGTTTTTTCATAGAGAGTCAAGATTACAATCTACATGTAACCAAACCTCTAACATGGAACATATACCTGATTTTGGATCCAGTAACCAACAGAAAAATCTTGCAAGAGATGATGATATCAGGGGTTTGCTCAGAGATGCTTTTGAATATGGTACTCAACATCCTGGAGATTACAGTGGAGGACAAATAGCAAGGTTTCAGTCGCTAGGGTTTCAGTCTAGCGATGCTATAATTGGAACTGGCGATGCTTTAAAGCATCGCTAGGGTTTCAGTCTAGCGACGCTTTAAAGCGTCGTTAGTTTTAAATCTAGCGATGCTTTAAAGCGTCGCTAAATGCCGACGCTTTAAAGCGTCGCTAGATTTAAAACTAGCGACGCTTTAAAGCGTCGGTAAATGAAAATTTATCGACGTTTTAAAGCATCGGCAAATGCCGATGCTTTTTTGAAGCGTCGGCAGATTACGTCCCAACGCTCGCATAGGCGACGCTTTAGCGACGCTTTACAAAACGTCGGGAGATTACTTAGCGACGCTTAAAAGCGTCGGGAAAGGTCAAAAAAGTGTCGCTAAAGTCCAGATTCACTGTAGTGAAATATCACAACAATTCATGTCCCTGGACAACAAAAGATTTCCAATAGATTAGAGTACCAAGTCCCTCATCTTTAGAAGCCTTGATTAATATACAGTGTGTGTGAAACCCTATTATCAAAAGATGCTCTCTATCATGGCATGCCATATATGGCATGAGAGGGACAGGAACAGTTGTGACTTGTTGGTGCATTATATTGCAAAACTTCCATGAATTAATCTTATAATCTATAAGTTGTGCCAACGTCCTTGTGGTTATAGGATTTTGCCTTGATCTCTTTGCAAGATAATTATTGACAAGATCGATTTCAATTGCTCAGCTGGCAAGTATTTGAAATGTAGAAGGATGCAAATGTTTCATCAGAGCCTACTTCAGTTATTTGGAAGTATACACCCAATAGATACAAAGGGTGGTACTCAGACCATAGATGATTCACATATTTGTACAAGTTTGTTGCAAAACATCAAAAGATTTGATAACATGAAAGTGATATATATATATATATATACAGCTATTATGAGGCAAACCTACCACAGGCTTGTCACTGATAGATGTGGTTTGTGTAATGTTTTGTGGTTACTATTGTTTTAGAAGATCTGTGGGTCATCATACAGTGCAAGAATGGTCTAGGGACTGCCCTTTTGTACATGCTGTTTAATTGATGCTAAAAAAATGTGGTACTCATTTGGGTGGGAGTGTACGTATGGTCGATTTTGAACAAGAGCTAGCTGTGCAATGGCTGTTTGGTGTTGTACAAGACAACCAATAGGGGTCGCTCAAAATGCCATATATTCAAAAGAACAATATTATCTTGATTACATTTCTAAGAAGCAAAGTCTATGAAGCCAGTGATAGTGAACATCGAACCATATGCACAGTATAGCCAACTGGAGTTTATGAAATGATTGGTACCTTTCTATTCTTCATAGGAGCTAGCCTAGCTATGTGCTTAAGGATTGTAGAATTGTGAGCCTAGCTACTGAAAGGCCTTTTTATTCAGCCTTCTGTGGTTGATCTAAAAACATTAGAATTTAAAAGAAAGGCCTTTGCTATTGTCATTGTAACCACTTTTGCTTTTTTATGTTAAACAAATATAAAGTTATCAAACATTATCCAACAGGATGGGAGCTTGCAGGGATAGCTATACCGGTTTTATCCTTTATATCTCTTTTGCTTATTAAAAAAAAAATGAAAAAAAAAAAAAAAAAAAAGCCTAACCTCAGCTCTAAGTTATCAAATATAGCTTTGCATGCAGCTTGGACTGCCCTGGACCTTGATTTTGCTTTAATTTTTGGTAACTTTCTCCAACAACTCCACCTAACCATGCTCGAATATACTGCTACTTCGGTACACATCTATTTCTCCATTCTTTCCTAACTTAATTGGGTGGCTTTTCCTTTTATTTTACTATTTCTTGTGATGTGGTTGGGAGAAGTGATCATTAATTAGTACGTTGGACCCAATTCATTGCTCAACCGGCCAGTGGACCGGTCCAACAGTCAAGCATGCACGGAGCTAGAATAGAAACACATGCAATACACGTGCATGTTCCATCATGGTTGGACCGGTAGTCTACCAGCTCAGCGGTGGACCTGGTCCAACCAATAATTTATAGTGTGTGTGGGGGGGGGGGGGGACCGGTTTAAAATATCCCCCTTTCACACATTTTATTTCCAATAAGGTAGCTATATACTGTCCTCTTTATTTAATATATCATTCATGCATACATGTATGTATACATATATTCATGCCTACATACATGCATGCATATATATGTACATCAATATATATATATGTGTATATATATGTATATATATATATATATGTGTATATATATATATATGTATATATATATGTATATATATATATATATATATATATATGTATATATATATATATATATATATGTGTATATATATATATATGTATATATATGTGTATATATATATATATATGTATATATATGTGTATATATATATATATATGTATATATATATGTGTTGTATATATGTATGTATGTATATGTATGTATATGTATATGTATGTGTTGTATATATGTATGTATATGTATATATATATGTATATATGTATGTATGTATGTATGTATATATGTATGTATATATATATATGTGTTACAGCCGTGACAGTGACGTAGCCAGGCTCAGGTATCGTGGAATACGAGCGAGCCATGTGTATGTTTCCCCGGCCTAGTCAGCGCCACATCCTCAAAGTCATGAACGGCAAGACTACACTGCACGACGACTGCCTAAGGCGAACCGCCCTCGTCGAGGTCGAGCTCGGCTCGGAGTTCCTCTACCACCTCACTGGCGCCCGGGCCCGGAGGGGTCCGCTTAAGTGAGGTCGGCCAAGGTCGGGCGATTCCCTGCCGCCTCGCCAGGCGTCCACCCAGGAGGGGTCCACCGAAGCCGAGGTCGGCTGATCCTTCGCCCTTCGCCAGGTGGCCACCCGGAGACGGGCCCACCTCGGCCGAAGCCAAGCGACCTCATGCCACCTCGCCAGGTGTCCACCCAGGAGGGGTCCACCTAAGCCGAGGTCGGCTGATCCTTCGCCCTTCGCCAGGTGGCCGCCCGGAGACGGGCCCACCTCGGCCGAAGCCAGGCGACCTCCTGCCAACTCGCCAGGTGTCCACCCAGGAGGGGTCCACCTAAGCCGAGGTCGGCTGATCCTTCGCCCTTCGCCAGGTGGCCGCCCGGAGACGGGCCCACCTTGGCCGAAGCCAGGCGACCTCCTGCCACCTTGCCAGGTGTCCACCCAGGAGGGGTCCACCTAAGCCGAGGTCGGCTGATCTTTCGCCCTTCGCCAGGTGGCCACCCGGAGACGGGCCCACCTCGGCCGAAGCCAGGCGACCTCCTGCCACCTCGCCAGGTGTCCACCCAGGAGGGGTCCACCTAAGCCGAGGTCGGCTGATCCTTCGCCAGGTGGCCGCCCGGAGACGGGCCCATCTCGGCCGAAGCCAGGCGACCTCCTGCCACCTCGCCAGGTGTCCACCCAGAAGGGGTCCACCTAAGCCGAGGTCGGCTGATCCTTCGCCCTTCGCCAGGTGGCCACCCGGAGACGGGCCCACCTCGGCCGAAGCCAGGCGACCTCCTGCCACCTCGCCAGGTATCCACCCAGGAGGGGTCCACCTAAGCCGAGGTCGGCTGATCCTTCGCCCTTCGCCAGGTGGCCGCCCGGAGACGGGCCCACCTCGGCCGAAGCCAGGCGACCTCCTGCCAACTCGCCAGGTGTCCACCCAGGAGGGGTCCACCTAAGCCGAGGTCGGCTGATCCTTCGCCCTTCGCCAGGTGGCCGCCCGGAGACGGGCCCACCTCGGCCGAAGCCAGGCGACCTCCTGCCACCTCGCCAGGTGTCCACCCAGGAGGGGTCCACCTAAGCCGAGGTCGGCTGATCCTTTGCCCTTCGCCAGGTGGCCGCCCGGAGACGGGCCCACCTCGGCCGAAGCCAGGCGACCTCCTGCCACCTCGCCAGGTGTCCACCCAGGAGGGGTCCACCTAAGCCAAGGTCGGCTGATCCTTCGCCCTTCGCCAGGTGGCCCCCAGAGACGGGCCCAACTCAGCCGAGGTCAGACCGATCGTACGACGAGGGCCCTGGGGAGAGAGACGGGCCCCGAGGCCATCCCTCGGGCCGTACGAATCCCAGACGGCGTCCTGTACGGAGGGCGGCGGCACGCGGAACATCACTAGCATCGCCTCGACAGGTCCCGCAGCCGAGAGACACCACCCTGACGACACAGGCCCCATAGATAGATGGCGGCGCCCACGCTTGGGGAAGAGGGCGCTCTCACCGGGCCCGAGGCCTGACCGGCCGCCCTGCCAGCGCCGCCCTCCCCTCTTTCTCTTCTGTCCTTGCCTTTCCCATGCTGGGCCCGGCGGACGAGGTCGGAAAGCCGCCTGGCACCCTTCACCGAAAAGGGAAAAAGAGAAGTGGACGGGGGAGGGGAGTTTCCGAGGCGAAAAAGACAAATGCGCGACGGAAGGGGATAAAGAAGGAAGAATCTGGGGACGACAAGGTAAGCCAATTAGCCTGGGGACATGGAGGAAGCACCGGCACAAGGCCTTGCGCCGAGAGAGAAGCCAGAAATCCCGAGAGGGGAAGACTGGGCGCGAGCTCGGCAAGGAGGCCCAGCCGAGATTCTGGTCCCCAGAGCGTTTCCTTCACCAGATAACTCTCTAAGTCTGGAACCCTTTAGAGGGTCCAGCTGGAGAGTCTGTTCCTTCTCGTCGTCTACTGACTTGACCGTCGGAGCTCCCTCGCCGGGATCCCCGGCCAAGGTCCTCTAACCCCTTTGTTGCAGGTTTTCCGCGGGAAGGGAGGCTCCCTCGCCAGGCGGTCAGGAAGGATCTGCCGATCCGTGGCACGGGCGCGGCGGCGAGAGCGGCAACAGATTGGCGCGCCAGGTAGGGGGGCAGGACACTAACCCCTAGTGGGAACCAGCTTTCTGCAGGTGTCACGCTCTCCAGCAATGGTGGTCACTCGTGGTCGTGAGGCGTCCACCAGCCATGTGGGGGATGTCCACTCCCCTCCAGGGGGCCACAGCCCCGAAAGGGAGCTTCCGGCTCCCCCTCCTCTTCCACAGCAGCCTGCCCCGGTGGACGGATCCCTTGCGGCCATCGTCCAGCAGCTGCAGACCTTGACCTCAGCGGTCCGGCAGCTTCAGCATCAGCAACGGTCCCTAGCAACTCAGCCGCAGCCAGGGACCCCCGCGGCCCGAGCCGCGGGGCAGCGTGGGAGCCTGCGCTCAATCCAGGGCAGGCCATCCCACCCGAGGGCCATCTCCAACCCCCGGGGGAGCCACCAAGCTCCTGCAAAGAGAAACTATTCCGGTTCGGAGGATCACGAGAGCCGATCCCCGGCCGACGGGGCCGAAACGGTGCATCGCAGCAAGCGACGCCGAGGCCAGACCTCGCGCCGAGACCAATCGACGCCCCCTTCACCCGCAGCCTCGGTGGAAGACTCCACCGATGAAGCCATCAGGCGCCAAGCCGAGAGGCGCCTGGAGGAGCATGAGCGCAAGCTGGCGGAGTTCGCCCGCCGATTCTCCGACCTGCAGAACTCGTCGGCAGACCCGGCGGGCTACGACTCCCGCCCCCCTTTCTCTGAAGAAATCCAGGCAGAACCGATCCCGAAACGGTTCCGCATGCCGTAGGTGGATCCCTACGACGGAACCACCGACCCCCTGGATCATTTGGAGAGCTATAAGGCTCTCATGAGGGTCCAGGGGGCCACCGACGCCCTTCTGTGCATCGCCTTCCCGGCAACCCTTCGGAAGGCTGCTCGAGTCTGGTTCACCCGCCTCGAGCCCGGATCCATTTGCTCCTTCCTTCAGTTGGAAGGAAAGTTTGTGGCGCATTTCGACGCTTGTCGAAAGGTGCCAAGAGAGGTGGACAGCCTCTTTTCCATCCGCCAGCAGGACCAGGAGCTGCTCCGGGACTACATCACCCGGTTTAAGACCGCAGCACTGGAGATCTACAGCTTGGACGAGCCCGTCGCCATGCTGGCCTTGAAGCGCGGACTCAAGACGTCCCGCCTAACCTATTCCCTGGACAAGAAGCCGCCCAGGACGTATTCCGAGCTCCTCATCCGCGCCCACAAGTACATCCGAGCGGAGGAGGCCGACCGCACCCGTCGAGAGCTGGACGGGAAGACTCCAAAGAAGCCGCTCCCGAGGGACACCCCGGGAGCTCGGAGGCCCGGGCCATCTGCCGACCTCCGCCCAAATCCAAAGCCGAGGGGCGAAGCCACTCTAGAGCGGAGGTACACCCCTCTCCTCGCACCTCGAACGAAGATCCTCATGGAAATCGAGGGCGAGCGCTACCTCCGCCGACCTCCTCCTCAGAACCCGAGAGCCGCCCGAGACAAATCAAAGTACTGCCAGTTCCATCGCGAACACGGGCATGACACGGAGGAGTGTCGCCATCTGAAACGGGAATTGAGGAGCTGATCAGCAGGGGTTACCTCAGGAAGTTCGTCAAGAAAGAGGCCCCCTCTGAAGGGTAGCCGCTCGCGGCCCTACTGCCTGTCCCTGCGATCGACAACCGCCCAACGGAGAAGCCCGTGGGCATGATCTCGCGCGGGCCCGGCCGAACAATGAAGAGAGCCCGGGAAGTCCCGGAGAATGTAATCCTTCCCAAAGGAGGGGAAATTAATGATAATGTAAACAACGATGCCGTGGTGGTCGAGATGACCATCACGAAGCATCCTGTACATCGAATCATGGTGGATAGTGGAAGCTCGGTTGACGTACTTTTTTACGATGCATTCTCTCGGATGAATTTGTCCCCCGAACAGTTGAAGCCAGTGCACACCCCCCTGGTAGGTTTTACAGGGGACTCAGTGGGGGTCGAGGGGGAAATCACTCTCCCGGTCACTGCCGGATCCCCGCCCCGGCAAGCGACCGTTCTAATAACATTCACCGTCGTCAGGCTCCCTTCGCCTTACAACGTCATTCTCGGGCGTCCCGGGCTCAACCAACTGGACGCCACCATCTCCACGAGGAGGCTGTTGGTGCAGTTCCCCACGCCTTCCGGGCTCGGAGAGATGAAGGGGACGATCCAGCCAGTCCCGCTCTGCCTCCAGACGGTCCCAGGCACTAGGGGCGCGGAGCTTGCCCATGATATCGACGACCTCGATCTGAGAGAGAAGGAACCCAGGGGAGGACCCGTAGAGCGCCTGCTGACTTTTCCCCTCGTTCGGATCCCCTGAAGACGGTGCAAGTCGGGGCCCAGCTCCCCGAGGAAGAGCGAACCCGCTTGCTGGGGTTCCTCCGCGCCAACGCTGACGTGTTCGCCTGGTCAGCAGCCGACATGCCGGGCATCCCGCCCGAGGTTATTATGCACAGGCTGAACGTGGACCCAAGTTGCCGCCCGGTCCGCCAGAAGAAGAGAAGCTTCGCCATGGAGAGGCAGAAGGCGATCAACGAGGAAGTAGAGAAGCTCCTCGCCGCCGGTTTCGTCCGAGAGGTCCAATACCCTAGCTGGCTGGCAAACGTGGTCATGGTAAAAAAGAGTAGCGGTAAGTGGAGGATCTGTGTGGACTACACCGACCTCAACCGAGCTTGCCCAAAGGACAGCTTCCCTCTTCCAAAGATCGACCAGCTGGTCGACACCACTTCGGGGCATCGCCTTTTGTCGTTCATGACGCCTTCTCCGGATACAACCAGATCCGGATGAACCCGGAGGATGAAGAGCACACTGCCTTCATAACTGACCGCGGGACTTTTTGCTACAGGATGATGCCTTTCGGCCTCAAGAATGCGGGCGCGACGTATCAACGTCTGGTCAGTAAAATCTTCAAAGACCAGATAGGCCGCAACATGCAGGTGTACGTGGACGACATGCTGGTGATGAGCAAACTGATTCGGACCACGTGGCTGACTTGACGGAGACGTTCGGCAACCTCCGGCGCCATCAGATGAAGCTGAACCCGGCGAAGTGCGCTTTCGGTGTCTCCGCCGGTAAGTTCCTAGGGTTTATGGTGACTCAAAGAGGGATCGAGGCCAACCCGGAGAAGGTCAGGCCATCCTGGACATGGAGCAGCCCGCCTCCAAGAAGCAGGTGCAACGACTGACCGGTCGAGTCGCGGCCCTCAGCCATTTTATTTCCAGGTCGGCGGACCGCTGCCGTCCCTTCTTCAAGGTGCTGAGGAAGATGAATGGCTTTGCTTGGACCGAGGAATGTCAGCGGGCCTTCGAGGAGCTGAAGAAGATGCTCGCATCGCCACCTTTACTGTCCAGGCCCGAGGAGGGGGAGGAGCTTGCCCTCTAATTGGCGGTTACCCCGGAGGCCGTCAGCTCTGTCTTGGTCCGAACCGACGACCAGGGGCTCCAGCGGCCGGTGTACTATACCAGCAAACTCCTCCGAGACGCGGAGCTCAGGTATTCCCGGCCCGAGAAACTTGTTTTTGCGCTAATAGTGTCTGCCCAGCGTCTCAGGCCCTATTTCCAAGCGCACCCCATCGCCGTCTTGACGGACCAACCGCTGAAAGCGGTGCTCAGCCGACCTGATACTTCGGGACGGTTGGCCAAGTGGGCACTAAAACTCAGCGAGTTCGACATTGCATACAGGCCAAGGTCGGCCATGAAGGCACAGGTGCTGGCCGATTTTTTGGTCGAGTGTGCAGGCTTGGGCAAGGAGCCCGAGGAAGATCCCCCGGCCCAGCCGATGGAGGTTGGCGCCGATGAGCCCGGAGAGGATGCCTGGATCCTCCATGTGGACGGAGCCTCGAACTCCGGCGGGAGCGGAGCTGGGCTCATCCTTGCCAACGGCGACGGGGTCGTCGCCGAGTGCGCACTCCGTTTCCAATTCCCCGCAACAAATAACCAGGCGGAGTACGAGGCACTTCTTGCCGGACTGAGAGTCTCCCGCGAGCTGGGCGTGACCAACCTCAGAGCTTTCACTGACTCCCAGCTCGTAGCGGGGCAGGTGTCCGGAGAGTACGTCGCGCACGACCCCCAAATGGCGAAGTACTTGGAGCTCGTCAAGGCGGGCGCGTCCAAATTCCGCCGCTTCAACATCTTCCACATCCCTCGCGGGGAGAACGCCCGTGCGGACGCCCTCTCCCGGCTGGCGACCCTGCCGGACGCGATGCTGGACGCGCTCATGTGGAGCGCCTTGAGGTCCCAAGCCTCGAAGCACCGGTGGAGGTCCATCAGGTCAGCCAGGAGCCCAGCTGGATGGACAAGTACGCTGCGTACATCGCCAGCGGCACCCTGCCGGAGGACCGACAGGCGGCTCGCCTCATCAGGAAGAAGGCCGTGCGGTTTGTCCTGATGGACGGGCAGTTGTATCGAAGATCCTACTCCTACCCCCTCCTCAAGTGCGTAGGACCCACAGAAGCCAAGCTTGTGCTCCAGGAGATTCACGAAGGCATCTGCGGGAACCACGTGGGGGGCAGGGCATTGGCGTACAAGGCCCTCCGTCAGGGCTACTTCTGGGAAACAATGAAGGAAGACGCCGCCGACTTCGTGAAGAAATGCGACCGGTGCCAGCGTCACGCCACGGTGCAGCGGCAACCCTCCAACCCAATCTCTCAGCTCTCAGCCCCCTGGCCGTTCGCCCAGTGGGGGATGGACCTCCTGGGCCCATTCCCGCCGGCGTCGGGCCAGCGGAAGTTCTTGATAGTGGCTATCGACTACTTCACGAAGTGGGTCGAGGCCGAACCCTTAGCAAGGATCACCGAAGCAAACGTCGCCAAGTTCTTCTGGAAGTCCATCGTCTGCCGCTTCGGCCTCCCCCACACTGTGGTCACCGACAACGGACGCCAGTTCGACTGCCGGGAATTCGAAGAATTCTGCAGCGACCTCGGCATCAGGCATCGCTTTACCTCGGTGGCGCACCCTCAGACCAACGGGGAGGCCGAAGTCACGAACAGGACCATTCTTCAGGGCCTCCGCACGCGGCTGGACCAGGCCAAGGGCAGGTGGGCCGATGAGCTTCCCAGCATCCTTTGGGCATACCACACCACCCCAAGGACGGCTACCGACGAAACTCCATTCAACCTCGTCTTCGGAGCCGAGGCAGTCATCCCGATCGAGCTCAGCCTACCCACGCTGCGTGGAGCAATACGACGAGACAGAAAACCCGGCCAGGATGATGCTCAACCTAGACCTTCTCGAGGAAACAAGGGACAGGGCCCGAATACGAATGGCGGCGTACCGGCAACGTGTAGCCAGATATTACAACTCCCGGGTGCGGCCTAAGACTTTTCGTCCCGGAGACTTGGTCCTCCGGCGCGCCGAAGCATCCCAACCCCGGGAATGCGGCAAGCTATCGCCCAACTGGGAAGGCCCGTATCGGGTGG
This sequence comes from Areca catechu, assembly GCA_021397845.1. Classification (NCBI taxonomy): domain Eukaryota; kingdom Viridiplantae; phylum Streptophyta; class Magnoliopsida; order Arecales; family Arecaceae; genus Areca; species Areca catechu. Next base: position 4,372,761 of record CM038043.1, read on the forward strand.
CAGAAGCCCTCCCTCATGGAGCATATTACTTGGAAGAATTGGGAGGTGCCAGGTTCCCCCGGACATGGAACTCCTCGAACCTGAGAATGTACTACCAGTGATGTAAGGCTCCCAGTTTCTGTAACAAAGCTTCCCCACTTCAAACACTCCCTTCTAACTTCAACAAGAAGGCCTGCGGCATCGAGCTCAGTCCGGAGATCCTGGGCTTCGGCCTGGAAGGTGGCGCCGAACCCAGTTCGCCCACGCAAGCCCGGAGCACAGCTCAGCGAGCCGCGCAAGGCTTGAGAAAGCCTGCGGCATCGAGCTCAGTCCGGAAGATCCTGGGCTTCGGCCTGGAAGGTGGCGCCGAACCCAGTTCGCCCACGCAAGCCCGGAGCACAGCTCAGCAAGCCGCGCAAGGCTTGAGAAAGCCTGCGGCATCGAGCTCAGTCCGGAAGATCCTGGGCTTCGGCCTGGAAGGTGGCGCCGAACCCAGTTCGCCCACGCGAGCCCGGAGCACAGCTCAGCAAGCCGCGCAAGGCTTGAGAAAGCCTGCGGCATCGAGCTCAGTCCGGAAGATCCTGGGCTTCGGCCTGGAAGGTGGCACCGAACCCAGTTCGCCCACGCGAGCCCGGAGCACAGATCAGCAAGCCGCGCAAGGCTTGAAAAAGCCTGCGGCATCGAGCTCAGTCCGGAAGATCCTGGGCTTCGGCCTGGAAGGTGGCGCCGAACCCAGTTCGCCCGCGCAAGCCCGGAGCACAGCTCAGAGAGCCGCGCAAGGCTTGAGAAAGCCTGCGGCACCGAGCTCCGTCCGGAGGTCCCGGGCTTCGGCCTGGAAGACGGTGCAGAAACCGTGTTGTCTGCGCAAGCATGAAGGCGACCCAAAGTCGGGCCCGCCTAAGGCTTGCCCTGCTGCGACGCGACTCAGCAGGCCCCATCCTTCGATTTGAGCAATGGGAGGACCAGGCCTGCAGTTATTTCAAGTATTCCAGATCGACATCTCAGAAAGAAAAGAAGAGAAAAGTATGACGAAACAACGAACAAGGTTTCGATAAAGCTTAGATCTTCATTAACATAAGTAGTCGGTACAAGCTGGGAGCCCCGACAGGCCGGGACTCCCCAAAAAACAAAAAACAGAAATAAAGCAAAAAGACAGTGCCGGGATCACTGGAATGCGGGGTCGGAGCCATCTGCCGGAGGCGCGGGTGCTGCGTCTTCGACTTCTACAGCGGCCGGCTCCTGGGGCTGTTCCGGGGCGTAGCATCGCTGGTCGACGGTGCCACAGGTGTCGCTTCGGCCGTGCCGGAAGCCCTGCTCTCACCTCCTGGCCTCCTGCCACCGACTACGACTCCGCTCAGGTCCAGCTGGGGGAAGAAGGCCCCCACCTTCTCCCGGCACATCCGGAACCCCTTCAGGAAGGAGTCCACGGCAGCCTCCCGGACCTCCGACATATACTCGTCGGAAGCCCGGAATTTGGGGACGGCCTCTTGCGCTTCCCGCTTGGCCGCCTCCAGGAGCCCGTTGACGTAGGCGCTCCGGTCCTTCGCCGCGGCCGCATCTCGCCGGGCCTCCTCCAGCTGGCGCTCCAGCCATTGGGAATGGGCCTGCAGGCGGGCCTTCTCCGCCGCCTCCTCCTTAGTTCGGCGCTGGTTGGAGGTCCGCTCCTCCGACAAGGAGGCCTCCAACTCCTTGTTCCGCTCCTCGGAACGAGCCAGGTCGGACTGGAGGGCTTGCTTGTCGGCTCGCAGCTCGGCGCCCTTCTCCATTAAATCCTTGACGTCAGCCGCAAGCTTGCCGAGCTTCTGCTCCCGCTCGGAGTCCCTCTTGGCGTTCCCTACAGGAAATTCCTCAGTAGGAGGACGTCGTTCCCGATCTGCAATGGCAAAAGCGACACAGGTCAGAGCAAAGGCAGGTAAGTCTCGAGATAGGAAAAAGGAAAAGGAAGAAGCTCGGGCTTACCGTGAAGAGCTGCGGAAGGATGCCGAGCAGCGCGTCCGCGTAATCCCGGCCACCCCGAGCTCGGCGGTCCCGGGCGGTGGAAGCGTACTCCATCATCTTCTCTGCCAGCCCCCTGTCGAGGATGACCGAGTCCCGGTGGGTGATCACCGGCGCCGGAGCCTTCGGGCCGGCCCCTGCTGCAGTTGCCCCCTCAGCCGAAGCCGCAACCGACGGGCCGGCGATCGCCACAGGCGGTGCTGTCGAGCTGGCAGCAATGACGGGCCCGGCGATGGGCGGAGCGGCAGACGCTGGAGCTCTCTCTGCGGCGCCGCCAGGTCGCATGGCCGAAGTATCAGTGACCCCGCCCTGAGGTGGCCTGGGCGGGGAAATGACGGCAACTGGGCCGGGCACGGTCGCCGCCACGACCTCCCGGCTCGTCTCCGTGCGAGCCCTCTTCGTTGCGGGCTTGTCTATCTCCACGACGTCCCGCTGGGCCGCCCCCTCCAAGAGGTTCTCCAGTGAAAACTTCATCCTTGCAAGACAAACGAGACAGAAAGTCAGCTGGCTCAGTTATGAAGAGAGGGGGGGGGGCAGAGGTCAATGAGGGGCCAAATCTCACCGGTCTCGCGGATGGGACTGATACCGGCCTCGAAAAGATTCTGCTCAGAAAGCAGAACCTCGAGCACCGGGACCTCGTCACTCAGGAGCTGGGTATAGGACTCCTGGTCCGCCGACTCGACTCGGGAATTCCGGTTCGGGGACCGGTCCGGCTCACTCCAGGCCCAGTCGACATCGTCACCGAGGCGAAGAAAAACCGGCTCTTCTATCCCTTGACCGAGGAAGGGAGGTCGAACCGGAGACACCTAGGCCGGGGTGAAATGTACCACCAGCCGTCATCGGTGGAGCACTTCTTCAGGGTGAACAAGGCCCTGAAGAGAGAAAAACGGGCAACGAACCCGTGGAAGTGGCAGAAAACAATGAAGGAGAAGATGACCCGGATGGCATTAGGAGCCAGCTGGGCCGGGACGAGCCGAAAGTGGCTGAGGAAGGAAAGAAAGAAAGGATGCAAAGGAAACCGAAGACCCCCAAGGAGGAAGTCTTCGTAGAAAGCTATGCGGCCGGGGCCACTCATGGTGACGCGCTCCCCGGACCGCGGAGCAAACAGACGAATAGACCCCGGGATGCCATAGGCATCCCGGAGCAGAGAAAGATCGCCTTCGGTCATGGTGGAGGCATGACCGGAGGGACCGGCAGGAAGAGAAGGCGGAGCAGGAAGAGATGGCAGAGCAGGAAGGGAACGGAGGGGCACGGCAGGTGCAACCGGAGGGGACCGGATCCCCCTGGGGATGCCGATGGTGATCCCCCCGGGTTGCAAACGCCGGCAGACCTCCTCCGGAATCACCTCCTCATCTGAGGAGGAAGAAGATGGAGTCCTCGGCCGGGATGGACCGGCCTCGTCCGGGTTGGAAGAGACATGGCGACGGCGCGCCATAGAAAAGAAAAGGACAGGAAGATCGGAAAGGAAATGAGAAGGAAGGAGGGGGGGCTAGAGAAGAAGGAGGCACTCACCGAAAATGCACAGACGAGTGCGAGCAACAGGAGTTGTTAGCCTGCAGCAAACCGCCCACGAAGCAAGGGAAAAGGCCTCGTTCTGGAAAGTCCCCTCCATTTCAAACTCAACCGACAGCGACCGTACCCGTCATTCTGCCTCAGGCCACTGGATGGTCGCCACGTGGGCGCACGCCCGACATCGATGCCTCGTTAGCAGAGTAACGGCCTCTGCCTCGAAGCGACGCATTGATTATGGGCAAGTGGGCGACGCGTGGCGGCTCCCCGTAGGTCTTCAGCCGCATCGAGTCACGACGACGAGGATCGTGGCAATTATGATGCAAGATCTTCGCCTCTCCACGTCATGTCCGCATTTAATCCCGACGTTCCGTTCTACGATGCCCCGACGGAACGGCGAGCTGGGGGGCAACTGTTACAGCCGTGACAGTGACGTAGCCAGGCTCAGGTATCGTGGAATACGAGCGAGCCACGTGTATGTTTCCCCGGCCTAGTCAGCGCCACATCCTCAAAGTCAGGATCGGCAAGACTACACTGCACGACGACTGCCTAAGGCGAACCGCCCTCGCCGAGGTCGAGCTCGGCTCGGAGTTCCTCTACCACCTCACTGGCACCCGGGCCCGGAGGGGTCCGCTTAAGTGAGGTCGGCCAAGGTCGGGCGATTCCCTGCCGCCTCGCCAGGCGTCCACCCAGGAGGGGTCCACCGAAGCCGAGGTCGGCTGATCCTTCGCCCTTCGCCAGGTGGCCACCCGGAGACGGGCCCACCTCGGCCGAAGCCAGGGGACCTCCTGCCACCTCGCCAGGTGTCCACCCAGGAGGGGTCCACCTAAGCCGAGGTCGGCTGATCCTTCGCCCTTCGCCAGGTGGCCGCCCGGAGACGGGCCCACCTCGGCCGAAGCCAGGCGACCTCCTGCCAACTCGCCAGGTGTCCACCCAGGAGGGGTCCACCTAAGCCGAGGTCGGCTGATCCTTCGCCCTTCGCCAGGTGGCCGCCCGGAGACGGGCCCACCTCGGCCGAAGCCAGGCGACCTCCTGCCACCTCGCCAGGTGTCCATCCAGGAGGGGTCCACCTAAGCCGAGGTCGGCTGATCTTTCGCCCTTCGCCAGGTGGCCACCCGGAGACGGGCCCACCTCGGCCGAAGCCAGGCGACCTCCTGCCACCTCGCCAGGTGTCCACCCAGGAGGGGTCCACCTAAGCCGAGGTCGGCTGATCCTTCGCCCTTCGCCAGGTGGCCACCCGGAGACGGGCCCACCTCGGTCGAAGCCAGGCGACCTCCTGCCACCTCGCCAGGTGTCCACCCAGGAGGGGTCCACCTAAGCCGAGGTCGGCTGATCCTTCACCCTTCGCCAGGTGGCCGCCCGGAGACGGGCCCACCTCGGCCGAAGCCAAGCGACCTCCTGCCAACTCGCCAGGTGTCCACCCAGGAGGGGTCCACCTAAGCCGAGGTCGGCTGATCCTTCGCCCTTCGCCAGGTGGCCGCCCGGAGACGGGCCCACCTCGGCCGAAGCCAGGCGACCTCCTGCCACCTCGCCAGGTGTCCACCCAGGAGGGGTCCACCTAAGCCGAGGTCGGCTGATCCTTCGCCCTTCGCCAGGTGGCCGCCCGGAGACGGGCCCACCTCGGCCGAAGCCAGGCGACCTCCTGCCACCTCGCCAGGTGTCCACCCAGGAGGGGTCCACCTAAGCCGAGGTCGGCTGATCCTTCGCCCTTCGCCAGGTGGCCCCCAGAGACGGGCCCAACTCAGCCGAGGTCAGACCGATCGTACGACGAGGGCCCTGGGGAGAGAGACGGGCCCCGAGGCCATCCCTCGGGCCGTACGAATCCCAGACGGCGTCCTGTACGGAGGGCGGCGGCACGCGGAACATCACTAGCATCGCCCCGACAGGTCCCGCAGCCGAGAGACGCCACCCTGACGACACAGGCCCCATAGATAGATGGCGCCCACGCTTGGGGAAGAGGGCGCTCTCACCGGGCCCGAGGCCTGACCGGCCGCCCTGCCAGCGCCGCCCTCCCCTCTTTCTCTTCTGTCCTTGCCTTTCCCATGCTGGGCCCGACGGACGAGGTCGGAAAGCCGCCTGGCACCCTTCACCGAAAAGGGAAAAAGAGAAGTGGACGGGGGAGGGGAGTTTCCGAGGCGGAAAAAGATAAATGCGCGACGGAAGGGGATAAAGAAGGAAGAATCTGGGGACGACAAGGTAAGCCAATTAGCCTGGGGACAAGGAGGAAGCACCGGCACAAGGCCTTGCGCCGAGAGAGAAGCCAGAAATCCCGAGAGGGGAAGACTGGGCGCGAGCTCGGCAAGGAGGCCCAGCCGAGATTCTGGTTCCCAGAGCGTTTCCTTCACCAGATAACTCTCTAAGTCTGGAACCCTTTAGAGGGTCCGGCTGGAGAGTCTGTTCCTTCTCGTCGTCTACTGACTTGACCGTCGGAGCTCCCTCGCCGGGATCCCCGGCCAAGGTCCTCTAACCCCTTTGTTACAGGTTTTTCGCGAGAAGGAAGGTTCCCTCGTCAGGCGGTCAGGAAGGATCGACCGATCCGTGGCACGAGCGCGGCGGCGAGAGCGACAACAATATGTATATATATATGCGTATGTATGTATGTTTATATAGGTGGAGAGGGCATTGGAGACCTGTCTTTTCTCCTGGGTGGTTCTCGTTGTCATGCGGTTGACAACCATGAGACACGGCAACAAAGGCCTGAAGGGGACCACATCTTTTCTCCTGATTTGAATGATGGGTAGAAGCACATGGCTACCCTTCTCTAGGGTAGCCCAAAGCGCCGTGCTTGTCTTTCATTCAAGGTTGGTGGGAAGAAGTGATTGCTAAGTTGTCGATCGAGGTTTTATAGGGCTTTTCCTCTTCCACCCATTTGCTTATCCAAAGCTTGGAAGAGGGCCCCACCAACTTCGACTTTGCTAGATTAAGGGTGGTGGGCATCATTCATTGGGTGCCCACACCCACATTTTATCTAGCTAATAAATTAGATCGGTATATATTAAAGGATGGCCCATGTGCATGAGAAATTGTTTCCTGTGCTGCTGCGTGCATTGTGTGGCTGTGCATGCTACCAATCATAACCGCTCATTCTCGTAGATTTATTAATTTTGAGATTTGCATATCTACTTGAAGCTTGAAGGTCATGGCATTGGTATGAAACTCATAATGCAATTATATTAGCTAATAAAAATTATGAACTTGGATGTAAATCATATAAAACTCTTAACATTTTATAGAATAGAAACATTATAGAAACATTGCCATATATACGAGTATTTTGTTTTTGTTAAGTTAATAGGGATAGGGATAAACCTAGTGTAACTATTCCCAAAGGTTTCTAGAGCTGGACAGTAGATGGGGTTTCAAGGATTAATTCTGGATTTAATCGAGCCAGCAATGGTATCCTTCCTCGAACTTGCACCAAATGGGTGCGAAGCAAGGCCCAATCCAACTGGGCTATTGCCTTGGCGCAAAATTAAAAGGCAAACGAATATTATTGATATTCAAACATTGGAGCGAAATTAAAAGACATAAAATTTAAATGAAGAAAAAAATTATATTATTGGATGTAATATTAAAGGAGGGAACGTTTTTTTTTATGACACAACTTGCAAAAGAAAGCACATGATGTTCAAATTATTTAAAATGGATTGATCAAATTAGTGTAAATTTTTTACTATTGAAAGCATATTTACGGTAGAAGTGTAGACCTTAAAGCTTCCTCACTGTTTTCGAAGGTGAAAATAAAATCGGTCAGAATAAAAAAATTCTATTCAACAAGAGAGGGAAGAAAATAAAATCGATCAGAACAAGAGAGTCTATTCAACAAGAGATGGAAGAAAGCATCGATCATAGTCTACCGTAAATGTCATGAACAATAGATATATCTTTTATATATAATTTTAACAAGACAATCTTGGTTGGCGTTTGCACTTGATTGAAACATTTGTCTTATCACAAGGAACAAGGCTTCCAGCTTTGCTAAACTAGATCTTACAAGTACAATAAATGTGGAAAGAATAAGCAATTGTTAACAATTGATCACAATTAAAAGTAATTGCTCTTTGTTCCCTCTTTTTTTTTTTTTTTTTTTTTTTTTTTTGACATATATGAATTTTTTTTAGATAACTATGAGATTCATTTGCTCTATCATCCTTATTTATTTCATTGATTTGACATTTTTCAAAGATATTCTATTGGTCACCATGCATGTTAATTGTTATCTTGTCTTACTTTCCATCATATGACACCTTTGAAAGAACAATTGACAGTTAATTATTGTCCTAGAATTCTTATTTTATATACTAATATATGATGACTAATCTTCACAAAAAAGAAGCTATATGCTAATGAGAGATTGACGTTCTACTAGAACTAAAAAATATCTATTGTGTTGTTCCCTTTATACATTTGTCTGGTTATAATTATTATAAATTTCAATTGTAATTGTTATCCATAACAATTTTCATTGAAGACCCTAATTGATTATTTTTCATTTTATGGTTTTAATGATAATATATATATGCGATGCGAAATCATGGAAAGAATCTAAGATGACAAGAGAAGTGTGACATCTTTTCATTTCAAATGTTCATCTAATTGATAGATTCCATTCTATCATGTTCGAACAAATGTGTGGAAGCCAACAAACTAGCAAATTGGTTGGCTAATAGTAAAATAACCAATGAAAAAAAGATCTCTCTCTCTCTTTTGTGTTTATAAGTCTGCATTTTGAGGAACATAGAAAAGTTATTATGTATATGAAAAAAATATTCAGGATAAACAGATCTCTCTCTCTCTTTTTGTGTTTATAAGTCTGGTTAGGGTTTGAGAGTATATTAATTCTCTTATTCAACTTCTCAAAATATGCATTATAAATGGATGTGGATGAACTTTTATATTATCACTTGATTTTCAACACAACTAGATCATGGATCTAAATTTTAGGACTACTTTTTTGCTACTATTATATGAATAATCAAATCCTAGAATAAAAAATTTATTGGGCAAACTCATGCAAGTAAATCTTAGATTGTTGAATGGGCTTGGACAATGGCTTATCAATATCATGGCAGGATGGAAATATTGTTTGTCATGAGACTAGATGGTAGGGATTGAAGCATACACCCTTTTTCATTAAATTCAATACTTGCAGCTCTCTAATTGATTTGATAAATAGTTGGTGCTAGCAAGTATTACCTATGGACTTGTAATTCTTCAACCCTACGATATTAAGAAAGTTTGCTTGCCTGATATTACCTCTAAGTCAACTTATCATTCAAGGACAACAAGCTAGGGCATTTAAAAAGTGAGGAAGAGCATGCAATAGAATTTGAGTGAATTGAATAATTTTCTTGCTCTTTGCTTGGATCTTTGCCAGGGAACTTCAACCAAATGAAGCCTTTCCCTTTTTATAGGCACTACTAGGTACAATAAAAAGTTTAGACTATGTACTAGGATAAAAAATCTATTAGTTAGGAGTACTCTAGATCATTCCCTAGAACTATTTAAAATAATTTGATTTTTAGAGTGTTGTCTATTAATCAAGATTTATGACCAGTTGAATCAATATGCAAGTATTTTTATGTGATAGGTAATATATATATATATAAAAGGTTGGTTTTAGTGGGCTCTAATTTTTTAAAAAAAATTACTTTAATTTAGACGGATATCATTTTTTTATTTTGAGCCTTACCAATTGAACAAAGGATTGGATTGTAGAGAGAAGAGAATTTATTTTCTTTTTTTGATTATGATACCATTTGATATGAAAGAGCTTCTTTTCTAGGAGTTGAACCTCTGAAATCAGCAAGAAAAGAAACCAAAGAATGAAAGGTGATTGATAGCAGGGCATATATATATATATATATATATATATATATATATATATATATATATATATATATATATATATATAAAAGGTTGGTTTTAGTGGGCTCTAATTTTTAAAAAAAAATTACTTTAATTTAGACCGATATCATTTTTTTATTTTGAGCCTTACCAATTGAACAAAGGATTGGATTGTAGAGAGAAGAGAATTTATTTTCTTTTTTTGATTATGATACCATTTGATATGAAAGAGCTTCTTTTCTAGGAGTTGAACCTCTGAAATCAGCAAGAAAAGAAACCAAAGAATGAAGGGTTGGCTAGCAATCACAAAATGACACTTCTTGGACTATATCCAAGTCTTAACTCTTGCCCAACTAGAACTAGGAGCGGCCCTCCACATGAGTCCCCTCCGGTAACCAATCACCCAAGGGGTTCCAAGGTCACAAAAAGCATTACAAATTTTGGATGCCAAACCCTTCGCAATATCTTGCCATGCATATGCTAGCACCCCTTGTGACAAGCCAATGGCTAAATCCATGACAATTCTCCCGTACTGAAGTTATCGATGCCCTTGTCAATGCCCAATCCACTACTCTAAATATTGGTTGCCATGATCAAAGTCTATTGCAGCCACTACAATCATGATTCCTCAAGCTAGGGCTCACAGCCTTGGTGTCCTTGATCCTTGGCCCACCTACAAGATATATGCCCTAATCGAATTTTCATAAGCCACACTTAAACTCCAGACCGGCTCACATGGATCCCTACGAGACATTACCCCGCAATGCTCATAAGACTTGCCTATTTGGATAGGTCAAATCCTTGCCCGACTGGTCCTTTATCGCCTTCATGCTCCACCATAAAGATAAAAATGCATAGAGTAGCCTAGACAATATCTGAGGATAAACCTCTTAGAAATCCCCATCCCGCATAATATGGCCAGCTCATCTGATCAACATTGCCCAAATGTCTCCATGCAAGACTCAATATATGTCTTGGTGAACCATTGCCATGCCGAATATCAAGCCTCCTGAGCCCCTTGATATCATGCCATGACTACGCCATTCCTTGATAACTATTGCTTCCCCTACCATCCCAACACTCCATGTGCACTTTCGCGCCATAATATTAAACTCTTTTTAAGAGTGTTTTGCAGCTTGGCATCTTTATGCCAACTTAATAGCTTTGGCCCTTAAGCCAAATACTGCTCATCCAAGATGTCCCAAATCTTTGAATACTTTCATGCCATGAAATAATCACTATGCCTTTGATTTGCAAGCTACCATGATGTCCTTCAGGAATATACAGATCAAACACACATGACATGATCATGCAATGCCATTTTTCTTCATGAGGCTCAGGCAAACTATCTCTAATGTCACCCAACCGACATGCCTTGTAGCCCTATAAAGCTATAATTGATCAGGCATGTCCAAAAGCTCTCCCAGGTTCTGCTATCTAATCTCTCCCATAAGCTCTTGTGTTACAATCTTGGTCTTTACTTTCAACTCCAAATATATGCTTCTACAGAACCACCGTTCATGATATTTCCTGAGTTACTTAGCCTGTCCTGATTGTATTTTGTCTTCATCCTGAGTCTATAGTACCAATGCAAGGCTACCTCAAGTTTTATGTTTAATCTAAATGAAGGTCCAATTTCCTAAAGATCTTGCTTGCAATCTATAATTGCCTTATACATCATTGAAGCGTATATTGGCATTATGGAGGCAACCAAGAAGGCATTGTGGCTGAAAGGATTGGCATTGGAGATGGGGCTTGTATAGGAGGTTATCAGAGTGCACTACGATAGCCATAATACATTGTTCTTGATCTAGAACTCTATATATTATGCATGGACCAAGCATATCGATATCCAATATCACCAGATCAGAGAGCTCGTGAAAGAAGGTGAGATGGAGCTAGTCAAAGTTTACACCAAGGAGAACCAAGTTGATATATTAATGAAGACTTTTTCCTGGGACAGCTTTCACATATGTGCGGTACTGATGGATAGATTAGACTTTGCAGCGGCTTTGATGCACCAAGATAAAAATTGTAGGCTCAAATATGGTGCTCCTAAGTCTCTAGTGGCCAAGAGAAAGGTCAAGGTTTAGACTTCATGGAGCAATCATAGAGGTTCTAGGACTGGTTTAGATCCTAGGGCGAAGATATGCAGCCTTCATAACGTTGAATCTTAGGATTCAGGGGGTTTTGATAGGCTAACTCATGTTTGAACTAGGTTTGAGTCCAAGAAAGTGAAAATATACAAGGCCATGGGTGTACATGGGCTTGGATGGGTATTTTCATGTATGGGGTTAACATGGAAGTCGTATGGATTGAGCATGGAATCATGTGTTTAGTCTAGACCATAAAAGTCCTTGTATATTAGCTGATTCATTATGCTTCAATGGAATAGATTGGATCTTTTTTTTTCCAAATCCTAATCTCCTCTTCTTTCCTCTATCCCCTTCTCTTGTTGCCACTTCAAACACCAGCAGCAAGAGAGGGGGAGAAAGGAAAGAAAAGAAAGAGAATATTAGGGTTTGGGAGAAAAATGATGCAAACTATTTCATTGAAATACAATGAATGAACAAATATGCAAGGGCTTTTATGATCTAGACTAGATATATGATTCCAAACCCAATCTAAACAACTCTCGTGCTAACCCAATACATAAAAATACTTATCCAAGCCCATGTATGCCCATGGCTTCATATGTTTTCACCACCTTGGGCTCAAACCTAGCTTAAATATGAGTAGCCCATCAAAATCCCCTGAATCCTGGGCTTCGATACTATGAAGGCTGCACACCTTCACCCCTGGACCTAAACCATCCCTAGAACCTCCATGATTACTCCATAGAGTCTAAATTTTGACCTTTTTCTTGGCCACGAGAGACTTGGAAGCACCACATCTGAGTTTACATAATAATCTTTTTTTATTATATTATGAAAAGAACTGGTATAGATTGTCTATTCACAAAGTTGTAAAGCCATTAGCATGATGCTCATAAAAAATATAAGCATTATATATTTTAGATTAGTTCACATAGAATCTATTTTTCTACTTCTAAAACCATTTCCATCTTCTTATTTTATTGACTTTGTCTTTGAACTCTATCAACAATACAGTACAACTTCTTGTATCTTCTCTAAACATCAATCTTTAGAACTGTACAGCATCTCAAACTCGGAGACCTCCATTTTCTTTGCATGCTACTGTACCTAAAACTCGTTGGTAGATCTCTTGGAAACTACTTAGAGCATCTGAACTCTAGAGACATCCATTTTATTTGCATGCTACTGTACCTGAAACTTATCGGTAGACCCCCTAAAAACTCGTGGGTGGAACCCTCGGGTTTTAATTCATCACATGACAACCGACTTCGTTTTTATAATGTTATTTCGAGTCTTGTTTAGCAATGTGAAAATCTATTTGCTGTCCTCTGAACGTCCCTTTTAATTTTTACGTCACCTTCTACTTTTTGTATCTCACTGATTTTAATATATATGTATATATCTTATTAGGGGGGGGGGGGGGAACCTTTTTTTTCCTTCCTGACTCTTTCGGTAAAAAAAAAAAAAAAAATCATTTCCATCTCTTTCCAAATATATATTAATATGACTACATCGCTGACGTGGAACACGTATCAGGTTCAGCTGAACACGGTCAGTATCACATGAATTTTTCTTTTTAAAAGATTCTCCGTTCGGGAAGAAGTGCTCGTGCTCCTTCGCCAGGTGGCACCCCAAGATGGGTCCATCTCGGCCGAAGTCGAGCTTCTCTCTCTGCCACTCCGCCAGGTGCCCATCCAAGAGAGGTCCACCTCGGCCGAAGCTGGCGGCCCCTCACTCCTTCGTCAGGTGGCACCCCAAGACGGGTCCACCTCTACCGAGGTCGAGCCGGGCCCTTCTGCTCCTTCGCCAGGTGGCACCCCAAGACGGGTCCACCTCGACCGAAGTCGAGCCTCTCTCTGTCACTCCGCCGGTGTCCACCCAGGAGGGGTCCACCTCGGCCGAAGCTGGCGGCCCCTCGCTCCCTCGCCAGGTGGCACCCCAAGATGGGTCCACCTCGGTCGAGGTCGAGCCGGGCCCTTCTGCTCCTTCGCCAGGTAGCACCCCAAGATGGGTCCACCTCGACCGAAGTCGAGCCTCTCTCTGCCACTCCACCAGGTGTCCACCCAGGAGGGGTCCACCTCGGCCGAAGCTGGCGGCCCCTCGCTCCCTCGCCAGGTGGCACCTCAAGACGGATCCACCTTCGCCGAGGTCGAGTCCGGCCCTCCTGCTCCTTCGCCAGCTAGCACCCGAAGATGGGTCCACCTCGATCGAAGTCGAGCCTCTCCCTACCACTCCGCCAGGTGTCCACTCAGGAGGGGTCCACCTCGGCCGAAGCTGACGGCCCCTCGCTCCCTCGCCAAGTGGCACCCCAAGACGGGTCCACCTCGATCGAGGTCGAGCCCGACCCTCCTGCTCCTTCGCCAGGTGACACCCGAAGACGAGTACACCTCGGCTGAAGTCGAGTCCACCTCGGCTGAAGTCGAGCACCTCCCTGCCACTCTGCCAGGTGTCCACCCAGGAGGGGTCGACCTCGGCCGAACCTGGCGGCCCCTCACTACCTCGCCAGGTGGCACCCCAAGACGGGTCCACCTCTGTCAAGGTCGAGCCGAGCCCTTCTGCTCCTTCGCCATGTGGCACCGGAAGACGGGTCCACCTCGGCCGAATTCAAGCACCTCCCTGCCACTCCGTCAGGTGTCCACCTAGGAAGGGTCCACCTCGGCCGAAGCTGGCGGCCCCTCGCTCCCTCGCCAAGTGGCATCCCAAGACGGGTCCACCTCGGCTGAGGTCGAGCCAGGCCCTCCTGCTCCTTCGCCAGGTGACACCCGAAGACGGGTCCACCTCGGCTGAAGTCGAGTACCTCCCTGCCACTCCACCATGTGTCCACCCAGAAGGGGTCCACCTTGGCCGAAGCTGGCGGCCCCTCGCTCCTTCGCTAGGTGGCACCCCAAGACGGGTCCACCTCGATCGAGGTCGAGTCGGGCCCTTCTGCTCCTTCGCCAGGTGGCACCCGAAGATGGGTCCACCTCGGCTGAAGTCGAGCACCTCCCTGCCACTTCGCCAGGTGTCCACCCAAGAGGGGTCCACCACGGCCGAAACTGGCGGCCCCTCGCTTCCTCACTAGGTGGCACCCCAAGATGGGTCCACCTCTGCCGAGGTCGAGCCGGGTCCTTCTGCTCCTTCGCCAGGTGGCACCTGAAGACAGGTCCACCTCGGCCAAATTCGAGCACCTCCCTGCCACTTCGCTAGGTGTCCACCCAGGAGGGTCCACCTCGGTCGAAGCTGGTGGCCCCTCGCTCCCTCGCCAGGTGGCACCCCAAGACAGGTCCACCTCTGCCGAGGTCGAGCCGGGCCCTCCTGCTCCTTCGCCAGCTAGCACCTGAAGACGGGTCCACCTCGGCCAAATTCGAGCACCTCCCTGCCACTTCGCCAGGTGTCCACCCAGGAGGGGTCCACCTCGGTCGAAGCTGGCGGCCCCTCGCTCCCTCGCCAGGTGGCACCCCAAGACGAGTCCACCTCTGCCGAGGTCAAGCCGGGCCCTCCTGCTCCTTCGCCAGCTAGCACCCGAAGACGGGTCCACCTCGGTCGAAGTCGAGCCTCTCTCTGCCATCCCGCCAGGTGTCCACCTAGGAGGGGTCCACCTTGACCGAAGCTAGCAAGCCCTGCTCCACCGCTAGGTGGTGCCCTTGACGGGTCCACCTTGGTTGAGGTCAGCCCTACTCTGCAAAGCCTCGGGAAAGCAGAGACACGGGTTGCAAGGTCGCCACTAGAGCCGGCGCGCGCCGCGCCCCGTAGGGGGCGCCAGTACAGCCTGCAGTGACACACGAAACCTTGTTTACACCAGTCAAACGGGGCCCCGCAATTGAGGAACAGAATGCTTGTGGGCAGGAGCCTGAAACGGCTAGAAGCCCACCATCAATGCCTCGAAAGGAGAGCTCCCGCGCTCGGCCCAAAGCCTCACCAGTCTTCCCCCTTTCGTGATACACTGTGGACGAGGCGGTCCGGCCACTTAGCTCCCGGACATGAAGAAGAAGGGGGAGGAGAAAGTCCAGAGGTCTCAGGGAGCCCCCTGAAAGGAACGCGGGCTGAGGGCAGTTCGATGGTATAAAAGGGATGGTAAAAACGGGCGGAAAGGTAGGTCGAAAGGGGGAAAAAACACCAAGAGAATGATCCTAGGAGGCCTCAAGAAGTCCTCAAGCATGAGCTCGGTGGGCCCAGCGCAGGAAGCCGGGCTTCAACTCCCTTATTCTCCACACTTCTTTCGTTTACATCTCCTCTAAGCATGGGAATCCTTCGAGAACTCGCCTTAGGGGATCTGTTCCATCTTGCCGCTCTCTAACTTGACAGTCGGAGTGCCCTCGCCGGAGCCCCCGGCCCGGGTCTCTGACTTTGTTTTGCAGGTCCAGGAGCTTGGAGATCTCGAGGTGAGAGAGTCCGAGACCGGTGCCAGCTCAAGAGCTACAGGTCACCGCGGTGAGATCGGCAACAGATTGGCGCACCAGGTAGGGGGGCAGAATGGTAATCCCTGTGCAAGCAAGCTCTCTGTGGGTGAAAGAACGCTCCGACAATGGTGGTGATGCATGGACGCGAAGCATCCGCCAGCCGAGCGGGAGAAGTTCCTTCTCCTCAAGGGCTGCGTAGCCCGGAGAGGGAACTTCCTGGTCCACCTCCTCCTCCTCAGCCATCCTCGGTGGACGGTCCTTTCCCAGCTGTCGTCCAGCAGCTACAAACTTTGACCACTGCTGTGCGGCAACTGCAGCACCAGCGGCGATCCCTAGCCACTCAGCCCTAGCCAGGGACCCCCGCGGCTCAAGCCACGGGCCCCCGTGAAAGCCTGCGCTCCATCCAAGGCAGGTCCTCTCATCCGCGGGTAGTTTCCAGCCCCCGCGGGAGCCACAAGACTCCCGCAAAGAGGAACTACTCCGGTTCAACGGATCACGAGAGTCAATCCCCGGCCAACGATGCTGAAGCAGCGTGGCGTAGCAGGAGCCATCGGGGCAAGGCCCCTCGCCGAGACCGATCGGCACCTCCTTTTCCAGCGACCTCGATGGAAGATTCCACTGACGAGGCCATCAAGCGCCATGCCGAGAGGCACCTGGAGGAGCACGAGTGCAAGTTGGCGGAGTTCGCCCACCGCTTTGCCGACATGCAGAGCTCCCCAACAGATCCAGCGAGCTACAATGCCCAACCACCCTTCTCCCGGAAAATCCAAGAGGAACCGATCCCGGGTTGGTTCCGCATGCCTCAGGTGGATCCCTATGATGGGACCACCGATCCCTTGGACCATTTAGAGAGCTATAAGGCTCTCATGAGGGTCCAGGGAGCGACGGACACTCTTCTATGCATTGCCTTCCCGGCCACCCTCCGGAAGGCTGCTCGAGTTTGGTTCACTCGTCTCGAGCCGGAATCTATCAGCTCCTTCCATCAACTGGAAGGAAAGTTTGTGGCACACTTCGACGCTTGCCGGAAGGTGCCAAGAGAGGTGGATAGCCTCTTCTCTATCCGCCAGCAGGACCAGGAGCTGTTGCAGGACTACATTACCCGCTTCAAGACCATCGCCCTGGAAATCTATAGTCTGGACGAGCTTGTCGCCATGCTGGCATTGAAGCGCGGGCTCAAGACCTCCCTCCCGTCTGACATATTCCCTGGATAAAAAGCCTCCCAAGATGTACTCTGAGCTCCTCCTCCGTGTCCATAAGTACATCCAAGCAGAGGAGGCCGATCGCACCAGGCGAGAGCTGGACAAGAAGCTTTCAAAGAAGCATGCCCCAAGGGATGTCCCCGGGACCCGGAGGCCTGACCACCTGTAGATTTTCATCCAGGCCCGAAGCCGAAGAACGGTGCTGCCCCGGAGAGAATGTTCACCCCTCTCTTCGCTCCCAGAACGAAGATCCTCATAGAGATTGAGGGTGAGCACTACCTCCGCTGACCTCCTCCTCAGAACCTAAGGAACATCCGTGACAAGACAAAATATTGTCAGCCATGACACGGAGGAGTGCCGTAATCTGAAGAGGGAGATTGAGGAGCTGATCAAGAGGTGCTACCTCAGGAAATTCGTGAGGAATGAAGCCCTGATGGAGGGTCAGCCGCTCGCAGCCCTTCCCCCTGTCCCCGTAATTGACAACCGCCCAACGGAGAAGCGGGTGGGCATGATCTCCTTAGAGATCATGCGTGCGACGAAGAGAGCCCAGGAGGCAGGAGACCCAGAGAATGTACTCCCCTTCAAAAAGGAAAATAAAAATGAAAATGTAAATAATGATGCATTGGTGGTCAAGATGACCATCGCGAAACATCCTGTACATCGCATTATGGTTGATAGTGGGAGCTCTACTGACATGCTTTTTTATGCTTTCTCCTAAATGAATTTGTTTCATGATCAATTAAAGCCGGTGCACACCCCTCTCGTGGGCTTCACCGGAGATTCGGTGGGGGTCGAAGGAGAGATCACTCTCCCTGTCATTGTCGGATCCCCACCTCGGCAGAGTACGATCATGATGACGTTTACCGTCGTCAAGCTTCCATTACCTTATAATGCCATCCTCGGCCGTCCAGGGCTCAACCAGTTGGACGCTGTCATTTCCACTAAGAGGTTGCTGGTGCAGTTCCTTACCGCCTCTGGGACGGGAGTAATGAGAGGGACGGCCCGGCCCGTCCAGCATTGCCTGCAGATGGTCCTAGGGGCCCAGAGCGCTGAGCTCGGCTCCGATGTCGACGACCTCGACCTAAGAGAGCAAGACCCCAGGAGAGGGCCCGTGGAGCGCCTGTTGATGTACCCTCTTGATTCGGACCCTCAGAAGACAGTGCAGATAGGAGCCCAGCTCCCGGAAGAAGAGCGGGCCTATTTGCTAGACTTCCTCTAGGCGAACGCTGATATGTTCGCCTGGTCCACTGCTAACATGCCAGGTATCCCCTCGGAAGTCATCACCCATCGGTTGAATATTGATCCAAGGTGCCGCCCTGTCCGCTATAAGAAGAGGAGTTTTGCTACGGAGAGACAGAAGGCCATCAATGAAGAAATGGAGAAGCTTCTCGCTGCCAGCTTTGTACGGGAGGTACAGTATCCCAGTTGGCTGGCGAACGTGGTCATGGTGAAGAAGAGCAACGGCAAGTGGAGGATCTACGTGGACTACACCGATCTCAACCGAGTTTGTCCAAAGGACAGTTTTCCTCTTCCAAAGATTGACCAGCTCGTGGACACTACTTCAGGGCATCGCCTCCTCTCTTTCATGCATGCCTTCTCCGGGTACAACCAGATCCGAATGCACCCAGAAGACGAGGAGCACACTGCTTTTGTCACCGACCGCGGAACCTACTGTTACAAGATGATGCCATTCGACCTCAAGAACACCGGGGCCACGTACCAACGGCTGGTCAACAAAGTCTTCAAAGACCATATTGGCCACAATATGTAGGTGTACATGGATGATATGCTAGTAATGAGCAAGCCCCCTTTGGACCACGTCAGCGACCTGGTGGAGACCTTCGATAACCTCCAGCTTCACCAGATGAAATTGAACCCGGTGAAGTACGCTTTCGGTGTGTCCGCCGGGAAGTTCCTAGGGTTCATGGTAACCCAAAGGGGGATAGAAGCCAACCCGGAGAAGGTCCAGGTTATCCTGGACATGGAGCAACCCACCTCCAAGAAGCAAGTGCAGCGACTCACCGGCCGGATAGCCGCCCTGAGTCGATTTATCTCGAGGTCCGCTAACTGCTGCCAGCCCTTTTTTAAGGCGTTGAGGAAGATGAACGACTTTACCTGGACGGAGGAGTGCCTGGAGGCGTTCGACGAGCTGAAGAGGACACTGGCATCCTCGTCGCTGCTTTCCATGCTCGAAGAAGGAGAGGAGCTCCTCCTGTACCTGGCGGTCACCCCAGAGGCCGTCAGTTCGGTCCCGGTTCAAACTGACGACAAGGGAATGTAAAAGCCGGTGTATTACATAAGCAAACTCCTCCGCGATGCGGAACTCGAGTATTCCCGGTCTGAGAAACTGATTTTTGCACTAATCATGTCCGCTCAGCGTCTTAGACCTTATTTTCATGCGCACCCCATTGCTGTCTTGACGGATCAGTCGTTGAAAGCAGTGCTCAGCCGACTGACACATCTGGGCACCTAGCAAAGTGGGCGCTCAAGCTCAGCAAGTTCAACATCATCTACAGGCCGAGGTTGGCCATGAAGGCACAGGTACTTGCTGATTTCTTGGTCGAGTATGCAGGCCTGGGCGAGGGGCAGAAGAGAGCCCCCAAGACCGGCGACCGGAGCCAGGACCAGAGGAAGACGTCTGGATCCTTCATGTAGATGGAGCCTCGAACTCCAGCGAGAGTGGAGCTGGACTCATCCTCGCCAACGGCGAAGGAGTTGTCGCCGAATGTGCGTTCCATATCCAGTTTGCCGCCACTGACAATCAAGCGGAGTATGAAGCGCTCCTCGCAGGGCTGAGATTGTTCCACGAGCTGGGTGTGGCTAACCTCAAGGTCTTCACCGACTCGCAACTGGTAGCTGGGCAAATCTCGGGGGAGTACGGGGCGCGGGACCCCCAAATGGTGAAGTACCTGGAGCTCGTAAGAACGAGCACGGCAGGATTTCGGCGTTTCAGCGTCTTCCATATACCTCGCGGGGAAAACGCTCGCACGGACGCACTCTCCTGCCTTGCAACCCTGCCGGACTCATCGTTGGGCCGCGCTTACATCGAGCACCTCAAGGCCCCGAGCTACGAGACACCCATGGAGGTCCACAAGTCAAGCAAGAGCCCAGCTGGATGGACAAGTACATCGAGTACATCATCGATGGCACCCTGCCGGAGGACCGCGTGGCGGTGGGCCTCATCAAAAGGAAGGCCGCACGGTTCGTCTTAATGGATGGGTTACTGTATTGGAGGTCCTACTCCTGCCTGCTCCTCAAGTGTCTGAGACCCGCAGAGGCCGTACTCGCGCTCCAAGAGATCCACGAGGGCTCTGTGGGAACCACGTGGGGGGCAGGACACTGGCGTACAAGGCCCTTCGTCAAGGTTACTTCTGGGAGATAATAAAAGAAGATGCAGCTGACTTCGTGAAGAGGTGCGACCGGTGTCGGCGGCACGCCATGGTGCAACATCAGCCCGCTGCTCCACTCTTCCAGCTCTCCGCCCCATGGTCATTCACTCAATGGGGCATGGATCTCCTAGGACATTTTTTCCAGGCATCTGGACAACAAAAATTCTTGATCGTGGCCATCGACTACTTCACGAAATGGGTCGAGGTCGAACCCTTGGCCCGGATCACGGAGGCAAAAGTCACCAAGTTCCTCTGGCAGTCAATTATTTACCGCTTTAGCCTACCGTACACTATTATCACCGACAACGGACGTCAATTCGATTGTCGAGAGTTCGAGGAGTTTTGCAGCGACATCGGCATCCACCATCATTTTACTTCGGTGGCGCATCCTCGGACAAACGGAGAAGCCGAGGTAACAAATAGGACCATCTTGCAAGGCCTCCGGACAAGACTGGACCAGGCCAAGGGTAGGTGGGCTGAAGAGCTCCCGAGCATCCTTTGGGCGTATCACACTACCCCAAGGACGGCTACAGATGAGACCCCATTCAACCTTGTCTTCGGAGCAGAAGCGGTTATCCCAGTTGAGCTCAGCCTACCGACCCTGCGCGTGGAGCAGTACGACGAGACGGAGAACCCTGCCAGGATGCTGCTAAACCTGGACCTCCTTGAAGAAACGAGGGACAGGGTTCGAGTTCGGATGGCTGCCTACCGGCAGCGAGTGGCCAGATACTACAACTCCAGAGTGCGACCGAAGTCCTTCCACCAGGGAGATTTGGTGCTCCGCCGCGTTGAGGCTTCCCAGCCCCGGGAGTGTGGAAAGCTCTCCCCAAACTGGGAAGGCACTTATAGGGTGGCGGAGGCACTTCCTCACGGGACGTACTACCTAGAGGAGCTAGGCGGATCCCGGTTCCTTCGGACCTGGAATGCCTCAAACTTGAGGATGTATTATCAATAGTATAAGGCTCCTTAAACTTTTGCAATAAAATCTTTTTCATCAAATGCTTGCTCTCGTCTCGTAGGGTGAGGGCCACCCAGCTCTAAGTTCAGCGAGCATAGACATGGCAGAAGACCCGCGAAGGCGCGATGTCCCTCTCACAAAATCCCAGAGAACAGCTCGGCAAGCCACGCAAGGCTCGGATCCAGCTTGCGGCCCTGGGGTTCAGTCTGGAAGTCCCGGACTTCGGTCTGGAAGGCGGGGCAGAACCAAATTCGCCCACACGATCTCGGAGAATAGCTCGGCAAGTCACGCAAGGCTCAGATCCAGCCTGCGGCCCCGGGGTTCAGTCCGGAAGTCCCGGACTTCGGTCTCGAAGGTGGGGTAGAACCAAATTCATCCACGCGATCTCGGATAATAGCTTGGCAAGCTGCGCAAGGCTCAGATTCAGCCTGCAACCCTGGGGTTCAGTTCGAAAGTCCCGGACTTCGGTTTGGAAGGTGGGGCAGAACCAAGTTCTCCCACGCAATCCTGGAGTTCAGCTCGAAATGCACTACGGGACTTAGTCCCAGTAGCTAGCACCGGGGTTCAGTCCAGAAGATGCACAAAAAAAAAAAGAAAGAGAGAGACAGAAGGAACGATTTAATGGAAAAATAATTTCATTGCAAATAAAAGTTCCTTACACAAGAGAGGCCCCGACAGGCTGGGAGACCCCAAAGAAAGAAAACACAAAAATAAAATAGAAACGTCGCGGAGCTACTTCGGTGCAGCCGCGTCCTCCTCGGGCTGGGGGGCACCCTCTCCGCTGGCGCCATCGACTGGAGGCTGCTCGGGAGTCGCTGCCTCGTCACCGGCCGCCGCCGAAGCTCCTTCGGTGGGCTCCTACCTCCTGCCGCCCAGTACGACCCCGTTGAGGTCGAGCTCGGGGTAGAAGGAGCTAAACTTCTCCCGGCATACCTGGAATCCTTTCAAGAAGGAGTCCAGGACAGCCTCCCGCACCTCAGCGACGTACTCCTCAGAGGCCCGGAGCTTCGGCACGGCCTCATGCGCCTCCCTCTTGGATGCCTCCAGCAGCTCGTTGACGTAGGAGTTCTTCTCCTTGGCTACGCTCAGCTCCTTGAGGATTTCTTCTACCCGGCGCTCCAGTGACCGGGACTGAGCCCTGAGGCGGGTCTTCTCCGTCGCGTCCTCCTCGTTGCGGCGCTGGTTCGAGATCCTCTCCTCCGACAGAGAGGTCTCGAGCTCCTTGACGCGCCCCTCGGCGCGGACTAGGTCTTCTCAGGAGCCTGGTTATTCCCTCGCAGCTGACCCATTTCTCCATGAGGTCCTTGACATCAGCTGTGAGTTTGCCGAGCTTCTCCTCCTTCTTGGCGTCCTTCTTGGTGTGGCCGGCGAGGAAGTTCCTCAGCAACAGCACGTCCGTCCCGATCTGCATCGAAAAAGACACGAAGTTAGAACGATCCAACTAGAGATTTAAGGAGTCGGAGCTCGGAACTTACCGTAAAAAGCTGCAGGAGGATCCCGAGCAGCGCCTCATTGTAGTCCCGGCCGCCCCTCTTGCCGTCGGCGTGAGCACCCAAGGATCTTCGGGGCTTCGCGGTGGCACGAGAATAATGTTGGAGGACCTCCGGCTGCTGGAAGAGCGGCCCGATCGGACTGCAAAGAGGGACCGATCCAGTCTGACGGTGAACCGATAGGGTATAACAAGGGATAAATTTTTTCATTGATAAAATTATACTTCATTAATTTTTTTTAGCAAAGTTATAATACTTCTTCGCTTTTTCATTCATATTATATATATATATATTATCTATACTATTAATCCTATACTATTAAATTTTTTTACTAATTTTAATATATAATTTTCATAATTATAATTAAATAATTAGAATTATCTTATATTTTTTTGTTTATATAATTTTTAATTAACTATCTATATAAAATTAATTAATTATTTTTAAAAATATAAATAAATAAATTATTTATATAATTAATATATAAAAATAAATTGATTTATAAAATTAATTAATTAATTAATTAAAATTTACTATTTATATACATTTTTTATAATTTTAAATTATAAATATTATAAATTCATATATTGTTTACTTTTAAAGTATAAATAAATATTATAAATTTATAATAATAATATTTTTATTAAATGTAGTTTGGTGAAAATGGCATATATGTATCGTATATCCTCTCTTTCATTCCTCCTATATCAAATAGAGAAAAGAATCATTCATATCCATCTTCTTATATTTTATCAAACACACGAGAG
Organism: Areca catechu; assembly: GCA_021397845.1. Classification (NCBI taxonomy): domain Eukaryota; kingdom Viridiplantae; phylum Streptophyta; class Magnoliopsida; order Arecales; family Arecaceae; genus Areca; species Areca catechu. Next base: position 4,396,369 of record CM038043.1, read on the forward strand.
GATCCATTCGCCCTCTCCTTCATCTATCTTTTCTCTTTTATTCATCTTTTCTCCAATTCATTCTTTATACCAAATATAGGGTTAAGGAAAGGCCAAGCGATAATTTAGTAGAAAGGAAAAGATAAGTGCCCAAGTTCATGCTGAATTCTTTTGCATAGTATTTAAGAAAATGTTTAAACTTTTGGTATGCTTCGTATACTCTTAAACTTTTTTTATTTATAGTGCATATTAATAATAAGATTGTAAGTTACATACGGAAGAAAAGAAATTCAAGTTTTGGTAAAATTTTCAGGAAATTAAATCTTTAAAAAAAGGATAGATATCATGTTTGATTATGATTCTTAAAATCTAGAATTTTTTTGGGCACCATGTATATATGCCACATTAATATTTTTTCTCATATTTAATTTAACGAGGAATTGTTTCAAATCATTTTTTCCTATTTCATTTCCTAATGCAGAATTCCTTCATATTTCACAAGCCAACAAGGTCATTTAATCGGAATCCTAACTGACACAAGTTCTAAGGGACCTTGGGCGGGATTGTGATGAGTGAATGAGAGAGAAGGCTAGAATAAATATAAAAGAGATTTCTTCACTTATTCAGATAAAATTTTCAGAGATTTAAAGCTTTAAAAATAAATAGATATCAGGTTTGCTTAGGACTATTAAAATATGAAATTTTTTTTGGATACTTGGTACATGCCTAAATTTTGCTTATTTTTAATGCTGTATTAATAATAGGATTGTAAAACACGTATAGAAGGAAATATCTAAATTTTGGTAGAATTTTCAGGAATTCAAAATACTAAAAAACATAGATCTTAGGTTTGATTAGAACTCTTATGATTTTTTTTTTTGGAGTGCCACATATTGTACAACTTTCAATTCAAATTTGAAATACCAAAATAATCCAAGATGTCTCTGCTTTGATTTTAAGTGTATTCAATTTTAATAGCCTTTAATTCACATTGAAATATAAAAAAAAATTCTAAGGCATCATCCATAATAACAACCTTTAATTTACATCGAGACAAAAAAAAAAAAAAAAAAAAAAAAAAAAAAAAAATATATATATGTATCCTCTACTTCAATTCCGGGCACATTTAATTTACGTTGAAATACTAAAAAAATTTGATGTGTCCTTTACATTAATTCTAAGCATATAAAAAATCAAAATTATTTAATTTATCCATTTTTAAAGAATGCAATGGGATATTTTTAAAATTATATTTATTTTAAAAATATAAGATTTCACATTTACTTGATTCGAGATGATAAATATATATTAATATAGCATGGCTTTTGTTCATTGCAAAGGCAATAATGCTAGTAAAATTTTAATTTTTAAGTCTCAACATAAATTTTATGAAATCTTTATTTTTTAATGTTTAATATTTGCTGGGAAATAAATTCACAAAAAATACTTTTTGATAAATACAATTGCTCACGTGCATGCACGTGCTGGCTGGTCATTTCCAAATGGAGATGGCTGCTAATTTAAGCTTAAAATAATTGACTCTCATCACCTCCTTCCAAGCTGTCATGAAGGCCTCGTCTCAACATAAATTTTATGAAATCTTTATTTTTCAATTTTTAATATTTGCCTGGAAATAAATTCACAAGAAATACTTTTTGATAAATACAATTACTCACGTGAATGCACGTGCTGGAGATGGCTGCCAATTTAAACTTAAAATAATTGACTCTCATCACCTCCTTCTAAGCTGCATGAAGGCCTCCTCGTCTCCTTACCCTATCCACTTCCACGCGTTAATCGGAGCGGTAACCGTACCTCTTCGGTCTCGGTAGCCAGAGTTCTAATTGCGGTTGAAATACGAAGCTGATTCCCATTGGCAAGGACTAACCGAAGATCAGAGATCTGACGGATGAGATCGAACGTGACTGATCTGACGGATGAGATCGAAGAACGCGTGCTCCTTTTTTTGACCATCCCCCACCTCTCTTTGCCACTTACGTCTTTCTTCCAACCCTTTCCTTCTTCTCTCCGTCTCTCCTCCTTGCCTTCTCCGAAACCCTAACCCTTCTCCAAATCCCCATCCTCAAACCAAATTCTCGTCCAAGATCTCCTTCACTCTTATCAGACTCCAATCCCCCGGCGCCGGAGGCCCAGTCCGACCTCCTTGATCGAGGGTTTGGGAGGTCTACTAGGGAGTTGGTGGTTTGGGGTTCATTGGATTTTGAGTTGTTGTGGATGGCGGTGCTGGAGGAGTTGATAAAGTCGGTTGAGCTTTGGTTGAAATTGGCTAAGAAGCAGCAGCCCCTGAGAAACCCTAATCTTGATCCGGTTCTGCTGATTCCGGGGATTGCTGGTTCGATACTGAATGCTGTTGATGAGAATGGGAACGAGGAGCGGGTGTGGGTCCGGATTCTGGGGGCCGATCATGAGTTCCAGACGAAGATGTGGTCTCGGTTTGATCCTTCCACCGGTAAGTTGAAGAATTATAGGTGTTATTAAATTGGTTGCGCTTACTGATTTATGGAAAAAAAAAAATGGTTTTGATTAACGACAGAGAAGGAAAAAAACAAGGTGATTAAATATGTTGATGGGACTTGGAATTGCCAAGTTCCGTAGCATGATGTCAAAGCATAATTCTCTACCCGTCCTTGGTCATCTCAGCTAACAGGATCAAGTCCAGCTTCTTGGCACCCTCTTTTCTTCGGAAGAGATCCGGGTGGTATGTTATTACTGTGTTTCCTTGAACAAACAATTTCTTCGCTAACTCTGAAACTGTTTTCAAAAAAAATGATCACTAACGAGAATTGGTGAGACTTCATAACTTCAAAGATAATTTCCAGTCATTTGAGATGCCATCTATCTTTCTAGTGTGGAATATGGATCTAATTAAAATTACAAGTTGGCCACCATAGTTAAAGCGCTCTATGTGGTTTATAGATTGAAACATCAATTGTTTCCTACATTAATAGGTATTTATGTGATTATTCTAGATCTTGGGAAAAGAGCTGGAATTTAATTTTCATCAAATCAATGATAGAGGGTAAATCCTCGAGCCCCGGAAGGGCTTGAACCGAGCAAAGCATTCATCATTCAAGAGGAAAGAGGTGAAAAATGAAAATGAATTATAATTTTTTTCAATCTTCCTCAACCTCTTGGTAATTGCCTTCCCTAATATGTATGGGCGACCACAAGTTAGATCCTAAGGAACTTATACTTGATCAAAACCAGTAATTTAATGAAACCAATGAACCAAACAAAGACTGAAGTAAGAGAGGAAAAAGGATATTTATGTCTGAGTTTACATCATGGCTTTCATGTCATGATAACTTGGTGTCTGCAAGCTCATTTGGATAACTCGTCTAAAAGATGTGCCTTCTTGAAGCATTTTAAGATTATGTTAGCAGTGTAGTTAAACTCTACTTCACTTGGTGATGTAATTTGCCAGGACTTGATCTGGTCAGGAATAGTATATCATAAGCTCTTCTACTGATATTTTGTTCTGTTTTTTTTATTCATTTTATATAATATACATCTTCAGTGTGAAATTGAGAAATTGTTTTTTTTAAATGCTGACAAAAGTGCAGTGCTTATTTATTTGTCTATTTTCTTATGTCTCTTTGCTGAACTAGCTTTATTATGGTTTTGATCAATTGAGATGAGATTCTTATGAGGTGTTCTGAATGATTATATGCATACATATGTACTTATGTATGTATGTATGTATGTATGGTGTATGAATGTATGTGTATCTATATATATTTGCTCTGTATACCTTATGCTGATAATCTGACATTCTGGAAGGATTTTAATGGGAAGCAATTTTCAACCTTGTTTGGTTCTGTCAAGCTTGGTTATCTTAATTACTTGATGTTTAAGAAAAGTTCTTATCAGGTTTTTTTAATATCAACATATGGTATATTGGCAATATGGTAGTGCTATATGTTTTCATTGACTGTCCTGTTAATCATGCTGGTGCCAATGCTGGTTGATAACACTAGACTGCACCCTTTAACTCATATTTAGTAAGACAATCTGTCCTTTTTCCAACCCTTAACTAGAATTAGTCCGAGCATGAATATATTGCATGTTTCCTGGAGCCTAAAATACCATACAACAATATTTTATACTAAAACCAATCGAACTGGGCAATGATCTGTCTTGTTGAATGCTTTGGAGCAGGTAAAACAGTTTCCTTAGATGAAAAAACAAAAATCATCGTGCCTGAAGATAGGTATGGGCTATATGCAATCGATGTGTTGGACCCAGACATGGTAAACACATTTATCCTTCCTCTTGAGTTGGCTGATAGATAACTTCATTTTTTTTAAAAAAAAAACATTATTATTATTTAGAAGGTTAATGCATCACCATGGTGCAATCTTTCACTATTTTTTTTTTTGGAAGATTGATTTGTTAATTAGTTTGGTGTAAATAACCATATACATGCAGAATATTGTCTTTTTTAAATATATATATTTTTAGAGTATTGTCAGAATTCATCATTGTGGATTAGTAAGATAGCAAGTAGTGCATTTAATGACTGGAAATACAATTAAGTTTACACACTCATCAATGTCAGAATCAAGCTCTCCTATAGTTTATGTTAGTTTAAATGTTGCTTCATATATTCATATCATACTCTAGATCAATTTTTTCTTTGGTTATCTTGAAAAATCTTATTAAGAATGCCGATTATCTCACTTGAAATTCTTCAGCAAAGAGTTCCAGCTAGTTGCCTTGACTACTAAATTTATTGGTTTTATTCTAGAAATAATTAACACTAGTCATATTAAGTCACAAGTGTCTGTTAGTTGATGATCTGACTTTTATGTGGCCTCTTTTTTTTCTATTTTAAGGATGGTTCTGTCATTCATATTCGTACTTGTTATTCTTTTGGTCTTGGGGCATGTTAGTCATCCACAATTTGGTGGCCCAAGCACTGTAAGCTGCTTCAAAATTTTGCTGAAAATCATTTTTAAGGGACATTTCTTCTGCTTGAGATAATATATAATTTTAATTATGGAGTTGGGAATTAACCTTCATGGTATTAGAGCTTACCATTGTAATTCTAACCACTATTTTCAGATCTTCAAGGTTAGTAATGTCTTCTTGTAACTGTCTGTCTGTATCTTCAAGGTTAGTAATGTCTTCTTGTAACTTTCTGTATGTATCTCAACAACTTTTTGCATCTCCCTCCTTTCTTCGTTGAAGCTTTCCATAGATTTGATTTCTTTACAGTCAGCGATAAAACAATGGCATTAGTAAGTGTGAACAGTGCTATATACTTTGGTCAGCCCATTCCTTACCAATAGTCTATGATATCTGGATTTGACATCATAGCCCAAGATACCTATGTGAACATGACATGACGGGTATGGACATGGGATACAGGTCCAACTCCTCAACCTAGACATCCGACATGGTTGTTAAAAGAATACAACCTTGGGAGGCCAGATGGATAGAGGAGCAGATCCAGAAGGGGAGGAGGGATACCTGGCAGAAGCAGGCAGATAGTAGGTCAGGTTGGGCAGATTATGTTGGCCATGGTTGGAAGGTAGAGATGGAAACATTGCTGTGCATGGCTGTTGTCAAAAGGTAGATCCAATGGAGAAGAGGTGTGGAGGTCAGTGTTAAGGAGAAAAGAAAGCAGCTAGGTATTCCCTTTTTATTAGGGCCAGAGACATGCCGTGCACACAGTCATCTTTTTAAAGGGGAATAACTGAGTTCTAGCTCTTTGTTTGACTGCTACCTTACATTCCATTCCTGTCTACTGGACATTTTCTTTCCAGTCCTTGGATTTGATATATATTTTATTTTAATCCCCATCATGTGCATAGATGTGTATGAAACGACTATGTGATCAGCTGTATATTAAAAAAGAGGCCAAATTATGTGTGAGGATAAGTTAAATGCAACTGTGTAAAGACTACTTATAAAATGGCAGCAAATTATGCCTCCTAAGTTGTAACCTTAGACAAAAAATAAAAGATGTCCACATATGGGTACCCAACTTTTGGATATTTTTTCATGGAGTCCCCAAGCCCTAATATTTCTAATAAGACAAATCTGAGTCCTAGGTACACCCCTGCGCTAGACGCCCATGCCCAAACCCCATGCAACAAATCTGAGTCCTAGGTAGACACCTGCGCTGGACACCCATGCCCGAACCCATGCAACATAGCTGATATTTATCTTGGTTCTGGAAACCTTACTCTTAGCTTCCCTCACTCTCTGTCTCTCTTAAGTGTGTTTTGGCTATATCCCCTTTATTTTCCTTGTGCCCATTAAGTGAACCAATCTTACAGTTTACTTCATAATGTGTATTTTGTAGATCACAGTCTATAGAATATTAGGTATTGGTACTGATAATATTTTTTACTAGTGCCATATTACATTTACTGATCATGGAAACATACTATTCATATAGTGAAAACAAGGAACTGCTGAATACGGTGTTAAGTTTGGCAAGTTATTTTGAAAGAAGTTCTCTTGCAGATCATTGGACGTGATGGGGTCTACTATTATCATGATATGATAGAGGAAATGATCAAGTGGGGATACGAAGAGGGTAAAACCCTCTTTGGATTTGGATATGATTTTCGACAGAGTAACAGGTATGTGTTTTTGAAATTGTCTGGAACATGTGACATTGTTCTTGCTGAAATATTCTCCATTCCCCCCTATTGTGAAGGTTTGATGAAACAGAATTCATTCATTTTGACTTTAATAGGTCTAAAGATCAAAGGAATATATTACACCTTTTGTTATACATCCATACATAAATTGATGCAAAGGTTTTATAAAGGGCATTAATCGTGTCTATTTGTTATAATTGATTGGTATAATGCATATTATAATGATGCCGAACCAGAACAGAAGAAGAAGAAGATGATGATGATGAAGAAATTAGGGACAAGAAATTAGAGAAGGTAGGCAGGAAATTCTGTAAAATTAACTTAATTCTCGATTATCAAAACTATCCAATGATGTCTTATAAGCTTGTATTTTTAGGCTTACAACATGTCGTAACAAAATAAGGACATGCCCAAAATAAATACAGAATCCTGTAAATAAGGAGATCCTAATTAAATCAAATCAGCAATTTAATGAAATTCTAATCAAATCAAATCAGCAATTTAAGAAAATTCTAATCAAATCAGTATTTGTGCCCATGCCTAGTGTAGACGCATAAGCTAGGCAGCTTACGGTTTCCATCAAATAATCTTTATGATATGAATAATTTTAATCTTTTCATGTCCGCTATATAAATAACAACTACTGTAATGGTTGTTTTGACTAAAATATCTTTCTTTTATTAAGAAAATGTTTCTTAGTTTGAAAGTACAAATCACCTCCTAAGTCTTTCAGCTCACTTGCAACATTATTTGCACTCTATTACTGAATAAACCCTATTTCAAAGAATTGTGGACAGAGCCATAAGTATTGTTTTTAGGCAGTTTGTTGGAGAACATAAGTAGAATAGGATGTGAAACAGCTAGTTGCACTTGAATGCCAATTTTTTAAAGTTGAATCCTATCAAATATCACTGTAGTGGTCAAAGTGCCTTAACTGTTTGTAATAACTGACAGAGTTGAGGGTGGCTGGTCCAGGGAGTACTGACCTTTTGTTGTTCTGATCCTCATCTTGTTTCCACTCACAGAAAGACCCTTATCAGCCCCATCACAGTACATCTGTGGCATGCCCAGATCTCATCCCCTGTCACCTTCTCTACCTTGCTCTGGCCTTAGTTGGCGACCTCCGCCACTTTTTGGCATTCATCACTCCCCTCCATGTCCTTGTAGTTACCCTGGTGGTTCTATAGCTAATATACAACATTTGTATCCTAATGTATCTGATTATCACTTTGTTGTTTTGTAGTTTAGTGTTTTCATGATTCATTTTGTCATCCCAAGCTATTGCTGAAATTTATTTGTCCTGTCTTTGCACACCCAGTAAATTATCCTTTAGCATCATAAATGTTATGATTTCTGATTCTATACAAAGTTAGATGGCATTATGGAATTCCATATCCCAGTTCTGTGATATCAAGTTCCTTCTTTTATTGGCTTTCAGTAAAATATACAGCACTGCTTCCATTACTTGGCATGTAATAAAGAAGAGGGGGAAACTGACATTAATCCAATAAAAAGGGGAAATAAATCATGGAATATTTGCTTTCTAGGGAAGGAGGAGGATTTCTTATAGATTTTAATAAGAGTTGTCTCAGCATCAGTTTTTATTTGAAATAATCAATATATAAAGTATTTTCAGACATCTAGCTAATCACATCAGAGTTTCTGATTTAGCCCTTTTTGGTAAATATTTTTTTGGGAACTGAGTGCTCTTATATCTTTGCTACTGTTGCCTTTTCTTTTCTTATCTTTTCAGGCTTCAGGAAACTCTGGATAAGTTCTCTGAAAATTAGAGTCAATTTATACATCATCCGGAGAAAAGAAGTTGAACATTATAACTCATTCAATGGGCGGGCTGCTGGTGAAATGCTTCATGTGTCTGCACGGAGATGTAAGGATGCTCCTTTTCTGTTCACCAATTCTCTCTCACCCTCCTCCCTCTCCCTCTCCCTCTCTCTCCCTCCACACACATACACATATATTCATGCACTCTTCATTACTTTTCATCCTTTGAAATCCCATTTGTTTATGGAAATATTATAATCACATTGTTAATATTCCTCAGATTTTTGAGAAATATGTGAATAGCTGGATTGCAATTGCTGCACCATTTCAAGGTAACAGACTATAACACTCATAAGATTTTTGCAGTTTTATCTTGATTTCCAAACTGAAGAAAAGAAAATATAGAAGAAAGTGTGGGATCGGAATTTCTTGAAAAATTTCATTGTACAGAGAAATCTAGAGTCATATTGACTGCCAACTGGTTAGCTCATGGGAAATATTAGAAGTATATCATTTGAAATTTTGAGCAAAAAGAATATAGACAACTCCAAGTGATATTCTCTATTTTTTATTGGAAAGGATGGTTGACTTTTGGACTTTCTTTCAAATCATTTTTTGCACTGGAACATTTTGAGTTTACTGTTTCCAACTTGAAGAGCTTGGATGGGTTCTCTTGTACTCATTGTATAATTGCCAGTAAAATGTACCCAAAAAATCATGATATGAAATTGCTTCAAAATTTAGACTTTTTGTGGAATTTAACTTGTGCAGTGTATTTGAGTGATGTTGATGGAATATCCTTGTGAGCAATTTAATTTTTAAATCCAATAGTGTAGAAGATACCAACTGATCATACAAATTCTTTTCTGGAAGTTAAATCATGGAATGATCTTTGGTGATGAAAGATTTGTTTTAGGTTATTATATTTTATGTTATGTCCCATCAAATTTTAGAACTAGCTTTATCTGCAATTATATAGTTGTTTTTAATCTGTCGGCTTCTGAGTTAGGACTTAGGGCGCGTTGGGTTAACCTATTTAACAATAGCTTTTCGGTGATTAATTATTTGTATCCTATTTGTTCTCATCAGACAATCATTGTTTTTCTTTTGGTTTAAATTAATTGAACACAAAAGCACATTCATGACTGTAGCACCAAATTTCTTTATAAGAAAATTCTAACGGGGATTGGAGAATTCTAAAAGCTTTCAGATTTTCAGTATAAAGGCCATGGATTAGCATATGCATTTGGGGCCTCACTTTCACCAGTCTTAATTTGCATCCATATCATAATTACAATGTCATATGCTTTTCTCCTCATGTTGAAAAAATAAACATTTTTGCTGTGTATATTATTATATTTTCATCTTTAGTTGCACCTTCTTCGAGAATTTAATATATTTTAGCTATTGTAAGGCAGTCAATTATCCTTCTAGCTTAGAATCTTAAGTTTTGATTTAAATTACTTTTCTAAAATTTTGGTAACTCATTCTAATAAACCTTTTTTTTCCTTTTATGTTCTCCCATTAGACCTGAACATCAATTCAATAAGCCACTAGTTCCACTCTTTTTGCTTCATTGTTTTCTTATAATTATGGAGAATCTATCAGAAGACATTCTATAAGGAAGATGTGGAATAATTAAAACAAATGATATGTTATTCTGAAAATCAAGTAAAGAAAAATAATGATAGAGATGAAAGGCCCTTGCTGCTTATCATATTACACTAGACAAATGATAACATGGACCTCGGTAACAAGAAACTTCACCAAAATTCATACCGACTCAAAGTACATCCAGTTTGTAAAATATAACTGTAGAACTGCAATTTAATGAAAATGTAATAGAAATCAAGTGCATTTTTATGGTCGTACAAGTACTTCAATGAGCTGATTTGACTATTGCTTGTCCTGCTTTCATGTTGTAATCATTTTGCATATTTCTTCTTTGGTATTTAAATAGTTTGTGCTTTTTTAAGGTTGAGCTGATCTCAAAGTCCATTGGCTGATATCTTCATTTACAGAATATCAAGATCATCAAATCTTAAATCCTGATCTGCATATCATGTTATACTTATGCAGTAAAATTCACTATTGATGTTGCAATTATAAATTCTGTAAGGCACTTGCAAAAGAATCTAGGCCTCGACTGGTTCCCAGCGATTCTTGACAATTACTATACTTCCAAAAGTTCCTTCATCTTGTGGGGATTTCTTTTGGCCATATTGTACCATCATTCTCTTGGAAATTTTCACTCTGGGTCATTTGCTATTTTATTTGAAATTTGGAGTTATTAGTTTTATCAGTAACTTTCATTCCTTTTTATAAATAAATCCCAAAATAACAGGTCCTTTTGGAGTGGTTTTTGGGTTGTTATCAATCAAAGCTTCGTGGATTTCAATTATTTGATTATGAGCTTGTAGTTCATCCTTTCTGGTTATAATTTCTACCTATGAAGAGCTTCCCATTGCCTGCTGGTATTTAGAGGGCTGTGATACATTAGGAAGGATGTGGTCACTTTCCTCATTCTTTTGCTCTGTGGTTGCTAATTACCTATTCAGCTTATGTTTTGTCCTACATCAAACTGATTTAAATATATTGAAGTTATGCATAAGATATATTATGATTGGCAGGGGATCACAAAAGATCTATGGCTGACTTTTGATGCAATGAATTGTCTTTATTGTCCCTGTTTTGTACTCCAAAATTGTACTTGTTAGCTTTTGACGAGTGCTCCTTTAGGTGTGCTACCTTTTCCTCATCTTATAAAATTTAATGAGAAGAATGATCTTGGGACTCTATAGCCTTGTTATATATAATATATTTGTTTATATAATGTATTTTTTATATGTAAAAACTTATCTATGAAAGCCCTGCAATAGTTCTAATACTACAATGAAATTCAAATATATTTGAGTCCTTAGGTTTAGCTTAAGTGAAAAGAAGATGAGTTTCCTTGATTGAACTCTGTGGAAACCTGTCACTTTAAAGTTGAATGGTTTTGGATTCTCAGTCTTAGATTTCTGAATTTTATGCTTTATGTTTGAGTTGATTTAATGGTGTTCAACTAGCTACTCGCTGTATGGTTGAATTTTGGATTGGTTGAATGTTGTATTTTCATCGCTCTGTACTGCATTAAAATTTTATAGGGATATAGTGTAGCCTTTCCATAGTATAAAAAGCAAAAACCTGACGTTTTTCCTATCTGCAGACTGGTTTTGAAAAGAGCATCTGGCTTATTAATTAAAAGTTTTATGTTGGTTGATTTCACGAGCAGATCCTTTTTGCACTTCTAGATTCCTATGTAACTAATGCTGTTTGTCTTTAGTTGGTTAATTCATTTTTTGTGCTTGCTTTTTAAAGAGAAAAATGGAGACTTCAATTCAGTGTCCTTTGGGCAGGTGCACCCGGATACATCACAAGTAGCCTCTTGAATGGAATGTCCTTTGTGGAAGGGTGGGAAGGGAATTTCTTCATTTCCAAATGGAGCATGCAACAGCTGGTAATTTTCCTTCCCTTATTTTTTTCCCTTTGGGAGAGCGGTGGGTGTGTCTATTACAACTTGTAGGACTATTAATAGTTTAATACCCTTATCTCTGTCTTGACATTTTTATGCAATCAAATACTCTTCTTCATAAAAAAGTATTTTTAAAAAATAAATCAGGGGCAATATGTTCTTTAGAGCCATCATAATAAATGTTTATCTATGAATTGAAGTACCACTGCATTCTGACACATGGAATGGCATCTCAGTTCTGCTGTGCTAGAGTGGGCAGGTGTACCGTGTTTTGGTATGGTACCCTTCTATATGTTTGACATGCAGCATGTGTTCTATGTTTTACGGTCAATCTTATAACGTTCTTCAAAATAATTAAAATGGCACCAACAGCGAAATGTTGATGCTTTGCTTAGCTTCTTCCTGTTTCTATTCTTGCCTTGTTTAAACAAGAAATGAACGATTTTGTTTGTTAATAGTAGGCCTGGAAGTGAGCCGGGCCAGGCTGGGTCATCTCTACTCGAGCTCGGCTCGAAAAAAAATCGGGCTTCGGGCCGGGCTTAGGCCCGATTTATTTTGAAAAACCCGGCCCAGCCCGAATCCGATTGGGCCTACCAAATTGAAGATGAAATTATAAAATGAAGTTCTTTTAACTATTGGTACATATTTCGGCCCGAATTAAAGTCTGATTGGACCTATCAAATTAAAGATAAAATGATAAAATGAAGTTTTTTTAAAAAGGTTTGGACCAGGCCTTTTTCGGGCCGGGCTGAGCCAGGCCAAGGGGGAGCCCAAGCCCAGCTTGAAAATTAAATGAGTTCTTTTTTTAGGCTCAAGCTTGGCCCGACTTCGGGTCGGCCTAAAGCCCATCCGACTGACCCGAGCCCAGTTCCAGTCCTAATTATTAGCAGAATTTTCTGAGAAATCGTTGTTTGTGGTCTTTTATTATATATAATGGTAACTGAGTTTTGACAATTTTCTAATGTTGTCCAAACATATAGTCCACAACTATTCATCCTATTTGCTTGTTTTAATATTGGATGTATAGATTGCCATCAATCAAAAGATATAAACTGAGTATCATGTTATCTTCTTTTGTCTCAATGTTGTTTGCATTTTTTTAGAATTGTTTGATGCAAACTTTATCCTTAAACGGTGCTCTCTTTTCAGCTGATTGAATGTCCGTCCATATATGAGTTGATGGCCTGCCATGATTTTTCTTGGGATATTGTTCCTCTTTTGCAACTATGGGCCCAGAAGCAGGATGATTCTGGTGAATTTAGTACCATGCTGGAGTCATATGAACCATCCGAAGCTATAGTTTTAATGAATAAAGCTCTTTCAGGCAACACGGTAAGTCACAAAGTATGGTCAAACAGATTGTAGACTCGTGTTAGCAAAAGTATCTTTTGTAGTTCTGCTTGTGCTATTGAGATGTTCTCCCAAATTGCTAGTCATCATATATTTCCTTTTTTTTCCTTCACTATAAAATTTTAATGTTGTTTTTATTTCTTGTGTGTTTTTGCATTTGGTATTTAGATCCTCTCATTTGACAACTAGGCTCTAATGTTTACCTTATGTTTGCAGGTTTCATATGATGGGATGCAGCTTTCCTTGCCATTAAACATAGAAATCTTGAAATGGGCAAATGAAACTCACAAAATTTTATCAAATGCAAAGCTTCCTACATCAGTAAAATTTTATAATATATATGGGATTAACGAGGCAACACCTCATACTGTGTGGTATGCTTTTGCATCTTTTCTTGATGTTTTTTGAGCTTTCTTTATACACTTGCATGGTCTTTATCTAGAATTTAGTCACACTAGTCCTGGGAATCAGTTTGACATACTTTTACTGGCATTTTGTTTCCAATTGTTTTACTCTAATGCCTCTGGAATCTAGATATAGACATGCTCCAGATAACAAAATCTGGAAAAGCATTGGCTAAAACATGTCCTCATCTCAATGAGTGCATTATATAACAAGACAATTATGGTTTTAAACCTGGATCTTGTTGACTTGTACTTAAGTGCGAAATGCATTGAGCATTGAGGTCCCAAAACCAGGCCTAAGTCTTTAATGTACCAGGCAAAATAAAATTGGATCTATCAAGTAATATAATCAGAGACAATGAGTAAAATTTAGAAAAAATCACCTAATTCCATAGAACTTTGACCCAACCCGAAAGCTCAATAAAAAACAATAAGTAAAATGTCGGTGCTATCTCTGCTTGTTACTGGCATGGTCTATATTGTACTGTGCTGTTCTGTGCCAGTGCTTGGAATGCTTAGTAATGTACGGGCATTGCAGCATGTTAAAATCTGGCATGCAGCTAGTATAGGGTCTTTATTTTTGCCCACAAGGCTAAGGTTTTAAATCTTGTGAAACGGGGCTGTCCAGGTTTTTCTATGGAACGGGATTTATTGGCATGCCGACCCGTCCCGACACTTGGGACAGAGGATGTCCCAAGGTATCCCGATTGGGATGCCCACATGGGATGGTACCCTATCCCGGTATTCCACGGGACGTCCTGTCAGGACCTGAATCCTTGCACAAGGCATTGATAGAGCATGCATTTGCTGTGCCATGCTATGCTGACCATCATTTAAATCCATGATTAAAAAATGGATGCAATTTGAACTGACTTGTCAAGTGGATCTCAATCCTGGACCTGAAGCCGACCAAAGTCAAATAACTGTGATTCTGAACCAAACTTCAGCTACTTGGGAATAGCCGGAGAATAAAAGTACAAAGCAAAATTTTTCCTTTTAACTACCTTCAAATTGTTACTATGAAAAACCTTTTCACTTCGCCACACACTCCAATTCACTCACTTTTTATTCTAACATTTGTAGGAAATTAGTTTTAATTGTCTAAATCATGAAATGTTTTCTAGAATTTTGTTCCACTATGCATCAAATGCATGAGCATCAATGTATTGCATGGCCATTATGTATTCAAGAATATTATATTCTTTGTCAATTTGATAGCAAATACATCCTTATTATCCTTGATGTTTACTTACTAAAAATCATGGTTGTAAGTGCTGATATTCCTAGTCCATCATGTTTACAACTTGTCTACAAAGTTCATCATCTGGTCGCTTGTCAAAGGCATCAAAAATAATTCTTTAACTCAAAACTATGGAATATCAATGAATCAAGTTCGTATCCACGAGAATTGGGGGCTGAGTTGTGTTCGAGTAATCGAGTAGGAGAGAAATAATGATAATTGATTAAAAGAAAACAAAGCAAACAAGTAATAGCAAAGTAAAGTAAAGGAGAACACTAAATAATATTGGATTTGAATACAAGAGAGAAAGTAAAGTAAGGTTGTGATATGATTAGGGTTTTGATGGAAGGTGGATAGTTCAAAGACTAGCTAGGATTTATGATGGAGAGGATAATGGAAGGTTTGAGGGCTGTGGTGAATATGGAGATGATGAAGTTTGTGGAGAATAATAGAGCTATGGGGGCTAAATAAGGGATGGTGGAGAAGGAATATGGTGGTGGAGTGGAGTTATGACAGGGTGATAGGTGGTAGTAGGCTTGATGATAGGCCAGCTTTCCTCCTTTTATAAACCATTTCCAAGATCCTCTTCAAATCTTCAATGGATAACGCCTACATAGAATCTAATTTTTTCTTGAATTTTGCTGCCCCTTGCTGCCTTCTTTAGTGGTTCTTCATGTCTCAATTTGATTTCTTTCCATGTCATAAATTTTCTTGCCCAAATACTAAGAATCCAGGGAATCTTGGACTCCTCTTGATGATTCTACCTTTTTTTTTTTTCCTTTGATTTTTTAAGCTCTTCTTTCACCAAAATCTTGAGTCCTACCATAGAAGGATTCATTCTTCTCACACCTTGGGAGTTGTGAGTCCTCAAATCAGCACCCACTTCTGCCAAATATGCCTCACGCCCCAAGGTTCTCTATGCCAAAAGAAATCAGCTGGCATCTTTCTTCTTTCCTTTGTCGCTCCAAATCCCGTGTTCCAAGAGTCTACGCCTTGAGGATTACTCCTTTCCTTATCCACTCCTCACGCCTCCTCTAGAGTTTGATTTCTTTCCTCATCAACATCAACACCTCAACCAAGAGTCTAGGTGATTTTGGACTCTTGATTCCATGCCAAAATCATGCGCTCTTCTTTTCTTGTTTTAAATCAACACCCCAAGCTTTTTTTTGTTTTGGATGATGCCGCTTCCTGCCATAACAAGTCCCACATAAGGACTCTAAAGATTTGTGCCTCCTCTCTTTCCGTCATGCCAAAACTTTCTTCCTTTCTTGAATTAATGGTTAGGCTTCTTCCTAATCTGATTCCCACGTCCAAAGCATTAACGGTCAGGCTCCTTCCTAATCTGACTCCGACGTCCAAAGCATCTCTTACTTTCTTGTTTGGGGCCCCACTTTTAATTTCAGCGATCCCACTTATTAAGATAAGAATCTTTCCTAATTTAAACTCCCTCCTCATGCCAATTAGCATTTCAGCTTCACCAAAATCTGCGCTTCTTTATTTTTTTCTTCTTTTGACGCTTCAATTTTTCTCTCCAAGAAACCCATCCATGCCACTTCCTTATCCACACCAATCAATGATATTGCACCTTAAATTAGTTTCTCCTTTTGGTCTCTTGGGTTGCTGGTTTGGATGCATATGTAGCGTGGACTCGGACTCGAGTTTTCTTTTTAGAATTTCTGGACCTTCTAGGTTTTTAATAGGTTATTTAATTCACTTGAGTTTAGACCAAATTGAGCTCAAGTAGATTGTATAGAACCATCTTTCAATTACCTAAAATAAAATATAAATCATCAATTTCTAATTAATAAAAGTCAATTAACACGACATTTAATATTTCTAATGTCTAAATTATGTGTTCATCATCATCATGACAGAGTCTCATGTCTAATGGACATTGCAAGAATATGTTTTTGGGTAATGAATTTTTCTTGATAGTTACTAATAACTTTCATTGCAGCTATGGGAGTGAAGAAGCACCAATTTCAGATCTAGAGCAATTATTGTCTGCCCAGGTTAGTCTTTCCTTGCTGAATGTTTATTCATCATAATGGAAGGGGGCATCTGTCAATGTTGCTGAGAGTTTTGATATAGATAGCGGGTTCCATATAAGAGTTTTGATATAGATAGCTGGTTACACAAGTTATATGGAGTTAGCATACATCAATTATGGAATTGTTTAAAAGGAAAAGTAGGTTAAAAAAACTAAAAACCATAAATGATCAAATCTTTAATTACCTTTGTTGTTATATTCCTTGACCTTATTCCTTATTTTGCTCCATGATTTATAAAGAACTAATCATGGAACAAATTGTGCAAGTTTGTTTTAATCAATGGTTTAACCCAGGTGCAAGTCTTAGCATGTAGAAAATCTGTAAACTCCATTTATAAACTTCATCCGTGCACAATATAGTAGAAATGAAAGCATAGTGTTTGGAAACACTAGGAATTGTGTACCAGAATTTGTAGAACCAGTTAATGGTGGCATCCATCATCAGCTAATTGGTTTGAAATAAATGGTGTCCTCATTCCACCAATCCAAGCTTCTTGATCTGATTTTATTCACATGACATAGGGGATGCTGTTGCAAACTAGTTTATTGTGTTTTTCAAGCAAACAAACTAGTTCATTGCTAGCCCAACTGTCGGAACTTTGATCAGCCTAGACAAATCCATATCGAGTCTATCTCTTGGTCATTGTTCTTATTGAAGTCAGTCGGTTTGGTTCACCATTTAGTCTGTCACTCAGTTGAATATTAAATATTTATTTTCACTTAATCAGTGAAAACTTAGTATTTGAATCGTTACATTCAGTTTGTATGAGTATGCTAGGAGTTAAGAAGTGACTTTTTTTTCTTAATTGTTGGTGGAGATTAAGGCTTGGTTGCCATTACATGATTCTGATATTAACTATTTAAATTATTATTATTATTATTTTTATGTTCTTAGATCATTTCTAGCTTTTCTGCAATTGAAGCCTCTTTCACTAAGTATTAGCAGTGCTGGGAGACACCACTGTTTCTTTCTTTATAGCTCTGACAGCACTGCAATCCAAAACTCGGTCATTTTGACCTTGTTTTGTGGTCTTTCTTTTGCATCACTGTATGTTTTTTTTGGGTCAGTTATGGGATTACTTAATTCAAAGAATCTTCCTTAGTCATATATCTGTCCTTTTCTTCACTATCAACAGACAATATAACTCTTCTCTTTGATAATTAGAATGGTAAACATGCTAGACACTTTGATCTTGAGGACTATATTGATTGTTTTCTGGGACTGGTAATATAAGTGTTACACTTTTGGATCTTTTTGAATATGACACCTTTCCATTTGCTTTATTGCATATAACACTTGCTGTTGTGCATATATGCAAGCCAGCTGGCAAAACTCTTGAATAATTCACCAGCGTCACCTAGGTTAAGATTCCATCATGCAACTTGTCATGGTCCATGTTTAAGTTAATTGAATTTGAAAAAACAAAAACACATCTTTACCCTTGGTTAACATGATGTGAAAAAAACGTATTGCCCCCTCTGTTACATTAACCTGATGTGGAAAAGTTCAGATAATTCCCTTGGGACTTCTTTCCATTGCCATCTGAGAATTCCTCCTCTCCCTCCACAGTCCACACTATATCTACTGTCACCGTCTGCAAGTCCATCCAGCTCATCCTTCAAGACCAACCATCATCACCACTGGTTGGATAGACTCGATACCATGATTGTTTGATGATCAACTGCTGACTTGGACTTGAACACGGCATGGGACCTAGGGCTGAACCTGCAAAGGGAGGATCATCAAGGAGGAGCTCTCCCTCATGATTGTCTTGGGTCTTGGTGGAGTGTCTTTGCAAGGCAGTGGATGGGGTGGAGTCGTATAGACCTGAATGTACTTGGCTGGGGAAACAAGCTGGCCATGTCGACATGCTTTGCACCACCTATCTGCCATTCTAAATCCATACGAACATCCCACCCCCCAAATCACCAGTGAGGCCTCCAAACCCCTTGACCATGCCCTTCCCTTACTCGCCATTGCCCCTATTTTTTTTTCATTGTCCACTGCATGAAAATAATTAAAGCCACAGTCACTAATGTGTGGAAAAAAAAAAGGCACAAGTTTTATGCCTGAAGTGAGCCATGCTGTGTGTTATATAACAATAACTATCAAGTCTTATCACAACCATGTGGGGACAGTTTTATTTAAACTTAATTTAGTCACATCACTGTACATACACACATTCTTCAACCTTGGCGTTTTCTCAAGTCTAAACAATGAGAGCTGATGTATGTAAACATTATGGCATCCTTGATATTTCTCAGTTTATTCTTCTCACTGCTGCATTCCACTGCCACTTGAAATCTTTCTTAACTTATATATCTTTCTTATGTCATTCATTGTTTCAGTAATCCTACTTTTCTTATACTATCATCCTCTAAAATCCTCTTGTTTGTCAACTTCAGTTATGCCTATTTTCCTTCTATTAATTAAACAGACTGATGACCATCCTTTTGGAATACAATTTTGAGCATGTGTGTGAAACTTATTTTGATCCTTGAGCATGTTCTCCATTATATTCCTTCCTTTCCACTGTTTTTCCTATCCTCCACTTTTGGCAATCTTACTTCCTCAATGCTATCATCTCTTAGTTGATTTGCTTCCTCATCGGCTTCATCTTGGGATCTATCTCTTAACTCATTCTCAAGCTCCGATTGCTTGTGTTTATGCTAGAGCAATTATTTGTGACAATGGACGTGCATTATGGTAACTCCCTTACTACACTCAGGGTCATCTTCCATGAGAGGGTTGAGCTTCTTTTATAGCCATGGATACCTGCAGAAAGTTTTTGTGCTTTTACATCACCAAATATCATAAGGGTCTGGTATTCTTTAGTGGTAAGAAGCTTTGATATGGTAGTTAGCTGCTTTTTACTCATGACTTGAGATCTTTGTGCTCTGTTTTAATAAGCTCCTGACCTCATTGAAGTTGTCTTGCAAACTTAAGATGCTTGGCTAAATTCTCATATCATTAAAATGCATTGTGTGACTGAAAAATTTGGTAATTATGGGAAGACTTACTACTCTCCTGACCAAGATGAATATCTCTTGCTTCACAGTGTGTTCATATTGATCTTTTTACCATTTTTTCAGTTCTCAATGATCTGAAGCATTCCAGCATGCTATCCTTCCAGGCGTTTTTTTCATTGCCTGTCATCTTTGTTGCAGTATTTACAATTTTTATACAGGACCAACACAATGAAAGACTAATCGACAATATAAATACCATCCCATAATTGTTTGAAAGAAATAGAATAATTCCATGATTAATTTTAAAAGTTGTCTCCTTCAGGCTATTCTCATATCCTACGAGTTCTTTTCACTTTGGTCTTTTTCTTGCTCTTTCAGCAATGCCTGTATATGTATCTCTTTATTACATTTTTTTGGGCACATGGTATCTATCCATTATATCTTTGAGAATATGCTATATTTAGTAGTTGTGTAATTTTATAACTGTCAAGCCATCTTGTCAACCATGTATGAAGGGCTAAGTTTCTTCTGTTGCTTAGGTTCTGTTACATCTGTTGAGCTTAACATTAAAAGTGAAAACGAATATCAGGTGTAATGACTTAGCTGAGTTTCTTCTGTTACATATGTTTCCATCATTCCGTTTTAGCTTTATGTTGAACCTGAAGTGAATATTATGTTTCATGACTTACTGTTTCTAAACAAGTGCTTCTCAGAATTTTCAGGTAAAATATATTTCTGTTAATGGTGATGGGACAGTTCCGGCAGAATCAGCAAAGGTATGATATGTATTCTTCATAATAATTTGCACTTGAGGAAAACTTTATGACCTGTTTGGTGTTGTTTTTGTTTTTATGTTTTTGTCATATACAAATTAGTGAATTTTCACATGGACATTGTTGTGGAAGATAGCATTTGCACACAAGATCTATTATTTAATTTGAAAAAAAAAAGTTTAATGAGATGTTGTTCAACTCATTTTTCTTGGGTTTTTCAAACGAAGAATGTAAAACAAAAGCAATAACAAATGGGCCCTTAATTCTTCCTAAATAATACCTTCAGTGTGCTAAACTAGTTACTAATATCTCTTCTAACATTATGTCAAGAAAATTTGCAATTAGACTTTTCAAGGATATATGATTCAGAATAACAATCATTTAGCCTTTTCTCAACTATATGGGGTTGGGTTCACGGATATTTAGTTCACCAAGTATTCTAATCTAGGATCATCTTTCATATTATGCCATGTTTCTCCATATCCTTCCTTACAACCTCCATCCTCGTTGATTTATATCTTTCTCTTATGTTCTTACAAGCTTCAGCACAAAGTACATCTCCTCATGGGAGCCTCCTCAAACCTTAGTTGTACATGCCCATATCATTTCACTTGATTTTCCATCACTTTGCATTGAAGTTGTGCAAGTCTGACAGCCGCTCTAATATATTCATTTCTTATTCTAGCATTTCTAGTTTTATCATATGTCCATCTTAACATTGTTATTTCTACCACACTTTTTTTTTTTTTTTCCATGTACTTTGTTTATTGACTAGCACTTTGAGCCATACAACATTGCATGCTTTCCTTTTCTATCATATTTTCCCTCAATTCTCCAAGATATTTGCTTGTCACATAATATTGCAGATGCACCTCTTCTCTTAATCCAACCGGTTATAATTATATTACATATATTTTTATCTATCTCCTCATTATTTTGTATAATAGATCCTAAATAATGAAATCGATCATTTTGTACTATTTCTTGTCCATCAAATTTAATTAAAATTATGCCTTCATTTCCATTCTCATTAAATTTGCATTCCATATGTTCGTTGTTCTACTAATTTTTAAATCCCTATGCTCGAAAGTTTTTCTCCATGATTTTGATTTAATATTTAATTTAGCTTTCTGATTTCAATTTAGTATTTAATCTAGTTTTCTTTTCATGAATCAATATTACATTGTCCATAAATAACATACATCATGGTACATTTTTCCGAACATTAGATGTGAGTTCGTCCATGATTACATCCATGATAATTATAAATAGTTATGGGCTTACTACTGATCCTTGATGTAAGCCTATTATGACTGGTAAAATGTTTGCTGTACCACAGCATCTTCTAACACTTGTTAATGCCCCAGTATAGATGTTCTCAATTATTTCAACATACCATTTATGTTTACCTTTCCTTCTTAAGGTCCACCAGATCACTCTTTTTGG
Organism: Areca catechu; assembly: GCA_021397845.1. NCBI lineage: Eukaryota > Viridiplantae > Streptophyta > Magnoliopsida > Arecales > Arecaceae > Areca > Areca catechu. The sequence goes on from CM038043.1 coordinate 4,418,512, forward strand.
CACCCTATCATAAGCTTTTTCTAAATCAATAAAAGACCATTTGTAGAATTTATCCCTTTTCTATATATTTTTTCTATCAATTATCTAAATAAAAGATAGCCTTCATTGTTGGTTTTTCTGGTATAAATTCAGTAGTTGTTATTTTTTTAATCTTTGGTCAATTATTCTTTCCCATAATTTAGTAACTCATGAACTTAATTTCTTGATAATTAGAAAAAAAATTATATATCACCTCTATTATAATATTCCTCCTCCAATCATTCGGTATTTTCTTTGTTTTCATAATTTCATTAAATAGGTTATTAGCCAATTCAGTCTAATATATTTTATAATTTTCAAACCTCGATATGTATTTTATCTAGCCCCAATGCCTTACTTTTTTGCATTCTTTTTAAAGCTCTCTCCACTTCATGAATCCTCGTTTAATGATTTTTATTCGTTTCTTTTCTCTTTCGTTAATATTCTATTATCCTCACTTTTGATACATTTAACTTGATTAGCATCTTTAGTTTTCTTTTCTCGAGTTTTTCTATTTTATAAATTTCTTTCTCATTTTTTCTGACCCCAACCTATTATATAAATTATCTATGCTGCATATTTTGTGATACTACACTTTTGCATCTTTTGTAACTTCCTTTTATTTTATGAAATCTTCAACATTTCTGCTCTGTCTCCCAATGTATAGATAAATAAAGGTGTACACTTCTTGTGTACACATTTAGCAGGTCTTACACATTATAACATGGGCTTCAAGTAAACCGGTAGCTGTTACTATATGTAGCTTATACCCATTTTGCTGGTAGATGTAATTGGATATTAGATGGAAAAAGAACATATCATCATTCAATAATTGTGACATACTGGAACACAATGATTTGCAAAATTGTTGACCTTTTTTTAAAAAGAACTGCAGCTGATGACCTTGTGCAATTGCAGAATGTGCAATAAACCATGATGCTTGAGAAAGCCTAGGAGGCCGTAAGCTTTCTTTTAAATGTTATCTCAAAGGAAAATTAGGCAATCTTTTGCTGAGAAGTTATACGGGGGCTAAAGATGAAGATTTCATTGGATAGAGTAGAGCTTAAGGGGGAAGATAAGAAGAAATGGAAACTTACCATATTGTTGTCTTTTTTCAACCTTTTAAATTTCAAAATGCTGTAACTATTTCAATGCTATTGTCTATTCTTCATAAAACATTTCATTTAGTCAATGTCAAGGTTTTAAACCCGTGAAATGAAGGTGTTCGGGTTTCTCGATGGAATGGGATACCCCCTATCCAGTTCTATTCTAGTGGTAGTTCGGGTCATGCATCCTTGTATATATTCTGCATCTCTTACCCTTTCTTTCTTTCCTTTCTTTTCTTCTTTCTTTTCTTTCTTTACTTTTCTTTCTTTCTTCTTCTACCTTTCTTTTTTTTCTTTTTTTTCCTTCCTTTCCTTCTTACCTCTTTTTTTCTCCCCATGGGAGTCCTGAGCAATTTCTTGCCGGAATGGGACAGAATGACCAAAATGCCCTCTATCTTTTCGGGATGTAAAACCTTAGTCTATGTTACATGCCAGATTTGAGATACTATAGTTAAGCTTTTTATTTATTTTGATGAACCTAGTATCTAACCTATCTACTAGTATCTACCTGCCAAAATTATTAGACAAGAGGGAACATAATTCTTATCATAATTTTTTTGAGGAAAGAAGTTTCTCCATTCATGGACAATGTAGATATGCATCTGTTCATGTTTCTGGCCGCCAACATTGGTCTGATAAGTTTGAGCCTTCATGGCATGAAACAAGAAAATGTTCTTCAAATCTGTCCTGAAATTTTTTAATGAGATTACGGATATCCTCCTCCACCATTCCTATCTTTCCATCCTGAATGAGAAAAAATGTGATCCTTTTTGAGTTTGTTAACTCCATCATCAACTTAGTCTGTATTGCTTTTTTTATTTGTCGATGGTGGCATCCAATCAGATCGTATGGTTGCTGCAAATTATGATCTGATTGTACCATTAATGTATATGCATTTGTTGCCAATATTGCCTAAAATGGTATTGCACTGTTGCAGGCTGATGGGCTAGATGCAGAGGCAAGAGTTGGAGTTCCTTCTGATCATCGCGGAATAGTTTGTGACAGACACGTGTTCAGAATACTCCAACACTGGCTGAAGGCAGGAGAACCGGATCCTTTCTATAACCCTGTGAACGATTATATAATCCTCCCCACGGCCTTTGAGATTGAACAGCATCATGAGGAAACCGTGCAGGTCACTTCTCTTAAGGAAGAATGGGAAATCATATCCTCAGCAAACGACGGTTCTCATTGCAAATCGGCTGATCTTCCTGCCATGATGGAATCTTTATCCGTATCCTTTCAGGGTAAAGAGCAGCATCTGGAAGAGGCCCAGGCCACTGTTGTTGTTCACCCACAACATGAAGGAAGGCAGCATGTGGTAGTTAGAGCCGTGAGTGTTACCATGGGTGCGTAGCTAAATGAAATAAATCACCCATTCTACATATAATTGAATGGATATATTTGTAACATCAATGTATAGTGTAAATAGTTGTGGGATCAAACCCACCTGATCTGCTCTAAGATATGTACAGGATAAATGCAGGTGAAAACAGACTTGGACTTAAACAAGCTAAATGTATAGAAGTAAACTAAGACATATCTATGCGCATGTTACAGGTGGCAGCCTTCGGTATCATGAGTTGATAGAAGTAATTTTCTGAGAGTACTGAGTTGCTAGGGGGAATACTATTGACTCTGAAATATGATACAGGTCTAGCCATCTGGAAACAGTGCATACACCAGTGAATCTGTATAGTTTATAATCCATGGAATGATCGGTTCCCCTAGAAAACCAAAGAATACATTCAAATAGGCAGAAAAAAGGTAGATTTCAAACTCAATCCTGTGAGGTTGGGCGGTGGCAACTAAATAGTGGGACCTGGTTCCAATGTGATGGTGTACGTTGAGAGCCAGAGAATTGCATCTGTAATTGCGCGGTGGGGATTTTCCTACAAGATTTCAAGGCCCATGACAATTTATGAGTTGCAATAACTAACAGGCTTCAAAAAATTGGCTCCTTGATGGATGTTTTTTACTGTCACCGTCCATGATAACTGCTGTTTGCACAATTTCGACGTTAAAGTAGTGTTTGTCCAGGAATAAATTATAGCTGTTGTATTTTTACAGTCTTATAAGATTTCTGTCATTTTCAAAAAAAATTGGTTACTTTTCTAATAATTGGTGGCTTAAAAGGGGAATAATCCTGCTAGAGTACTGTGATCAGGCGCTAACGATTATATATATATATATATATATATATCCAATGAAGCTTTGAATATATTATCTTAAAAAGATGCAGCTCATTTTCGTAAATATCAAATAAATTGGATATTTATTTCAATCTCTCGTAACTGTTTATGATTTGATGTATTATAGGGCCTTTGGTCTTGTTTTTAGTGCTTAGGCCTAAAATAATGATTCTGGAAAACCTACCCATGTTTTTTTATTTTTTTCATTTTTCTTTTTTTAAACATTAGTAAACTTTTATATTTGGTGAATTGCATACAAACCATCCATGCATTCTATAGAAGTATCACAAATTCTAGTGGGATGTCTTGTTAGGTAAGAGGATGTTTGTTGTTTGTTGAGAATTCGATGGTTTCGTGAGAGATCATGTGAAGAAAAAAAAAAAAAAACTCACATACTCCAAAATGAGAAAAGAATTTTTAGAGACAGAATGTGAAAAAAAAGAAAACATAACTTGAATGGGCAGAAAGGTGTAAAATATTGAAGCATAATTTAAAGTGGAACAAAACTCTGATTAAAAGGACTTCAAAATTTATATAGGGGTTGAAACCAGATTTGATATTAGTATATTTATATTAATAATTATTTATTTAATAAATATAAATATGGATAATAAAAAAATTTATATTATATTTGTTTTAAATGGATGCAGATAAAAAATTGGTTACCGAAAATATAAATTTAATAAGTAAATTTTATGATTAAAAAATTAAAGATAAGACTAAATAGATGATAAATTAAGTTAATAGCATGTTAATTATTATATATTAGTATAAAATTGTATAGGATTACTTGCAGAATTGGATATAGATTGGATAGTTGTTTATTCATATCACATTCAATTTTTTTAAATGATATCGAGACGAATATAGATATTCATCAGATGTTTAGATAAATTTAGATATGAAAACAGATCCGCTTAGATATCATTCATATTATTCCAATGCTAGGCTGTAGAGAGGAACAAAAATGGTATATCTAGGATATATTTTTTTGAAAAAATCTCAATAAGACTTTAAATAGATCAACACACTTTGAAAATCATTATGTAATATTTTGGATTTTTATTTAACACAAAATCTCTATCAAAATACTTCTTTTTCCTCAAAAATCCTTTTTTTAAGAAAAACCTTAACCGGACTTTAAACAAATCAAGACTCTTTAAAAATATCATTACATGATCTTTTTGGAATTTTTTTTAACACAAAATCTCCATTAAAATGCTTCTCTTCCTCATAAATCAAATAAACTGCTAGCATGAGAATGGTTTCTTCTCCATGAATCATATATATCACACTGGATCTAGTATATATATTATTTATATTATATTATAATATATGTGATAGGGGTGATAAAATATGATTCAACTTATCAATCTAATTCGTGTTCAATCCATCATAAATAGATTTAGATTTGGACTAAACAAGTTCGAATCATATATAGATCGATCGGTTTAATATTTGAATCAGGTTAAGTTTCATAAATCTAACCCGCTTGACCCCTTTAACCCATTTAAGCAAATGGGTTAGCCTGCATATCATTTAAATGGTAAGTAGATTGTTGCCACTTTGGCTTGGGCTATGTCCGGAAATCATCATCATGGTGCCCAACCCATCATGACTTCGCATTTGCTCGCCCACGCCGCTTACCCCAATTTTCAATGTGAAATCTTTGTACATTGGGAGCGGTGCAGGAAATCCAACTTGGTGCGCACCATGCATCTTGATTGGGCCATGTTGCACCCACGTGGCATGATAGGATTTCCATCCATTTGATAACAATAAGGTATCTCAAGAAATGAAAAACAAAGGCACATGCAGCTTGTCAGGATTGATAAAAATTTAGTTGATTCATAATCAAAATTTTAAAAGTTGTAGGATGAAATATCCTTTTCCTCTAAAATAAGTCATTTTTCTCATTCTTTACTAATGCCAAAACATTAGGTAGGTTCCTATTCTCTCTTTTCCTCCTTTTATTTCTCCTCTATCTAAGCAACAGGCATCTAAACTCTATTTCCCTACCATTACTCCATATCCGGAGTTGTTAGTAGCAACTTTCTTACTTAAATTATTGTGAAATAACGTGTTGGTGCCATCAGAAAGTAAAAAACCCTCTACAGTTCTTTGTCTATTATGTGGTTCCTTTATTATGGTACCCTCGTTGTTAAACGAAATTAGTATTTGGTAAGTGTTACCGATCTCGCCACCGCGGCCTGCAAACTCAGAGTTGATGATAGGTTCGGGCCGTCTCGCCTCAAGGTCTCCGGTCCTCCGTTCCTGCAAGACGAGGTCAGAAATCCTGGGGGGATCCCGGCGAGGGAACTCCGACGGTCAAGTTAGAAAGCGATAAGATGGAACAGATTCCCAAGATAGGTTTCCCGGAGGATCCCAGGCTTGGGGATTATCTTAGTAAAGAGGGTCTCTGGAAGAGGGAAAATGGGCCAAGTTTCTTCGCCGAGCTTGCGCCAAAGGACCCCTCTCGGACTCCTGGATCCTGCTCTTGCTCTTGGCGCCTTTGCTTTCCTCCGGCCTTTTTTCCCCTTACATGATCGTCCGCTCTTCCTGTCCTTTTATCCATCGCGCTGCCCCCGACTTCCCGCCCTCGTCAGGCTCCTTCTTCGCGTCGCTTTCACCTCTCCCCCCCTTTCTCGTTCCCTTTTCCCCTTTGGGTTTAGGAACCCGGCGGCTTCCTCGTCTTGCTCACCGAGCCTAGCGAGGAAAGGGTAGGGGGAGGATACCGGCCAGACCCTGGGACCGAGCGTGGGCGCTCTCATCCCCAGATGTTGACAATGTCCGTTATTGGGCCCTATTTTGCCAGGACTCCGCTCCTTGGCTGTGGAGACTGTCGGGCCGATGAAAACAAAGTTTCGCGTGTCGCCGCTGGTCGTACCAACGCTCCCTTCGAGGTGTGGCGCGCGCTGCTCGAGGGGCGACCTCGGAACCCGTGCCCCCGCTTCTCGGTGGCTTCATTATGCGGGGTAGCCGGCTTCGGCCGAGGTGGGCCCCTCCTGGGCGGACACCTGGCGAAGCGACAGAGGTGGTGCTCGACTTCGGCCGAGGTGGACCCGTCTTCGGGCGCCACCTGGCGAAGGAGCAGGAAGGCCCGGCTCGACCTCGGTCGGAGTGGGACCGTCTCAGGTGCCACCCGGCGAGGGGAGCAGGGGGGCCGCCGGCTTCGGCCGAGGTGGGCCCCTCCTGGGCGGACACCTGGCGAAGCGGCAGGGGGGTGCTCGACTTCGGCCGAGGTGGACCCGTCTCCAGGTGCCACCTGGCGAGGAGCAGGAAGGCCCGGCTCGACCTCGGTCGGAGTGGGACTGTCTCAGGGTGCCACCGGCGAGGGAGCAGGGGGGCCGCCGGCTTCGGCCGAGATGGGCCCCTCCTGGGCGGACACCTGGCGAACCCGTGCCCCCGCTTCTCGGTGGCTTCATTATGCGGGGTAGCCGGCTTCGGCCGAGGTGGGCCCCTCCTGGGCGGACACCTGGCGAAGCGACAGAGGGGTGCTCGACTTCGGCCGAGGTGGACCCGTCTTCGGGCGCCACCTGGCGAAGGAGCAGGAAGGCCCGGCTCGACCTCGGTCGGAGTGGGACCGTCTCAGGTGCCACCCGGCGAGGGAGCAGGGGGACCGCCGGCTTCGGCCGAGGTGGGCCCCTCCTGGGCGGACACCTGGCGAAGCGGCAGGGGGGTGCTCGACTTCGGCCGAGGTGGACCCGTCTCCAGGTGCCACCTGGCGAAGGAGCAGGAAGGCCCGGCTCGACCTCGGTTGGAGTGGGACGTCTCAGGGTGCCACCCAGCGAGGGAGCAGGGGGGCCGCCGGCTTCGGCCGAGGTGGGCCCCTCCTGGGCGGACACCTGGCGAAGCGGCAGGGGGGTGCTCGACTTCGGCCGAGGTGGACCCGTCTCCGGGCGCCACTTGGCGAAGGAGCAGGAAGGCCTGGCTCGACCTCGGCCGGAGTGGGACCGTCTCAGGGTGCCACCCGGCGAGGGAGCAAGGGGCCGCCGGCTTCGGCCAAGGTGGGCCCCTCCTGGGCGGACACCTGGCGAAGCAGCAGAGAGGTGCTCAACTTCGGCCGAGGTGGACCCGTCTCCGGGCGCCACCTGGCGAAGGAGCAGGAAGGCCCGGCTCGACCTCGGCCGGAGTGGGGACCGTTTCAGGGTGCCACCCGGCGAGGGGAGGGAACAGGGGGCTGCCGGCTTCGGCCGAGGTGGGCCCCTCCTGGGCGGACACCTGGCGAAGCGGCAGAGAGGTGCTCGACTTCGACCGAGGTGGACCCGTCTCCAGGTGCCACCTAGCGAAGGAGCAGGAAGGTCGGGCTCGACCTCGGCCGCGATGGAGCCGTATCCGACCTTGCTAGACCGCTCCCGCTCAGCCGAAAAGAAATCCACATGGTTCGGCCCCCATCCGGCGGGATCTGAGACACGCCACGTCATCATAACGACTGTAACAGTAAGTTTGCCATGATGTAAATGTTCCCTGAAGCAGTTTTTTTTAATAATCATATGATAGCTGGTGGCTAACTTATGACATCTCGTGCTTGAACCGAGCCTTTTCACTAGTTTATGACATCCTGTGGTCCGATTATGATGCCTGCTAGCCAAAATACTTCACAAATTAATCTTTTTCACTTGTCTATGATACCCCATGTCCAACTTGTAACATTCTATAACCAAAATACTTCTAGAACTAGTCCTAACCACCTTGGGATGTTATAGAATGGTGCTAAACCTGAATCCGGGACCTAGTTGGATACCAGGACATCATAGAATTCCTTTAGGATGTCATAGAATCCCCTTCGGGATGTCATAAAATGGTACTAAACCTGATTCCTAGACTTATTTGGATACCGGAATGTCATAGAATTCTCTCAGGATATCATAGAATCCTTCGCAATATCATAAAATGGTGCCAAACCTAATCTGGGACCTATTTGGATACCAGGATATCATATAATCCTTTTAGGATGTCAAAATGGTGCCAGACTTGATTCTGTGATTTATTTAGATACCGGGATATCATAGAATCCCCTTATGATATCATTAAATTCTCTCGAGATACCATAGAATGGTGCAAAACCTAATTCTAGGATTTATTTGGATACTGGGATATTATAGAATCCACTTAGAATATCATAAAATCCTCTCAAGATGCTATAGAATAGTATCAAACTTGATTTTAGGATCTATTTGGATACCGGGTGTCATAGAATTTTCTTAGGATATCATAGAATTTCCTCGTGATATTATAAAATGGTACCAACCTAATTCTGGGACCTATTTGGATACCAAAATATCATAGAATCTTCTTACGATGTTATTGAATCATCTCGAGATGTCATAAAATGGTATCCAACCTGATTTCGAAACATATTTGAATATCGAGACATCATAGAATCTCCTTAGGATGCCATAAAATCATCTCGGGATATCATAGAACAGTGCCAAACCTAATTCTGGAACCTATTTGGATACCGGGTATCATATAATCCCCTTAGGATATCATAGAATATATTCAAAATGTTATATAATGGTACCAAACCTGATTCTGACCTATTTGGATACCAGGATGTTATTAAATCTCCTTAAGATATCATAGAATCCTGTCGGGATGTCATAAAAATGCCAAATATGATTTTAGAATCTATTTGGATATCGGGTTGTAATATAATCCCCTTAGGATGTCATAGAATTTTCTTGGAATGTTATAAAATGGTGTCAAACCTAATTCTGGGACCTATTAAAAAGGAATAAACATTCTGTGTTAGCGGGAAGATCAATCCCCTAACGATCCACATGATAAGCCCCATCACTTCTTCGCTAAAATTTTTTCCATTCTAGAAATATTCATGTCTTTCATCTATAAAAAGGGACCTTCTAAGAGCTCTCAAGATATGCCAAAAAAAATTCAACCTCACGCTCCTCATACTGTTGTTATACTAGAGATTTGACTTGAACGTCAAAGGATCCTTGCTAGAACACTTTCTGACCAAGGCTTTCTTGCAGGTCCCATCTCTCGAAGATCCTCTCTCGCTACCAGCTCCAGCATCTTGGTGCCCGACGAATTTCAGCGCCAATAATTTATATACATATGTATGTATGTATGTACATGTTTGTTTGTGTTATGTGTGTACTATATGTATACATAGGGTAGTGCTTAAATTGGGATGATCTAGGTGTTGGATAGATTTTTGATACACATATAGAGCCTAAGAGTCCAAACAATACTATTGTCTGGTTAGTTTTCTAAGCGCCTAGCACTTGGCGCAGTAGTAAAATGCTTGAGATGGTAAGCACAATGATGGAGATTCAAGTTCTATGATAGCTACTTTGTTAAAAAAAAAGGTCAAAGGTTAAAATTATTCCCAATTTCTCTCCCAGGATATGGATTAGCATGACCATAACAGGGTATTGGCCTTTTCTTAGAGGGCAAGCCTTAATGCAACTATAAGATTGTTCCTGTTGGGATATATCAGTCCAAGCACAAATCAGCCACCGGTCCAACCGGCCAAGGACATTCATCCTAAACCATGTACTTCGAACCAAGGTCTCCAAAAGAAACCGAACAATCGACGGGCAAGACGAAACTGAAGCTCTCATGTCTTCCGAAGAGCCAGCCTGTGGCTCCTGCTAAAGACAGGTCCCTCAGCCTGAACCGAAGAGTGATCTTCACTGTCAACCGAAGACAATCTTCGTCTTACGACAAAGACACGACTTTGGCCTACGTCCAAGACAAAGTCTTCAGCCTATGCGCTTACGACAAAGACATCGACTTTGGCCTACGTCCAAGACAAAGTCTTCAGCCTATGCTGAAGATATGATTTCCGATCTGTCTCAGATTTCTACAAACATGACAAGTAACGGTTATCATCAATTCTACAACTGTCTGCAGAACACGACCACGTGATCATTAACTCCAATGGCAACATCTCCGACCTGGCCGGAACCGTTTAGTAACCACCATCCACGATTGTGGATTGAGGGGAAGGAATTAACCCCCTCCACCGTAACCGCTGGAGGGACTACGAAACCACAGGTCGGACAATTCATTATAAATAACTGTAAGAGGGGATGCTCCAGGTAAGGCACAAGATACTCCTGAAAATTTTAAAGTCTTTTCCTTCTCCATCTGATCCTCCTCAGAGTCTTCCCCATTCTGTGACTGGAGCTCGTCTCTGACTTAGGTATCGAAGTATCCCCGCCGGAACAATTCGGCCAGGAATTTATTTTGCAGGTAAACCAGGAAGCAGGCCTGCGATCCAGTAACTCCGTCCGGTCGGAAAGGGGACTCTACGCCAACAGTTCCATTATAATATGACTGCTATAGGTTTAAACATAGAGTCTGTAAGGATAAGGTTGCATATAATTAACCTATCTCAGACCCTGTAAGGATGGGAGCCTTGTATAATGGGATGCTTTTTTAAATTTTTTTTAAGATGAGATCTTGGGTTGCTAAAGGATCTTTGTATTTATCAAAGGAACAATGATCTATTGTACTTATTGGAGGACTTTCAAGAGACTAGAGCATATGAAAATCTTGATAAGCCAAGCTATGCCAACAATGCTGTTATATATGAAAATCTTAAAGTATACATATTTGATTTAATCTGTTGTATAAGATCATAATATTTCCGCTTATTTGCTTCCTCTATTTTTCATTTGACATCTTTGATGGTTGCATTATTATCTCACCTTTAACTTTTGTGATGGTATAAGCATTTGTTATGCAGCAAAATGCCTTAATCTTAGTAAAAGAGATGATATGATGATAATTAAAAGATCAATACATGAGAATGATTTGACTATAAGTAGGAATGCCAATGTAACTCCTTTATCTATGCATAATAATTTTTTGGGATTTTTTACGTATATATTCCTATGGATATGGCTTATTCATAGTTATATACCCTCTACAAATCACTATTGTAAATATCTTCAAATTATCTTCAAGGATGCCTCTCCCTATCAAATTTTTGATCGACAGTGCCATTAACTAATCCTTTTTAAATACAAAAGGATAATATTATTCTTTTTACATTAATATTCATGAAAAAACTTAACATTCGTCCTATATCATAAAGATTTACATTTTTTATAGTTTTTTACAAGTACAAATAATTCAGGGATAAATATATAAATAATGATTTTTGAAGAACAGATATATAATAAGCTATTTTCTCAAAATAATACAATAGCCTAGATTTTCAAGAGTATATATATGTTTAAAAAAAACTCTATTTTTTTACAATTTACAAAAAAAAAACTTTTCAGCTTTGCAAGGTTGCAGCAATATGAGTATCATGAAATATTAAACCATGCAGCAAGAGCCTCTCATGATATTATTATGATAATAAGAAAAACAAAATTTGCTTAATTATATTTGATCATAATGGCTCATTAAGCGTTAAACAATATTCATATTGAACTACCTTGGAGAAGAAAAGGTTTCTGCTAACGTCTGCAAAAATTAGCCTTAGTCAGCCGGACAAATGGCCCTCTCTGCATGTAAAAATTAATTGAAGAATGTCTCTAGTGGTATATCCAAGATAAAACCAAGGCTTCACCAGAGGATGAGCTTAGTTGGAGTCCCCAAGAACTTTAGAAAGCATAATATATTAATATTGTATTGTTATTGTTATGGGATCTCACACCTTTATTGATGGAAGATGAAACACTTAAAAAATTAGATAAGAAACTAAGGAGATGCACTGTTGAAAAGCCAAATCCAGGGATCAAATCAAGGAAGCTAAATCATAATGTAAGAAAGAGACGTTCATATTAATTTTTCTTAGCTGGAGTAATTCTTTGCATCCAGACATTAACGAAAAGACTATGCCACACAGATAATTCCAACTTATAAATTACACTGTCCGATTGTTAACTCTTACCAAAAAAAAATGATAGGCTTTTTTTCCTCTTCTTTACAATGCGTTGATTAAAGGCATACTCTTCTGAAAAGTATGCTCTTGGATGTTTAACTTAAAAATTTCAAGGACCAGAATCTAGCACATAAACTGGTCTGATCTTTAAAATTTTCTTCATATATATTTATTTCAATAGCTTAAAACAAGGTATTTATCTCAGTTTAACCCTTAGATGCAAGGTATTGCAAAATAAAACAAAAAAATAGCACTGTTTCTATGTATTTATTTTAAATGCTGCGAGAATTTGATATCTATTAAGAACTTGGAATGAAGAAGAAGAATCCAAAAACACAACTGCAGGATAAATTAAAGGTTGTCTCCATCCGAATCCTTAGAGGCAGCACTCTTCAACAAGGAAGCAGCAGCACAGGGCAGCACAGCTGCAAAGCAAGAAATACAACAAGCACAAGTCAGCATATATATATATATATATATATATATATATAGAAACAAAGCAACCTGAATTATTATGCTAAAATATAGATTATGCAATGGCAACATCATCATAATATAATGAAAACATCCCTTTGATCGATCTCGTACAATTGCAACACAAGTTTCTTACCATCCTTTCCAGAAGCCACCCTTGCTGCTGGACTCAACCTCCATGGGAGGTTGTTGGACCGGGGAGGGTAAGGCTGACCTGGAGGAGGAGGGGGGTAAGGCTGACCTGGAGGAGGGGGGGTAAGGCTGACCTGGGGGAGGGTAGGCATAACCTGCACATTAACACCAACCACAGAAACAATTATGACCAGTTACACAAATAATAATTTACAATAATAATCTATATTATTATTTGCAAAGCTTTAAGTTTGTTCAAATTATCTATATTATTATCTTGGACCCCTACAATGGCACACCATGATACACACATTAACATCATGACCTTCCCATGTATTTGGTGTGCAAACCAAGGAGCATTCGAAATGATCATTTATATATATATATATATACTCAAGATATCAGAACAAGCCTAAATTCCAGATAGATCATACACAAATAAGTACAGATATGCTGTGCCCTTTCCATATCACCACATTATTTTTTTAAAAAAAAGCAATGAGCATTGGATCTCATCCTAGACTTTCACGATTCAAGGATGAGATGGGGGGTGGCAAATTAGCACTCCATGGAAGTTCCACGCATCCTCGCCTACGTTGGTTTGTCAATGGAGATGTTATGGCAAACAAAAAAGCAAGAAAATATTTTGGAAATTCACTGTTTTCTTGGGAGCAAACAGGTCATCACAATATTCTTTTTTTGGGGGGGCGAAAAAAAAGACCCAAGTAGATAATTTGTGTTCCATCCTTGCTCCTTTACCCACCTTTGAGAATATTTTTTGAAAACAATTAAAAAAAAAAAAAAATCAAACTTACAAGTCCCTTAGACTGCATCAACTTTTTAATCCTACTTGTAATTAAAAAAATACTATCACATCTAGAAGAACAAGCTTATATCTAACACACAACCAAATTATATATATACCACACAAATACAAGATGTCTGCTTTTTAGATCATTCATTATAATTTAAAAATCAATCTCATAGCGAGGCATCATTTCCAACTCCTTGGCATTCACCAGAATCCACAAAAACATTTTTTTTTCCCTCCAACTTGTCATCAAAATAACAAATATCATCACATCAATCTAACCCTAAACAGACTCTAGGATTAATTCTTCATCTCCACAATCTCTAAAATAAAACCAATCCATATTAATTGTTCGGTAGATCAAGAGAAAAAAAAAAAATACCTGGAGGAGGCTGACTCATTCTCGATGAATAACGAGACCCGCAGACCCTGTACAACGAAGACGATGAGAAGGAGCCGAGAAAATAAAAGATCAAAAAAAAAAAAAATAGGGGAGGTGAAGTTGTGATGTTGAGAATGGAGTGGGGGAGAAACTGGGGGAGACCAATATATAAACTTGGATTCCTTAAGCGCACGGGTTTTCCCGGTCCGTGGTCCGCCTTTTGGACGCGTAAAAATTAATTTATAACCAAATACGGGACGCGTAAAAAATAATCCGTTACACGCGTAATGAATAATAACTTACTAAATGCGGATATATTATTTTAAGAAGGGAGTTGTGACGTGTTTTTTTTTTTTTTTTTTTGAATTGTGTTAAAAAATTATATAATGCACAATATGCATCACGTATCCTAACCGTCCATTAATATTGGCCCAAATGAGAGTGGCATGCATAATGGTGCATGCCATGTAATAAAATATTTTTTTAAAAAAATTTTACGGTAGAAAGATCTAATTTAGATGTAATTATTAGGATGGTAGTTTGTCAAAAATATTGTTTACATTGAATTCACGATAAAAATTAAAATTCTAAAAAAATATATTTAAAATATGATGCATGATATAAGAAATAGTAACATAATTTTTATTTTAAATATCATCATTATTATTAGCAATGTTATATATAAATACAAGATTACGGCATCCTAATTATATTCTTAAATATTATCAACAAAGTCGTCAAAGTATGATAAAAAATAAAATAAAGCAGTATCTTTTTTATTTTGATCAATCAATTTTTTATACGAAAATAAACTATTAAAATATAAAATATCATAATATATGCCAAATAAAAATATTTAATTTTTTCGATAAGTTGTTAATAAAAGTATAATAATTATTCTTTAAGATATTTTTTTACTAGAACTACTAATATATATATATATATATATATATAAATGGAAGTTTTGTGTTGGCAGGCTCTTCTTTCATCATGTGTATGATCTCTTGATTTGTGGTGTATCTTTTCTTCGTCATGTATTTAAAAGATCTAATACGAAGCATTTGGTTTTTGGTTTATCATCCAAAAATATTGAGAAATAATTTATTTTCTATTCTCCTCTTTTTATTATTTTTCTTTTTTTTCTTTGTTTTTTTTTTACAACCCCCCCACCCCCCCTCCGAGGTAACAGTGTTTACATTCATGGTGGCAAATATTAGGATGATGGATAGTGTGTACTTTGCTAGTCTTGAATTAGCGCCACGCTCCATCTTAGCCTCACCAAGGTGATGGAACTCGTTTCTATTTCTTGAAGCTTTTAAGTACCCATGTCAACGGACTTTGGGATGATGGACAATGTTACTTTATTAGACTAGTCTTGGATCAATGCTCACCCCCCCCCCCCCCCCTCTCAAAAAAAAAAAAAAAAAGGTAATTTTAATTTTTTTATAATTTATTTTATAATCTTTTAATTTTTTTGAAATTTTAGATATTTGGTTCCTGTAAAATTTGTTTCTTCATCTCAAAAAAATCAAAAATTTGATAAAAAAATTTTCAAAAAAAAAAAATTGAAACCCATGAATCTTATAAAAAAATTAGTCCTAAAGAATCTTTAAAAAAAAAAATCGATGAAGAACTTACCTATAGCGACCCAATCCCAAATCGCATCCATCGTGCTCCTAGCCTCCTACACTAAAGCCTTCCCCAATTCCCAAACCCTACCCGTCGACCACCGTCGACTGACTCCTCCTCTCTTCCCCAACCGCCAGCCTCTTCACACCGTCTTCTTCACCTCTCTTCCTCGTCGAATCACCGACTCCTCCTTTCTTTCCTAACCGGCAACCATCACGATGCTGCCTCCACCCGTCGCTGCCCCCGACTGGCCACCCGCCACTGATGGCCAACCCCACCCATTGTCTCCTTTGCGGCTTCGTCTCTCTTACAGTCAACTCCTCCTCTCTTCCCCAACCAGCAACCACCGCTCCTATTCGGCTACCCGTAGCCGGTCGCCGCTCCTTCTCTGTCCAGAACTCCTATCCATGACCCGATGCTGGAGCTCCATGTCTCCACTCATTTATCTATATTTGGCTTGGTAGATATCATGGTATGTTTCCTAACTTTCTATGATATTGTATCATATTTTTTGGCTCCCCTTGATGTGGTCCGCCCCTGGCTATGGTCCAACTTAACCACACGAAGCACTTGCTTCTGATTCCTCGAGGGAAAAGCAAAATAGAAAGAGGGAGAGAGTAAAATGATTTAATTTTTTCTATTTCAATTTCATTCGATACATCTTAAAAGTTATCTATAACAATATATAATTCCATACAAGAAAAATAAAAATAGCTGATACATAATCTTGCTAATAAAAAATTAATATAGAATCATACTAATAATAAAAAAATATTATGAGATCATGCTAACAAAAAAAATTATTATAAGCTGATATGTGATTCTTAATCCGTGCTAATAAGATTAGTTTGGCCTATATCAGGATAATGGACGGTGCATATTTTGTTAGCCAATTTTGGATCAATGCTACACTCCATCTTAGCTTTACCATAGTGGAGGAACTCATTTCTGATTGTTTGAGCTCTTCTTCGAAGTCTCATTGTTGATGAACTTTAGGATGATGGATGATGCTACTTTGTTAGGTTAGTCTTGGATCAACACTAAGGTTCAGTTTAGCCACATCAAGATAGAGGTACTTGCTTCCAATTCTTGGAGTCCTTTTGCATCAAATTAGTTCTTTAATTTTTTTTTGAAATAGGTTTAAAAAAATTAATTATAGATCAACTTAGATCACATTTCAAGAATATGCATTATTTTTTGAAAGATTTTCGTGACACAAAACTTTCTCTTTTTTTTCTTGAGATAAAGCTTTATTAATATCTTTTTACTTTTGAATGTAGATTTCTATGGACTTGGCTAATTATTATAGAAAAAGTTCTATCAACATACTAATAATATTATTATATTTTTATCACTATATATTATATATTTTTTAAAAGAAATATTCAAAATTAATAATCTATTATGGGTTTTCAAATGGAGACCTTTTTGAGAAGTTAGAAGGCAATAAATCATGTATTAGAAGAAAAAACATCACTTTGTATCCCTTTTGAATTCATGCAAAAATAATTACTTTTCGTACCAGTGAGCTCAGTATATTCAAAATTCTCACTATTTATCATAGTATACAAAAAAGAAAGCTATCATAAAATATATAATAATTGGTGGATTACAAAATTATTTTAAATCCTTAATTAATGCCATGCCAGAGAAGAAATATATTATAAATTATTTGTTAATATCATTTTCTTGATCGATGGGATGTAGAAGTTTAAGAAAATCTTAAAATAGTAACACTTTATCAATTTATTTTGGATCTTTGATCTTATATATTTTTAAATATAATATATAATATTTAATATTAGTGCATAGTATATGTCAATGAGTAAGCTTTTTTTTTTTTTTTTTTAATTTAAGGAGCAACAAATCTAAAAAAAGATAGAAAATTTTCAATATGTATAAGAATCCAATAGCAATAATTATATACAGTAGCAAGTAGTATAAAAAGATTACATGCCAACAGTAATTTTTAAATTAACTTTGATTAATCAAATAATCTAAAATATTACTTGATTCATATAAAAATGTTGAGCAATAATGTCAGGTTCTTTGCTCATCATTTATGCACCGATAAAACCTGAAAAATATTTATTCATTTGAAAAATAAAAAAAGATAATATCTAAATTACATCATGTACATAGTGTGCTTAAATGCTAAAAAATAATTCACCCAGCTTAAATTTTTTTTATTGATATCCCTCTAAATAAAATAAATTTTGATTTATGAAAGAGAAACCGATACTAACATTATAGAAAAAAAAATTGATCATGATTAATGAATAAAAAAACATACAACCATTAATACTAAACAATAATGGTATTTATTTTAAATTGTTTATTTATCATTATAATTTTTCTTATTAGATTATTAATTTATAGAGAGCGAGTAAAAAAAAATATACCAACAGGTTCTTCAAAATTATTTATAAAAATAAATAATTTGTCCTATGCGATTAAATAATGAGTACTCTCTAAAACGGTTAATGATAAAAATATTATTTCAGTATATACAAGTCAAATTATAAAAGGAATTGAGATAAAAAATAATAATTTAAATAATTTGTGCTATCATGTTATTTAAATAACTTGAATAATTTTTTATTTCATATTATATTTTAAATAATTTTAATATTATATTTGATATTTATATTTTAAATAAATCTCGTGCATCGAATTATATGATAGTTTTTTATTTATATCGTAATTAATAAATGGGCATCCTATTTTTGAATAGCTTGGGCTTGCTTTCTATGGCGCTGCCGTTGGGTTTGCAAGCACTCGAGATTTAAGAAAATAACCCAAAAAAAAAAAAAAAGAAAGAAAATGGTGGCGGACAAACTTTGGTCCAGCTTATCGAGACGGCCGCAAAAATGGACCCCCGTTGGCGACTACACACCCAGCATGACGTGGATCCACGTACATCAGTCTAAATGTGAATGCATTTAAAAAGAACGGAAAGAAAAATATTCCAAAATTGAACCTGGAAGATGACATGGATTTAGATTTGGAGAATGGAGAGAAAGCTTGATAGATGATCCTGGGAGATAATTATACCCTATATGAGCTCCTTGGAGAATGGATTTAGATTTTGGATATTTTTTACTGATTCCATGGATATTCAATTCAACCCGATCCTAATAGGATGAATAAAATTTGATCCATCTAATTATAAATGGTTATAGATTATACAAAAAAATTCGATTCGGGTTCGGATCGGGTGCGGGTAGTAGTACACCTCAACACAGACCCGACGTTTTTATAGAAAAAGCATGTTTATAAAATATTTAAGTAAACTAGGTATGAAACCGGTTATCCATTCCGAGCCAACCTGTTTAGATAGTGGTACGTCCCGACCTGATCCATTTAGATTTTAAGTAAACAGATTTAGAAGTACAAATGGGTCAGATCGGACCGGGTCACGAGTGATTTCGATCTAATATGGTTCTTTAATTGGGTTCTAATATTGACACAAACCTAACTTATTAGAAAATTGAGTCGGGTCAGGTCAGGTCCATCATCAGAATTTTCTACCTAATGGATCATTCGGGTCTATAAATAATCGGTTCTAATATAAAAAAACTGGCTCTAGATATAATCCGGATAAAATATAGATAACTATATTTAATTATTACATAGCCAACTATTATTAACCATAAAATAGATAATAGATAATATTATTTTAAAATAAATTAAGATATAAAAATAATTATAATTCTAGCTCTATATTAAAAATAAGTTTTATACAAGTTTTAAATTATAATTTAAAATTTTAAATAAATATGATCATAACAGTATTAATATGTTTAAGTCGGGTCGGGTTAGATCGGGTTCAAATTTAGTAAACCAAGACTCGACCCGGAAAATGGAAGGGTCTACTTTTAAGATTCAACCCGGATTCACGGGTCTCTAAAACATGTTGGATCAGGTCTAAACGGGTTGGGTCAGGTTGGGTCATGAGTCAACCCGATCTATTTGCAGCCTTAACTGGATTTTATGGGACCAGGTATTTTCGACTTGATCCGATTCAAACGTGACTATTTTTATATCGGACCTGATCCAACCCAAGATAGATATGGAATGATTTGGAGCAAGAAATTTTTTGATAGGACGGGTATAATTTTGGATGACTCGATCTAAACATGACCTATTGCCATTCCTAACCATTGCAGTGCTTGTAATCAGGGGTGGACCATACCAACTTTTTCAGGGAGGCAAACAAATATTAATAAATAATCAATAAAAATATATTAATTTATAAATATTTTGAATTGAATTCGAAGTTGTTTTACAGAACTAATTCATCAATAATAGAATCTACAGTATAATTTTCTGCTATCTCCTTCTCAATACAAGTAACTAAATAATCGGCAAGAATGTCATCTTCCATCTTGTTGCGCAATTGATTTTGACAATTCATTGCTGAAAATGCTCTCTTTAGTAGCAGTTGGAACTGGAAGAGTCAATACCAGACGAATCAGTCTATCGATGAGCGAATAAATATATGATTTTCTTGTTCTCACCAATCATTGACTAATTCTAAAATTGTAGACATATTCTGAAACTCGGGATTCTTTGAAATATCAATATGAAAATGTTGTAATTGATTTCTTAAAAATCTTCTTCATTATCACTAAAGTCTTATGGATAAAATTTCTCTGCAAGCTGATATATGCTCTGTAAATTGAATAAACTGTAACCATCTCTAGGATCCAAAGCATTGCTAAAAATTAATAATTCAACTGCATCATCACTGAATCTACTATGTAATTCATGCAATTGAGTATTATAGTAGCATAAAATATCAACCCGAAAATGATGCTCATTTGTAATATTACTTTGTCGACAACCTCGACCACTACGCTTATAAGTAGCAGTCATATCTGGAACATCAATCTCATATTTCTCACAAAATAGTATCACATTATCTAATAAACTCGTCCATCCATCTTCTCTTAATTGTTGGAGTAAAATCTTTGTACTTTTTATCAAATGCATTGCATTGAAAATATCTTGGGACTTTCTTTGTAAAGCTTGACAAAGATCATCAGTTATCTAAAATTCCTATCATCAAATGTAATATAAAATAAATTAAAATGATGTCAGGCAATGTAATGCACCATCGGCATCTCTACATTGAACATAACCAACTCCATCATGAGTAATATCCTCAAGAACAGAATAAGTAACCGAGAAAAGCTTTTTCAAACTACGAACATAATTCAAATATGAACTCCATCTAGTCTTACCAGGTCTTTGTAAACTGCTAATCTGATTTGCTTGCTTCTATATTCAAGCTAATCAATCGCTAATGAATTACAATGTCGACTACTTATCTTGCTCTCAATTCATCATGACGTTTTGTAGATGCATTTACAATATTAACAATATTCAGCAAATCGTTGAAAAATTGATGAACAATAATAACCTCTCTTGATGCAGCTACCATTGCTAATTGAAGTCTATGAGCCAAGCAGTGGATATAACAAGTATATGGACAATCATTATTAATCAAAGCTTTCAAACCATTCCATTCACCACGCATATTGCTAGCCCCATCATAACCTTGATCTCTGATATTTTAATGTTTAAATTATTTCTTGAAAGAACATTATAAATAGCATTTCTAAGAGTCGAAGAAGCTGTATCTGAAACATGGACAATATCAAAGAATCGCTCTCTTATAATCCATTCTTGTCAACAAATCTTAAAACAATAGCCATTTGTTCTTTCTTGATTCATCTCGAGCTTCATCAACAATTATACAATATTTGGCATCACCAATCATCCTTTATGGCTCTTCTTACTTTTCTTGAAAAAATTTGTAGAATTTTCTTTTGTATCTTTGGTGAAGTATAAGAAGCATAACTAACTAGGAGCATTTTCCAAAATAACTTTCCCAACATCCTCATTATAACATGCCAAAATCTGAGCAATTCAAGAAATTATCTCGATTTTTTGAATTTGGACGTTCATCGTGTCCTCGAAAAGCACAAGCCGAAATGTAAGTTATCTAATTGCATCCACTGAGGTCTTGAGCTGTAAACGATTTTGAGTAATTTGTTCAGAAGTTTGCTTGTCAATTATTTTTTGAATATGTTGCTTCTCATTTATCAGATCATGATAGCTCCTCATAGCAATATTATATGAGGAATTAAGATTTTTTCCCACATGTCCAAGAAATGCACAATTATCTCCATCATTTACTTTTTTTCAATTTTGAAATCCACCTTCTACAAATTTGCTTTTTCTTTCACCTGGCTTTAAAAAGAGATAGCAAACAAAAACAATAAGCAGCATTTGTAGTTGGAGAGTATTCGAGCCAACTAGGATGCTGATTGAACCATATGATTGAAAATGTCTATGATGATTTTCTGAACCAATAGGATCATACTTGTCCAATATTGGCTGATAAGGACCAAAATTAATATAGGCACGTCGAATTTCATCACGTTGATTCACAGGATATTTCCAAATTTATTTGTGCATTCTAGGATCTCTTTCCAATTCATTGATATCGATATAATTGGTTCCAATATTTATTTTTTAGATGCCTTTCTTCTGTAGGAATAATATCTGTTCTTGAAATTAATTGATGAAGTTCAATCTCATTCTCAATCTGATCAGTTGTAGGCTGCATAGCTCCACCATCATTTTTTTCTGCTACTTCTTTTTTCTTGAAATAATCGCTAATTTTTCTACTCATAATGAACCTATAATATGAAACATATATCAATTCTTTTCCAAGAAGAAATGTAACATCCAACATAGAGAGCAAGATGCAAAATTTTCAATTGAATACCCACTAACTAAGAAAAATTCTCTTCTCTATGATGCAAAGAGTAGTATCTTTGCAATCCAAACTCACTAATCATTATCAAGAAATTAGAAAGTAGAATGCTAAAAAAAATTCATTCAAGATATTGTTGTGCATACTGCACAAATTTTTAAAGTCATTTACTCATTTATAATATTTTTGAAGATATTAATTACAATATGTGCGTAGGGTAATGGGAGATACTGGAATAAAATTAATATTTCTTTTATACTCAATGATAACAATTGGGGCCTGGGATTTAAATTTAGCTAGCCAGAGTAGAACCGCGGAAGAATAAACCCATTGGGCCATTAGCCATTGCCCATCAATGCCCATTGACCACAGGTCCACAGCCCATCCAAAAATCAACAATAATCATAAAAAATATAGCAAAAAATATTAGTATATTACCTTTTTGGCTTTTTCTTTTTTTTTGTTTCGCTCGGTGCCTCGGGTCTCAAAGGCTCAGACTCTCAGTCTCACTCCATCACGGACTCACGATCACGGAGGCGGGACCGCGGGAGCAGGGGTGGACTTCGGATCAACGACGGCCTGGTCACCCGGACCGTCTCTGGCGGAGCGACGGTCCGGCCGTCGGCAAAGCAACAAAGAAGACGCCGACACGGGTGGCCCAGGATGGGGATCGTGGGGTGGCTCCACGATAGGTGGCCATGGGGGCAGCCGATAGTGGGAGCCCTGTCACCTATCGGGGACGGCGGCGGCAGGCAGGTGCCGAGTGGGTTTGGGGCGACGGCGGGCGGCGGGTGTCGGGTGGGTTTGGGGCAACGGCGGCGGCCGATGGGTGCCTTGGGCTTTCGAATCTTAGAGGCAGTCCAGGCAGAGATGGCTGCCACTGAATGTTGCCCGATCGTCGGTGGCACCGCGACGGTTGGGGCCATGGGGGCAGCATATGTCGGATGCCCTGTCGGCTATCGGGGGCGGTGGCCGGCGGGTGCGGGGTGGATTTGGGCTTCCGGATTTTGGTGGAGAAGGAGATCCAGGTGAGTTGTTCTGGGTTTTGTTGGCTCCCTTATGATTTTGATAAATACCAAAACCTTGAGTACATATTGTATACTGATGTTTACTTTCAGTTATGAGTTTTCAGGAGCAGCACCTCAAATTCTCAAAATTTAAGTATCATGGCACGCCATGGCACGGAATATTTTTCGCAACTTAAGACATCTTCTTCGTGCAAAAAGGGCTTTTATATGTTCATTATTGGTTATTTATGTTCCATTAAGTTTCAAAATTGATGCTTGTGTTTTGAGCTTAATTTGCACTTGATTATGAATTTTTCAAAACCAAGTATTGACACCTGGAAAGTCAAGTGTCGGCACTTCAGTATTTGGCACGCAAAAAAACTCCTTGGCATGCCAAGTGTCGACACCCAGGACTCAAGTGTCGACTGAAACTCAAGTGTCGACATTTAAGTTCCCAAGTATCGACTCAAGGCATGAGATTTTTTTAAAATCCAGAACTTGGCCAATGGAGTATTTTTGTGTCAAGTGTCGACACCTGTGAATCAAGTGTCGACACTTGAAAGTTCAAGTGTCGACACCTGGAAGTCAAGTGTCGACACCTGACAGCCAAGTGTCGACACCTGACAGCTAAGTGTTGACACTCAGGTTCTGACAAGCCTAACGGATCTATTTTTCTGACTTACAGAAACATCTTTTCAAGCTTTCAATGGCTAGATTCGATGCTCAAATGGTCACAAACTGTTTTTGAAAGTTTTTCTCTGTATTTAGCTTCACCAACTTCATTCGAGGTATTGAAGTCCATTGAAAGCCAAAAAGCCAAGATTCTCTCAAGAACTTCACTTCAAGAGCCATTTAAAGTTTGATTCCCTGAAAAATCTTACAAGCCATCCTTACATCATTCTAAAAGAAGAGTTTGAAAATATTCCAAGGAGGAGACAAGTCAAAGCATCAACTTGAGCTTCAAAGCTTCTATTCTACTCTTGAAGAGAGTTTGTCTTATTTTTGAAATTGTATATCTAATTTTATCTTGTGATTTGACCTTGCTTTCAAGGGTATCTTGAAAGAAGGTTGTTATGGTTGTTGATAAGCCCCCACTTTTTAATGGTACAAATACACGTATTGGAAAATATGTATGCGCATATTCATTCAAGCTATTGATTATAATCTTTGGAAGGCAATCGTAAAAGGTCCTCGTCAGCCTACTATGTTTGGTTAATGGCATTCTCACTCCAAAAATGAAGATCATTGGGATGAGAATGACATTAAGCAAATAGAGCTTAATGCTAAGGCTATGATTTGTTATTTTGCTCTCCTGATCCAAGTTAATTCAATAGAATATCTAATTGTCCTCTCTGATAAGGAGATTTGGGACACACTTGAGGTTACCCACGAGGGTACACACCAAGTGAAAACAACTAGGTTAATATGCTCATTCATACTTATGAAATGTTTAAAATGGAACCTACTGAGTCTATTAGTGAGATGTATACTAGGTTCACAAATATTGTGAATAGCATGAGAAGCCTAGAAAAAATTGTTTCTAATGGTGAACTTGTAAATAAACTTCTCAGGTCTCTACCGGCTTCTTGGGATGCAAAGGTGACAGCTATTGAAGAAGCCAAGGATGTCAACACTCTTCTACTTGAGTAATTGTTGGGCTCACTGATGACTTATGAGCTCTCCCTCAAGCAAAAAATGTGGAAGTTGATAAAAGAAGAAAGTAATCGCTTTCAAATCCACTGTAAGAGAAGAATCAAGCGATGACTCGAAAATTTAGAAGGTTCATGAGGAAGAAGAAGTTCAACTTCCAAAAGAAACCCCTGAAAGGTGAGCCAAGTAAAGAGAAAGAAAAAGAGAAAGACAGGAGTAGCCCACGTGCTTTGGATGCAAAAAACCGGGCCACTTTAAGGTAAATTGCCCCTTACTTAAGAAAAGCAGGAGAAAATTAAGAAAGAAGGCCATGATGGCAACCTTGAGTGACAGTGAGGACTCCAGCTCCGAGGAAGAACAGCAAGAAGTTGCAAACTTCTGTTTGATGGCGGATCATGATGAGGTACAATCTGAAACTGAAAATGAATTTAATTTGATGAGTTACATGAAGTTTTTGATGAGTTAGTTATAGAATTTCAAAACTAAAATCAAATATAAAGATTTGAAAAAGCAAAATTTGGATTTAGTCAAAGCAAATAATAAGTTTTCAAATGAAAATGATTGTCTACTTCTTCAAAACAAAAAATAAAATGATAAGGTTTCTATTCTTGAAAAGGAGAAACCATTTTGAAAAAGAAAGCATTTCAGCTTCAAATAAAAATCTTTCAAAACAACACAAAGAAATTTTGGATGAAAACAAAAATATAAAGAAGAAATTGAAAAGTTAAAACCTTTTGTAGATAAATTTACATACAGTTCTAAAAAGTTAAACATGCTTTTGAATAACCAAAGGGCTATTTTTGATAGAGCAGGTTTAGGATTTAGAACTCAAAAGAAACAAAAACTTTTCAAAAGTTTCTTTGTGCCTGCATCTTCATCCATTATCTGTTATGCATGTGGTACTATAGGGCATAAATCTTACATGTGCAATAAGAGAAGATTGAGTAATTTTAAGAAATTTGGGTTCCAAAAGGAACCAATGCCACTAACTTGAAAGGACCCAAGATGACTTGGGTACCTAAAGTCTCCACTTGATTTATATTGCAGGTATGCCTTGCAACCAATAAGCAAAGAATGTGGTACCTCGATAGCGGTTGCTCAAGGCATATGACCGAAGATTTGGAGCAGTTCTCATCACTCGAGTATCAAAATGGTGGCAATGTGACATTTGGTGATAATGGAAAGGGCAAAATTGTTGGTATTGGTAAAGTCCATATCATCCCCTTTACTTACATTGATAATGTGTTATATGTTGATGGTTTGAAACATAACTTGCTTAGTATTAGTCAATTTTGCGATAAAGATTTTAAAGTTGTTTTCGAATCTTCTTTGTGCATTGTTTCTAGTTTAGATGACAATGGCATCAAGTTCATTGGTCATAGGCATAGCAATATTTATATGGTTGATCTTGATGATCTTCCTGTTCAAAATGGTCAATGCCTAGTGGCAATGGAAGCCAAGATCAATAAAACTAGTTGGCTTTGGCATCATAGACTAGGACATGCTAGTATGCACTTGATTTCAAAACTTAGAAAAAAGAATTTGATAAAAGATTTGCCAAAACTCAGTTTTGAAAAAGACAAGATTTGTAGTGCAGCTTGGAAAACAACTAAATCTTCTTTCAAACCAAAAGGAGTAATCTCTACATCTAGACCCTTAGAGTTGCTTCACATGGACCTCTTTGGGCCAACTAGAATATCTAGTTTGGGAGGTAAGAAGTACGGTCTAGTTATTGTAGATGATTTCTCATGATTTACATGGGTCATATTTTTAGCACACAAAGATGAAACGTTTTCAGAATTCATTAGATTTCACAAATATGTTTCAAATGAAAAAGGTGTTTCAATCATATCTTTGAGAAGTGATCATGGAACCGAATTTGAAAATGCTAATTTTGATAAATTTTGTATTGAAAATGGCATTCATCATAGTTTTTCAGCACCTAGGACACCTTAACAAATGGGGTGGTAGAAAGGAAAAACATAACTCTTGAAGAAATGGCATGCACCATGCTTTGTGAAAATGACCTACCTAGATACTTTTAGGCGGAAGCCATAAATACTGCATGCTATGTTTTAAATCGAGTTTTAATACGACTGATTTTAAAGAAAATACCATATGAGCTTTGGAAGGGTAGAAAACCTTCAATTCGTTATTTTCGTGCTTTTGGATGCCGTTGTTTCATCTTAGACAATGGTAAAGACAATTTGAGTAAATTTGAAGCCAAGTCAGATGAGGGTGTCTTTCTAGGCTACTCTACATCTGGCAAGGCATACAGGGTGTTCAATAGAAGAACACTTATTGAAGAATCCATACATGTGGTATTTGATAAATCTGACCAGAAATCTTGTAGAAAAGAAGATGTGCATTCTGATGAAATAGGTACTAAAAGAACTGAAGAGATGAACACAAATGAAGAGCCTGTTAAGGAACAAGAAGATGATCAAAACCCTGAAGGAGATCAAGTACAAGGTGATGAAAACACATATACTATTGATCCACTACCAAAGAATGGAGGTATGCTCATGGACACCCAAAGAACTAATTATTGATGATCAATCGAAAGGTGTAAGTACTCGATCATCCCTTAGAAATATTTATGATTATTTAGTATTTGTTTCTCAAATTGAACCTAAAACTATTGAGGAAGCTGAAAATGATAGTAATTAGATAAATGCTATGCAAGATGAACTTAACCAATTCAAAAGGAACAATGTTTGGACATTAGTAGATAGGCCTTCAAATACTTCAATTATTGGCACAAAATGGATTTTCAGAAATAAACTTGATGAAAATGGTATTGTTACAAGAAATAAGGCTAAACTAGTTGCCAAGGAAAATAATCAAGAGGAAGGGATCGATTTTGATGAAACATTTGCTTCTGTGGCTAGACTTGAGGCAATTAGGCTATTATTGGCTTTTGCTTGCTTTATGAATTTTAAATTATTTCAAATGGATGTTAAAAGTACCTTTTTAAATGGTTTTATTGAAGAAGAGGTTTATGTTGAACAACCGCCTAGTTTTGAAAATTCTGAATTTCCAAATCATGTTTTCAAACTTCATAAAGCTTTGTGATGGGGCAAGATCGCTGATATGGCATGAGGCAGCTGACGTGGAGCCCCCATTAGATGCCACGATAAGCTTTCAACACGAGCACCTTCGTCGGGCTGAGCTCCCCTGAAGCAACACCTCTGCCCATTGAAGTCGAGCTCCGTCCTCCGCCAGGTCCATTCCCGCAAGCCCGAAACACCTAGACCGGAGCCGAGTCCGAGTCCCCACCCAAGGCAGACCCTTTGGGATCGAGCCCCGTGGTCAGGAGTCGAGCTCAGCCTCCTCTACCACGAGGCGCCCCTCTGAGCTCAGGTCCCCTGGGCTAGGCAGCACCCCGATGCCGAGTTCGCTTGAAGCCGGGCCCCGTGGTCAGGAGTCGAGATCAACCTCCTCTGCCACGAGGTGCCCCTCCGCAATCGAGCTCTGCCTGTCCCCACCCTGCCGAGCAGCATCGAGGCGAGTCCACCGAAGGTGGGCCCTACCCTTCTAGCTCGGCCTTCAGTTCAAACCAACGTGCCAGCCGCCAAGGGAGCCATGCCTCCCCTCCGAGGATAGTGACGATACTCCCGAGGGCAGTACGACAACACCAACCATGCCGCAATTAATGCCCACGGCCGTCACTCACTCCAGAAAGGAAGGAAAGCTCACATCAAGGCGCCATGCCCTCCGCTGATCCACCGTACAACCGGAGAAAAGACCCTACCGAAGAGCGCGGGTCCCAAGACTGGCAGCCCGTCGATCGAGGCCTTGTCAGGCACCCAGGAGGGGGATAGGCAAAAGGAATGTCAGAGATTTATGGAAGCTTCTTCAACTGTCAAAACAGGAGAGATGTCCCGTCTATATTATGGTACCTCGCCGTACACGACAGCGGGGGGAGATCCCAAAGCAAACCAAGGTAGAAAATCCCACTAGAGTAGCAAAAGAGGTATCTGCATCTGATCCAGTATCACTACATCCATAGCATACTTCTCAATTCAAGAACACCAGAGGAACCAGAGCAACATAAGGGAGGAAGGCCAGAGAAGAGGGCAAGACCACCTCGGCCAATACCACTCCCAGCTCGTCCTCATCTTCCACTCATACTATGTTCACTCCTCCTAGCATGGAGCTCATCCAGAGGAGCTCGACCAGGAGGATCTGTTCCCCTGGATCATCACTGACTTGACTGTCGGAGTGCCCCCGCCGGAATCCCCGGCCCGGGTCACTGACATTACTTCCTTGTAGGTCCGGAGGTGCCAGAGGCGTTCCTAGGCGGGCTGACGCTTGACACCCGACTCCATTAGCAGCTACGGGCCACGACAATCTTGGCGGCAACAGATTGGCGCGCCAGGTAGAGGCATGGACAAATTAAACCACTTGTGATCTAGTCCAGTCCCTGTTCAAGCAGTCCATCAGAAGGATGGTGACCACTTGGGCAAGGGGAGTCTCTCCCAGCCATGCAGAGGCATCCCTTTCTCACGGGAACCCGCACGATCTGGAGACGGAGCCGCTTGCCCCGGTTCAACCACCTTCATTGGAAGTTCAGCTGACTACACTCGCTCAGCAGATATATACTCTCACTGCAGCAGTGCGCCAGCTTCAGCACCAACATTGGTCTTTAGCTACACACCAGCAGCAGGAGACCCCCGCGGCCCACGCCGCAGCACCTCGCGATAACCTGCGTTCTTTTCACGGAAGGCCTTCGCAATCGCGGGCCATGACAGATCCCCGGGGTACCCACCAGACTCCGTTGAAGCGATGCCGGGCTGGGTCCACTAACGAGGAAAGCTGCTCACCGTACCTTGACCGGGGGCATCCAGACCCCGTCGGGGTAGGAGGGGCAAGGCCCCTCGTCGTGGGCACCGTGCACCCGCATCAGCGGAGGGGTCTACGGATGAAGCCATCAGGTGCATGGCGGAGAAGCGCCTGGAGGTGCATGGTGGAGAAGCGCCTGGAGGAGCATGACCGTAAGCTGGCGGAGCTATCTCACCAGTTCGCCAACTTTCCTGGCTCTACTATTGAGCCAACGGGCTATGAAGCCTGTCCTCCATTCTCTCAGGATATTCAGACGGAGCCGATTCCCCGTCGATTCCGCATGCCGCAGGTGGACCCCTACAACGGGACCACCAACCCCCTAGACCACCTGGAAAGCTACCGGGTCCTCATGAGGGTCCAGGGGGCCACCGACGCTCTGTTATGCGTCGCCTTCCCTGCTACTCTCCAGAAGGCAGCTCGAGTATGATTCTCCTGCCTCGAGCCAGAAAGCATCAACTCCTTCATCCAGCTGGGACAGAAGTTCGTGGCTCATTTCGACGCCTGTTGGAAGATACCACGCGAGGCGGACAGCCTCTTCTCTATCAGGCAACAGGATCATGAGTCGCTGCGGGATAACATGGATCGAGGACTCAAGACTTCTCGCTTGACGTATTGTTTGGAGGAGCCAGTTGCCATGCTGGTCCTGAATCGAGGACTCAAGACTTCTCGCTTGACGTACTTGCTTGACAAAAAGCCTCCAAAGTCTTATCCTCATTCATGCTCAGAAGTATATCCGCGTCGAGGATGTGGATCATACCCGGCGAGAGCTCGACTGGAAGCCACCGAGAAGGCCCACACCCGTCGAGGTGCCTGGGGCACGAAAGCCGACGCCACCAGCTCGGAGCTCCTATCCTGGATCGGGGCCAAGGAGCACTCCCGTCCCTAAAAGGAATCTCACTCCCCTTCTCGTTCCGAGGATGAAGATCCTCGTGGAGATCGAGGGCGAGACCTACCTGAGGCGCCCACTGCCATTGAAGCCGTCTGCCACTCGTGACAAGTTGAAGTACTGTCACTTTCATCATGACCACGGCCACGACACCGAGGAATGCCGCAACCTCAAATAGGAGATTGAGGAGCTCATCAAGAGATGCTACCTCGGAAGGTATGTGGAGGGCAGATCTCAGCTGGAATCTCAGGCACTCGTCGTCCTTCCACAAGTCCCGGCGGTCGACAATCGCCCTACCGAGAAGCCGGTGGGGATGATACACCGGGGGACTGGGCGCGCCTCCAGGAAGGCTCGGGGGGCAAGGAACCCTGAGATTGTACTCCCCTTTATAGGAGAAGGGGGAGATGGAGTGAAAAATGTAAATAATGATGCTGTGGTCGTCGAGATGACGATCGCAAAATATCCTGTAAAACACATCATGGTAGATAGTGGAAGCTCAATGGATGTGCTTTTCTACGATGCTTTCTCCATGATGAATCTTCCCTCTGCTCAGCTCAAGCATGTATATACACCCCTCGTTGGTTTCACTGGGGATTCCATGAGGGTGGAGGGGGAGATCACTCTCCCAGTCACTGCCGGGACACCACCTTAGCAAAGTACCGTCATGATGACGTTCACGGTTGTTAGGCTCCCTTCGCCTTACAACGTGATCTTGGGCCGACCTGGGCTCAACCTTCTCGACACTGTGGTCTCTACCAAGAGACTGCTCATGCAATTCCCAACTCTGTGCGGTGTCGGAGAGATGAGGGGTACGCCCTAGCCGGTGCAGCACTGCTTCCAAACCCTTCCCGGGGCCCAGGTGCCCGAGGAGGTTCTTGAGCCGGACGAGCTCGACCAGCGGGTCTAGGACCCCAGAGGAGGCCCGGTCGAGCGCCTACTTCCTTGCCAGCTCGGGGCCGACCTGACAAAGACCGTGCAGATCGGAGCTCAGCTACCCGAGGAGGAGAAGGGTCCATTGCTGGAATTCCTGCGGGCCAACACAGATGTGTTTGCTTGGACAGTGGCAGATATGCCAGGCATACCCCCTGAAGTCATCACCCACAAGCTCAATGTCAATCCGAGGTGCAAACCAGTTCGACAGAAGAAGAGGAGCTTCGTCCCTGAGAGGCAAGCGACCGTCAATGAAAACGTTGAAAAACTTCTAGCCGCCGACTTCATTCGAGAAGTGCACTATCCAAGCTGGTTGGCAAATGTGGTGATGGTAAAGAAGAATAATGACAAGTGAAGGATCTGTGCGGACTACACCGACCTCAATAAAGCATGCCCGAAGGATAGCTTCCCGCTCCCGAGGATAAACCAGTTGGTAGACTCCAAATCGGGACATAGGTTGCTTTCCTTCATGGATGCATTCTCCGGATACAACCAAATCCGGATGCACCCGGAGGATGAGGAGCATACTGCCTTCGTCACTGATCGAGAGACATACTGCTACAGGATGATGCCCCTCGGCCTGAAGAATGCTGGAGCCACGTACCAATGTCTGGTCAACAAGGTCTTCAAAGACCAGATCGGCCAGAATGTGCAAGTGTACGTGAATGACATGCTCGTGATGAGCAAGCCAAGATCGGACCACATCGCCGACCTCGTCGAAGCCTTCCATAGCCTTCGGAAGCACCAAATGAAGCTCAATCTAGCGAAGTGCACCTTCGAGATGGCGGCAGGAAAATTTCTCGGTTTCATGGTCACCCAAAGGGGCATCGAGGCAAACCCGGAGAAGGTCCAGGCGATCCTCGACATGGAGCACCCAACATCCAAGAAGCAGGTCCAATGCCTGACAGGGAGGATCGTAGCCTTAAGCCGATTCATCTCAAGGTCGGCCGACCGCTGCCTCCCTTTCTTCAAGGCGCTGCGCAAAATGCATGACTTCACCTGGATCGAAGAGTGCAAGACAGCCTTTGAGGAGCTGAAGGAGTTCCTGGCCTCTCTGCCTCTATTATCCAGACTGGAAGAAAGGGAGGAGCTCCTACTTTACCTGGCGATGACTCCAAGGGCCGTCATCTCGGTCCTCGTCCGTACAGACCAGGACGGATCCCAGAAGCCGGTGTACTACACCAGCAAAATTCTCTGGGACACGGAGATCAGGTATACCCGTTCCAAAAAACTAATTTTTACACTAATCATGTCTGCTAAATGTCTCAAGCCATACTTCCAAGCGCACCCCATTGCGGTTGTTACCGATCAACCACTGAGGACCATGCTAGCCCATCCCGAGACCTCTAGGAGACTGGCCAAATGGTTCCTGATGCTGAGCGAGTTCGACATTACGTACCGGCCGAGATCGTCGCAGAAGGCCCATGTCCTAGCCGACTTCGTGATCGAATGCACGGGATCCCCGAGGAGTCAGAGCGGACGGTCCCGGAGACCCAAGCTGAGCCCATACCATCGGAGGACCCCTGGATCCTCCACGTGGATGGAGCCTCCAACTCCTGTGGAAGCAGGACGAGCCTCATCCTCACCAATTTCGATAGGGTGGTGACGGAATGCGCCCTCCGCTTCAAGTTTCCTGCCACGAACAACCAGGTGGAGTATGAAGCACTCCTCGCGGGCCTAAGGGTGTCCCACGAACTGGGCGTGCAGGACTTGAGTGTTTTCATCGACTCCCAACTGGTCGCCGGACAAGTCTCCGGGAAATACGAGGCCCAAGACCCCCAGATGGTGAAGTACCTAGAAAAAGTTTGTGCAAGCATGATGGGCTTCTGTTACTTCCACGTTTCCCACATTCCCCGTGAAGAAAATGCTCGGGCGGATGCGCTGTCGAGGCTTGCAATTTTACCGGACTCATCCCTGGGGCGTGCCCCCATCGAGTACCTCGAGAGTCCAAGCTACGAGGGCCCTGAAGAGGTACAACAAGTGGCTCATGAGCCGAGCTGGATGGATAAATATGTCAAATACATCCAGGATGACCTCTTACCAGAGGACCGCCGGGAAGCTGGCCTCATCAAAAGAAAGGCCGCCCATTTTGTCTTAATGGACAGTCATCTATATCGCCGATCTTATTCCTACCCCCTCTTGAAGTGCCTTAGACCCACGGAGGCAGCCTCCGTGCTCCAAGAGATACACGAGGGCCTCTGTGGAAATCATGTGGGAGGAAGAACTCTAGCTCACAAGGCACTCTGACAGGAATACTTCTGGGAGATGATGAGGGAAGACACTGCTGACTTCGTCAAGAAATATGACAAGTCCCGAGGCGAGGGAGCGCCCGCGATTACTCTTGCCGCGATGGCCGATCTGAGCTCTGCTGCTCCAGCCGGTCAGAGTTTGGAGGCGACCCGAGCTGCCCCTGCACCGGTGGAGAGGGTGGCATCTGCGGTGCCAGGGCCGACCCAGCAGGAGGCCCGAAAGGTCCCCAAGCGGCGTGGTCATCAGGGGGCGACCCCGCGATGGAGCCTGAAGTAGTGGCCCGAATAAGGGCCGCAGCTGCTACTGCTGCGTCTTACAGTCCTCCAAGTCCACCTATGATCGAGATTTAGGACGAGGAGGTTCGAGCCACGACCAAGGCTGTGACTGAGGCACTGCCTGCACTGGTGTCAGCTTCTTAGCCTACCTCCAGGGGCCCTGTAGCTAGTGGGGCAAGGCCGCTTACTCCAGGAGAGAGTAGGAGGGAGGAGGCGCGACACCGTCTCCCCTTCAAGATAAGGCTGGAGAGCTCGTTCCTCCGAAACCCTGAGCTGGTTGAGCGCATGATGGATTTCTCAATCTAGACATGTGATCGGCAGGATATGATCGGAATGCGGCTGGGTGACGTCCTCAGCGCCATCTTCCCCCAGCTCTAATCGATGAGTTGTCCCTTTCTTCTCTCTCTCCTTTTTTTTTGGCTGACCTCTTTCCATGGTGCAGATCGACGCCGAGGCCCTCTTCATTAAGGGGTGCTATTAGAACTGGGAGCGCATCAAGTGGCAACAAGCGGCCAAGGTCGAGTCCCTGAAGATCGATCTGAAGGAGAAGGGCGAGGTGAATGGGGAGCTCAAGCAGAAGGTCAAGGACCTAGAGAAGGAGCTCGTCGATGCCGAGGGGCGAGCAAAGAAACTCTTGGAGGCCCGCGACCTGGAGCGGAGTCGCTCGAAGATGGCTATCGACGATCTCTCCACCATCGAGAAGAAGCTGAACTAGTACAGTACCAAGGCTGATCGGCACAAGGAGGCCTCCCGGGCTGCCCAGGCGGAGCTGACAGCAGGGAAGGAGAAACTGGCCATGGCTTAGAAGGCGACGGAGGTGGCGGCCAAGTTGGCGGAGGCTGCCAGGTTGGAGGCCGCCGAGGCGAAGAAGGTGGCCACCGAGGCCAGGAAAGATGTTGAGGAGGCCGTTGCCAAGTACAAGGCCTCGGAGGAGTTCGTTGCCGAGATCCATCAGACGATGTCGGACTCCTTCTACAAAGGCTTTATGTTCTTGTGTGGCTGGATCGAGGCATCTGTTCCCGATAAGGACCGTAGCCGTCTCAGGTATCCTTTGGCCTCGGACGTGGAGCCTGATGAGGAGGTCGTCGAGGAAGCTGTAGCCTCCGAGCCTCCAATGCCAGCTGAGGCCGAGTCATCCGAGGTCGAAGCCGCTCAGCTGGAGGTTCCTGAAGACGGGACCTCTCAGTCTCAAGGCCCGGCAGGGGGGTCGACCGATATAGAGTAGTCCTTTTTCCTTTCTTTTGTATTTTGTTTTCTTTCTGTACTTGGTCGGGTTACCCGGCATGTCGGGGGCTCGTAAAATGCTTGTAACTGGCACTTAGCTAATAAAATTTGAACTTCCTTGCAACCCATCTCCCGCTTGGCTCTTCCCTCTTTTTCCTCTTTCTTTCACTCCCCTTTCTCTCTTCTCTTTCTCTCTCTTTTTTTTTTGATGAGTGGGGAGATCAGAGAAGAGGGTCTCACCTTGCCTGGGGCTGAGTTACCAGGCTTTGGTGTCGGCAAGTCGGGCGCAAAGTTCTGGCAGTTATGAGCAACTGGGCTCGAGGACGGTTGATGATTGAGAGCAGCATAGCTCGAAGGTCCCTTGGCCGGAGATCTGAGCTTCGATCTTGGGTTGGCGTCTCGGAGCTGGGCTCGAAGACGGTTGATGATTGAGAGCAGTGTGGCTCGAAGACCCCTTGACCAGAGATCTGAGCTCCGGTCTTGGGTTGGCATCTCGGAGCTGGGCTCGAAGATAGTTGATGATTGAGAGCAGCATGGCTCGAAGGTCCCTTGGCCAGAGATCTGAGCTCTGGTCTTGGGTTGGCATCTCGGAGCTGGGCTCGAAGACGGTTGATGATTGAGAGCAGCGTGGCTCGAAGGTCTCTTGGCCGGAGATCTGAGCTCTGGTCTTGGGTGATGAAATAAAAGTTTTGTTGTTGCATTTCCCTCTTATTCTCTTTCTTTCCTTCCCCTCTCTCTTCCTCTTTCTTTTTTTTTTTGGTGAGTGGGGGAGATCAGAGAAGAGGGTCACAGGATTTGAT
The DNA here is from genome assembly GCA_021397845.1 of Areca catechu. Lineage (NCBI taxonomy): Eukaryota > Viridiplantae > Streptophyta > Magnoliopsida > Arecales > Arecaceae > Areca > Areca catechu. Next base: position 4,454,776 of record CM038043.1, read on the forward strand.
TATCTTAGAGCTAGGTTCGAGGCCTTCTTGGCCGGAGATCTGGGCCTCGGTCCAAGGGTTGCCTGAGGGCTTGGCTCATGTCTTTGGCACCTTGGAGCTAGGCTTAAGGCATTGATAGGAGTTGCTTGGCTCCAAGATCCTTTGGTGTCTCGGAGTTGGGCTCGAAGAAGTTTGAGATTGAGAGCAGCTTGGCCCGAAGATCCCTTGGCCGGAGGTCTGAGCTTTGGTCTTGGGTTGGCATCTCAGAGCTAGGCTCAAAGACGGTTGATGATTGAGAGCAGCGTGGCTCGAAGGTTCCTTGGCCGGAGATCTAAGCTCCGATCTTGGGTTGGCATCTTGGAGCTGGGCTCGAAGACGTTGCTGATTGAGAGCGGCATGGCTCGAAGATCCCTTGACATCTCGGAGCTGGGCTCGGAGGCGTTTGGGATTGAGAGCAGCTTGGCTCAAAGATGCCTTGGCCGGAGGTCTGAGCTCCGGTCTTGGGCTGGCGACCTGGAGCTGGGCTCGGGGACGTTGCTGATTGAGAGCGGCATGGCTCGAAGATCCCTTGACATTTCAGAGCTGGGCTTGGAGACGTTTGGGATTGAGAGCAGCTTGGCTCGAAGATTCCTTGGCCGGAGATCTGAGCTCTGGTCTTGGGCTGGCATCCTGGAGCTGGGCTCGGGGACGTTGCTGATTGAGAGCGGCATGGCTCAAAGATCCCTTGATGTTTGGAAGCTGGGCTCGGAGACGTTGTTGATTGAGAGCGGCATGGCTCGAAGATCCCTTGACATCTCGGAGCTAGGCTCGGAGATGTTTGGGATTGAGAGCAGCTTGGCTCGAAGATCCCTTGGCCAGAGGTCTGAGCTCCGGCCTTGGGTCGGCGTCTTGGAGCTGGGCTCGGAGACGTTGCCGATTGAGAGCGGCATGGCTCGAAGATCCCTTGACGTCTCAGAGCTAGGCTCAGAGATGTTTGGGATTGAGAGCAGCTTGGCTCGAAGATCCCTTGGCCGGAGGTCTGAGCTCCGGTCTCGGGCTGGCATCCTAGAGCTGGGCTCGAGGACGTTGTTGATGCTTCCCTGCAAGACAGATAGATACTCGTGCAAGAAAAAAGTCATTACCATTATTATTAATAGGAAACCTTACATCATTGATAGTATCTTCGCATATTGCAGGCGTCCCATGTTCGAGGGAGCCTGACGCCATTGAGATCTTCGAGGTCATAGGCCCCTTGTGAGGGGGATTCTGCCACTTTGTAGGGGCCTTCCCAGTTTGGTGGGAGCTTGCCACATTCTCGGGGCTGATACGCCTCTGCCCGGTGCAGCACCAAGTCCCCGGGTTAGAAGGCTCTTGGCCTAACCCTGGCATTGTAGTGTCGGGCTGCTCGTTGCCGATGAGTTTTGTTGAGGTCGGCATCGAGTAAGTTGGGCCCGAGCCAATCCCAAGATCATGTTGTAGGCTGAAGGAAGCCTGTCAACCGTGAAAGTCATCATAGCGGCGCTCTTGGAGAGGGCATCATAAGAAAGCACATCTGTGGAGCTTCCATTATTGACCATGATGCATTTTTACAGGATGCTATTCGATCGTCATCTTGACAACCACGGCATCATTATTTACATTTTTCTCCCGCTTTCTCCTTCCTTTATGTAGGGGAGTGCATTCTCAGGATCCCTTGCCCCCCGGGCTTTTTGGGCGTGCGCGCAGCTCCCCAGGAAATCATGCCCATCGGCTTCCCGGTGGGATGATTATCGATGTCTGAAGCTAGTTGGGGAGCAATGAGCGCCTGGGAATCCGCCTGAGGTCTGCCCCCCACAAACCTCTTGAGGTAGCCCTTCTTGATGAGTTCTTCAATTTCCCACTTGAGGTTGCGGCATTCCTCGGTGTTGTGGCCGTGGTCGTGGTGAAAACGACAGTACTTTGATTTATCGTGGCCAATGTAGGACTTCATCAGAAGCGGGTGCCTCAGGTAGTCCTCGCCTTCGATCTTCATGAAGATTTTTGTCCTCGGGGCAAGGAAAGGGGTGTAATTCTCCTTAGGAACAGGAGCCCCTCTCGATCTCGGTTGGTCCCTCCGGGAGATCGGGACTTGGGGTTCTGGCTTCCGGGTCCCAGGCATCTCGATGGGCATACGGTCCGCCTTCTCGGTGCAGATGTACTTTTGGACTCGGAGAAGGAGCTCGGAGTAAGTCTTGGGGGGCTTCTTATCGAGCGAGTAGGTCAGGCGGGAAGTCCTGAGCCCTCGCTTCAGCGCCAGCATGGCAACTGGCTCATCAAGGTTATAAATCTCCAGCGCGGTAGCCTTGAAGCGGGCCACGTAGTCCCGTAGGGGCTCGCGATCCTGTTGCCGGATGGAGAAGAGGCTGTCTGCCTCTCGTTGCAACTTCCTGCAGGCATCGAAGTGGGCCACGGATTTCTGTCCTAAGGACCCTCATGAGGGTCCGGTAGCTTTCCAGGTGGTCCAGGGGGTCGGTGGTCCCATCGTAAGGATCCACATGCAGCATCCGAAATCGATGTGGGATCGGCTCCGCTTGGATTTCTTTAGAGAATGGGGGATGGGCATCGTAGCCTGCTGGCTCGCTAGCTGAGCCTTGCATGTTGGCAAACCGGCGGGAGAACTCCGCCAGCTTGCGCTCATGTTTTTCCAGGCGCTTCTCCGTCGTGCGCCCGATGGCTTCGTCAGTAGACCCCTCCGTTGAGGGAGACGGAGAACATGACATGGGCGCACGCTCTCCGTGATGGGGGGTCTTGCTCTTTCTTCCTCGGTGGGGTATGGGCACCACCTGCCCGAGGTTTGGTGAGCAGCTCTTCCTGTCGGTAGACCCGGTTCGTTGCCTTTTCGCAGGGGTCTAATGACTACCCCGGTTATCGATGATGGCCCGCGCTACGAAGGCCCTTCCTGGAAGGAATGCAGGCTGTCGCGGGGAGCCACAGCATGGGCTGCTGGAGTCCCTGGCTGCTGGTGGGTAGCCAAGGACTGGTGCTGATACTGAAGCTGGCGCACTGCGGTAGCGAGGACCTGTATTTGCTGAGTGAGTGAGGCTAGCTGAGACTCCGCCGGAGGTGGTTGAACTGCTGGAGCGGGTGGCCCCGCCTCAAAATTATGTGGGTTCCCTCGGGAAGGGGAGCCCCTTGTACGACTAGTGGAAGCCTCTCGTGCTCGTGTCGTCACCATTCTTCCGTGGAGCGTCAATCTGCAAAGAGATGGAGGGCTTGTTCGCACCCCTTCCTGGCATGCCAATCTTTTGCCGCCAAGATCGCCATGGCCCGTAGCTGTTGTCGGCGTCGGAGCACACCTCCTCGGCTGTCTCACCGCCCAGCGAACTTGGACCTGCAAGACAGGGGTTAGTGACCCGGGCTGGGGTTTCTGGTGGGGGCACTCCGACGGTCAAGTCAGTGACAATCCAGGGGAACAGATCCTCCTGGTCGAGCCCCTCTTGATGGACTCCACATAAGGAGGAGTGTGTTGTATAAGAGTGGGATGCAAGTGTGTCGGGGGAAGTGTGGCCTGGCTAAAGGGAGTCTCTATGTGGCCTTTCCGCCCGACCTTGCCTGAGAATGCTGGCGGTACTGTGCCCCTCTTCTTGGTGGAGCTTGCACTTGTGTTCCAGTGGTATGACCTGTGCCTTTTTTTTGTATTGTTGTGAGGGTGTTACCTCCAAGTTTTTTGTGAACTAGGTTACCGTTGGGTGTCCTTCTTGGGATCTCCACCGGGCTGTCAGGCACGTGCGGCGGTATTCCTAGGAGCCTTTCCCGATTCGTGATAAGGGAAGCTGTCATGTACTCTGACACTCCTCTTGGTCGTCCCATTCCGGGAAACCTGGCAGTACCTCGATTGGTGGGTCGCCGCCCCTGGGATTCGAATCTCCTGGTCGGCTTCCTCTTTTGGGTGGTCCAGGTGGTTGGTGAGGAGCGTGGCGTCTTGATCAGTGTGCTTCTCCTCTTTCTAGTGTAACCGGCGATTACAGGCGGTCAGTACGGTCTGGCAGGTGCTCCAGTGTAGTCCTCGGGTGGCTCGCCGGTGTCCTGGGATGGCAGGGCTCATTTCGACCTAAACGCCCTGAGCTTGCGAGGTTGTCTCGCTCTGGAGGGCAGGGTGCAGGCCCAGTCCAGAGGGCTCGTGCTTGGAGAGGCTCTACATGGCGGAGGAGGGCTGAGCTCGACTCCGACCACAGGGCTCAACCTCCGAGGGTCTCACTCTGGAAGGCAGGGTGCGGGCCCGGTCCAGAGGGCTCGTGCTCGAAGAGGCTCCACGTGGCGGAGGAGGGCTGAGCTCGACTCCGACCACAGGGCTCAACCTCCGAGGGTCTCGCTTTGGAGGGCAGGGTGCGGGCCCAGTCCATAGGGCTCGCGCTCGGAGAGGCTCCACGTGATGGAGGAGGGTTGAGCTTGACTCCGACCACAGGGCTCAACCTCCGAGGGTCTCGCTCTGGAGGGCAGGGTGCGGGCCCGGTCCATAGGACTCGCGCTCGGAGAGGCTCCACGTGGCGGAGGAGGGTTGAGCTCGACTCCGACCACAAGGCTCAACCTCCGAGGGTCTCGCTCTGGAGGGCAGGGTGCGGGCTCGGTCCAGAGGGCTCGCACTCAGAGTGGCTCCACGTGGTGGAGGAGGGCTGAGCTCGACTTCGACCACAGGGCTCAACCTCCGAGGGTCTCGCTCTGGAGGGCAGGGTGCGGGCCCAGTCCAGAGGGCTCCACGTGCGGCTCTGGCCTAGGCATCCCGAGCTCGCGGGTGACCTGGCGAAGGATGGAGCTCGGCTCGTTGTCTCGAGGGAGCTCAGCTCATCTCGGCAAAGGAGTCCGGGCAGGAGAATTGACGCGGCGTCCGATTCGGCGTCTTCCTTTGACGTGGCGCCTATCGGCTCCCCCCATGTCAGCGATCCCACCACATCAATACTCTTATCATTTTTGCTCTGATACCTGATAATGTTAACTTTGAAATCTTACTCTAATACTCTTGAGCTCTGATAAGTTCAGCTGTGATTGAATTTAACTCCGTTACTTTTTGTCTCCATGCTTGTTTTGAGGGGGAGTTTACTCCCTTTTCTAATGACTGACAAAAAGTGGGAGTATGGTATTAATTGTTTGGTATTAATTATTTATGTTTGTAATTTTCTAATTTGATCTGATATCTGATTAATTAAGGGGAAGATTTATTCTTCCTAACTATGCAAATTGTGGCTTATATGAACTTAAAATCATATCCATGAAATATCATATCTAAAATTTGAAAATTGATGTTGATTTACTCAAGGTTTTGTCATCATCAAAAAGGAGGAGATTGTTGGCTCTCCTAGTGATTTTGATAAATACCAAAACCTTGAGTACATATTGTATACTAATGTTTACTTTCAGTTATGAGTTTTCAGGAAGCAAGCACCTCAAATTCTCAAAAATTTAAGTATCAAAGCATGCCATGGCACGGAATATTTTTTGTAACTTAAGACATCTTCTTCATGCAAAAAGGGCTTTTATATGTTCAATTATTGGTTATTTATGTTCCATTTAAGTTTCAAAATTGATACTTGTGTTTTGGGCTTAATTTGCACTTGATTATGAATTTTTCAGAACCAAGTGTTGACACCTAGGAAGTCAAGTATCGACGCTTCAGCATTTGGCACGCAGAAAAACTCCTTGGCATGCCAAGTGTCGACACCTAAAACTCAAGTGTCGATACTTAAGTTCCCAAGTATCGACTCAAGGCCTGGAATTTTTTGAAAATCCAGAACTTGGCCAATGGAGTATTTTTGTGTCAAGTGTCAACACCTGTGAATCAAGTGTCGACACTTGAAAGTTTAAGTATCGACACCTGACAGCCAAGTATTGACACTCGGGTTCTGACAGGCCTAACGGATCTATTTTTCTAACTTGCAGAAACGTCTTTTCAAGCTCCCAATGGCTAGATTCGATGCTCAAACGGTCACAAACCATTTTTTGAAAGTTTTTCTTTGTATTTAAGCTTCACCAACTTCATTCTTGAGGTATTGAAGTCTATTGAAAGCCAAAAAGCCAAGATTCTCTCAAGAACTTCACTTCAAGAGCCATTTAAAGTTTGATTCCCTGAAAAATCTTACAAGTCCATCCTTACATCATTCTAAAAGAAGAGTTTGAAAAATATTCCAAGGAGGAGACAAGACAAAGCATCCACTTGAGCTTCAAAGCTTCTATTCTACTCTTGAAGAGAGTTTATCTTATTTTTGAAATTATATATCTGATTGTATCTTGTGATTTGACCTTATTTTCAAAGGTATCTTGAAAGACGGTTGTGGTTTGTTGGTAAGCCAAAGGGATAAAACCAACTAGAGTTAACTTATGAGCCCGAAGACAAAACAAGTGTAAAGGTTTGTTGGTGAACCTAGGTGATAAAACCAACATAGGTTTTGACTTGTGAGCCTTTTGAAAAACAAGTCGGCTGTAATCATGGTTGGATTATAGTGGAATTTCCAAGGGTGACTTGGGAAGTGGATGTAGGTGCTAGGTTTGCACCGAACCACTATATACTTTGTGTTTGTGTGTGATTGCCTTCTCTCTTTCTTGCTCTTTGTTTATTACAATCCATTTATTGCTTTCTGGTGCATTTAATCTAATGCATTGAATTTCATAACTCACAAACACAACAAGGTCTGCACATTATTGCTTTAAATTTTTAAAAGACCCAATCACCCCCCTCTTGGGCTCCATTTCTGGGCAACAGGTTTTGATTTTTTTTTAACAAGGCTTGTTCTCTGGGTTTTGATTTTTTCTTTCCACTCTTTTTTTTTTCATAAGACCGAGTTTAAAAATTTTTACCAGATTTATGTGGATTGGTTTTGAGAAATTTGAGGGAAGTTTGGAAACTGTTACCCAATTTATATGGGATTGGTTTTGAAAAATTTTAGGAGGGCCAGAGACATATTTTATAAGGATTTAGACTGATTTACGAAAAAATTTGGAATGATTTACAAAAAAAATAGGGGGGCCAAGGCCCCCCTTGCCCCCCGGCGGTCCGCCTCTCCTTGTAATGCTTTCCCAACGAAATAGTCCCTTTGTTGCCTCCATGAAACCATGAGTGGGAGAAAGAACTGATAGATCCTACATGGGCCCCTAAAAATTAATTGTCATTTGTCTTGAGCATTAGCTCGTTTATCTGCTCTTAATAGGTGGGTTGTTTTCTCTAATCTTCTTGGTCTCTTGGTTAGCTGCTTCCACAACTTCCTTGATGTAGATACACTACAAAAGTTATGTTTACTGGGCATATTTGTAGTGGATTCTCTAATCAGTTATCTCTTGGGACATTTTACTGTTGTGGTTGGACTTGACTAATTAATATCTGCACAACTGGTTGTTATTATCTTTTTTCACATCTATGGGTTTCTATTTTTTTTTTTTTGATTAACTAAAAAGGATAGGAGAATAATCCCGGTGTAGCTACCCTGCAGACCTCCATCCCATCAGGTAATGTTCGATGCGAGATGCTCAGATTCGCGCTGTCTCTCCCCACCTAATGGTGGAACGTCAATATGACATCACTAAGATGTCGGCTAGTAGAACGGGGACAACATCAATATGATACCACTAAAACATCGGCTAGTAGAATGGGGACAAAGAAAAAAACCCAAACCTCTCGCTCATATACCACTAAGATGTCGGCTAGTAGAATGGGGACAAAGGAAAAAATCCAGACCTATCACTCACACCAACTATCACAGGCCCCAAGAAAATCTTGGATTTAATCGAGTCACCTACAGGATCATGCCTCAAACTCATGATTGGTTGGTAGTGAGGCATGGCCTTTACCAACTGGGCTACCACCTTAGTGATTCTATGAGTTTCTTTTTAGTAGCTATATATTATGTATTTGCTCAGGTCTCTCATCTATGTCCTATGTATCTTTTTTGGGTTGGTTGTTTCTATTTACACTATATCTATGACTTCCTGTTAATATAATCCTCTTGGATGTTTAAAAAACAAAGAACAAGCCCTCCAAAGTTGCTTTTGATTTTAGGTTGTATTTGATAGCAGGCAATCCATTTAGATTGCTGATAATTTAATAGAATCCTACTACATTACTATGTTTAATATATTTTTTTATATGACAATCTATCATATTTTTTAATATGAATTATCTCTCAAGAAGTAGTATGTATTACCTAATATGAATTACCTTTAGAAGAGATGGTACTCCAGATTACCACCTCATAATCTTTTGGACAATATTACTCTTCCTTTCTCCCTTCCTCTTATATCATAATATAATATAAATATAATATAATATAATACTATAATAATATTATAATATATTATTATAGTATATTATACAGTAATATAATTATATTATATTATATTTAATATATTATATTATATATAATGTAGCATATTTATATTAAAAATATATATATATTTATTTATTTATATATAATATAATATATATTTACATTACATATTTATATATAATATAATATATTATATTAAATTTAATAATATAATATATAAATTTAATATAATATTTAATATATTTCAATAATATATTAAATATATTATCTATTTAATATATGTCAATAATATATTAAATATATTATCTATTTAATATATAAATTTTTTATATCAAATTTATTTAGTATAAAGCATAATTTTTAATTTTTTAATTTTAATATAAAAAATAAAAAATAAAATATTTTATATATTTTGTAATATAAAATATTTAAAAAATTATAAATAAAATATAAATTTTAGTTTAGGGATATTTTAAAATTTTAATTTTACATTATGCAACATTACCTGCATGTATCAAGAATAATAATTTATATTATCTATAATCTATATTGCTAGTAATTCATATTACTGATAATTTATATTACCTTTCAGGATTGCTTGGCAATGCATCAAACGTTATCTTAGTATTTGCTAATTTAGCGTATGGTATATAAAAATGGCTTCTAAGTTTCAAAATACCCCTTCCATCCAAAATAGTTACTTTTAGCTAGTATTGGCAATGATTTTCCACAAGAGAAGGGGCCGATAAATAATACCATAGAAAAAGTGATCAAATGAGGCTCTAGTTTGGTAACTCAAGGTTAAATGAAAGTAGAAAATATGGTTGATATTTCCACGCTTTGCTCCTTCCTGCTAATAGTCAAGGTAGAGTACTAAAATTGAAATAAGGGTCATCATTCATTCAAATTTGCCCCTAAACTAAATCTAAAGATAAATATTTTCTTCTTTTTTAATATTATGTCCAGAATTTTGCCAGTGACATATATAATACATCATCTTATCTTGATTTATATATCGATCTAGAATAAACTAAATTGTTTTGGTAGAATACCATATCATTAGCCCATCTTCTTCTCTATAAACCACAAATCTTAATTAACCAAAGATGTTAAAAACGAGATTTTAAATTCCATGGGATAGAAGTATCTCAATTTCTCAATAGAATAGAATATTCTGCTATCTCAAGCTATCCAACAATCTTCATGATTGAACATCCTACTCGGTACCCTTCTTTTCTCTCTCCTCCTTTTTTATTTTTTTCCATCTTTTCTTTCTTCATTCTTTCCTTTCTTTCTTTTATTCTTCCTTATATTTTTTTCTTTTCTTTTTCTTTTTCATTTCTTCCTTCATTTTCATTTCTTCTTCCTTCATTTTCCTTTACTTTATATTATTTTTCTTCTTCTGTCATTTTTTTTTCCTTTTTTTTCTTACTTTTCTTCTCTCTCCCTTCCCTTTTTTTCTTTTTATTCATTTTTTCTTCCTTTCTTTTTTCCCTTTCCTTCTTCTTTTCATCCTTTCCTTTTCTTCTTTTTTTTCATTATTTTCTTGTTCCCTCGTTCATTAGTCTATATGGGATTATGGCAATTTCCCTCAACTAAATTCATTAAGCTCTCATCATGAATTACCTCCTACTTGAGAGCGAGGACCCACCCATTACCTTGGATCCTACATGGTCTTAGCAAATCTTAATCAATCTTGGTAACCCCTAACAAGGGACCTACATGACTAATAAGGTCGTGATATAAGTTGGACTTAGCTCTGATATCACTTGTCATATACTTACAGCTTAAAAAATTATCTTTATAATAATCTAAGGTCTCACCCAAAAAGGCTTGATAAAAGGTGTTATTGGAATTTCTTATCCTTGTATAAGTATCCTTAGCACTATATTAATGTCCAGGATTTAGCTAATGCATAGCTAACGTATGAGCAAACACACACCTCTGCAGGTCCTCATACACTCACTCATTTAAGCTTAGTGTCCTTGCTAATCCAAGGATCCAAATCTAATCAAATTCAATAAACATATTAATTGTCTCATAGTTAGCTCCAAATAGACTCTTTTTAGAATGTTTTACATAAGTTGTGAGATAGGTCTACTCTTATAATATTTTTAACAATCTAAGACATCACATGAAAAAGGATATCTAAAAGGTATTATTTGGATTCCTTAATTCTTTATAAATATCCAAAATCATGTCAATACATACTGCATAGCTAACATAGGACTAAACATATATCTATATGGATCCTTATACTTATCAAGTCAACCCTCTATTTATGCCATCTCACCGGCCCCCCTTAAACCTTAGAGCTAACAAGATTAAGCCACTCAATCCCCTTTCCTAGCCTTTGGGTTTAAGGCAACCTCACCTCTTATTTAATCTTAATCATAGGATCCTTCACCCCTCTTTATAAATACCTACTCTCCTCTCTTAAAAATCTAATAAGAAACCCAAACAAAGAAATCTCTTAGAATAGGCTAAATTTTGAAAAATCCACCCCCCAAAATTCTACCTCTTCAAGCCTCTCTTAATCCTAGCATTCTCTCATCACTTCCTTCGCCTCTCTTTATCAAACATGAATCCTAATTCTCCACTAGCCACTGGCCATGGAAGAAAGAAGGAACTTCAAATAAACACTCGGTGGCTACATGATACGGGATAGGAAGCGCGGGATCGCTGGCGAGCGTAAAAGTCACCAGGGGATTAGGGCTTGCACTCAAGAACAAGGAACCAGGATGTCACACCCACTTCAATCCGGAGAAAAACTCAAAACTCAGATCAAAATAACTTTAATTTGTATTCATAGGAGAAAAGATACTTCATACAAGAGGGGAGGGGTGGTATTTATAGCGTCACCCCAGGGTACATGACTTGAGAACTAAGAAATCCTGACCTATGGGCCAAGAAACCCTGATGGACTTGGTCAACAATGGGCCTTTGTCTTGGACTGGAGTTCTTTCTTGCGGGCCTGGCAGCATGAAAGGGCCCAAGTGCATGAAGACCAGCTCTGGTTGGGTAGGCCTGGTGAATCACCTGGTCTAATACCTCTCCTCTTGACTTGAATCTCTAGCACCTTGAGGGCATCTGGAGGGCATTTAGGGCTCTTGGATGTCAATTGAGCTCCCATAAGCTGATGTAATTGTCTTTGGCTCCTGAATGAGCCATGGTGAAACTCCAAAATAGGATAACCTCCTCTCTTGTATAAAATTTGGACTCATACTGATGTACATGACTCAATATACTGGACTAGGTCGAGATAAATCAACTAGTCTCATCTTATTACAACTCAATCTTACTTTCTTACAAAATTGTGACACATGACTAAGTAAACCAAATAGGATCCAGTGATCTGTGTCTGATCCTGGTGTCCCCACCACTACATCTCCCTCTCATCTCTTTCTAATTCTATCCCGCTTCCCTTTCCATTCTCTTTTTTTTAGCCATGTATGTATAGATCCTACGGATGGATCAGAACACCTATTATGCTTGAGAATCTCTATGTAGGAAAGGTAATGGGATGTTATGTGGCGAGATCGCTGACATGGGAAGAGCCGATAGGTGCCATGTCAAAGGAAGATGCCGCGTCGGACGCCGCATCAATTCTCCTGCCCAGACTCCTTTGTCGAGTTGAGCTGAGCTCCCTCGAGACAGCGAGCCGAGATCCGTCCTCTACCAGGTCGGACCCGCGAGCTCGGGATGCCTAGGTCGGAGCTGCACTCTGCCCTTTAAAGCGAGACTCTCGGAGGTTGAGCCCTGTGGTCGGAGTCGAGCTCAGCCCTCCTCCGCCACGTGGAGCCTCTTCGAGAACGAGCCCTCTGGATCGGGCCCGCACCCTGCCCTCCAAAGCGAGACCCTCGGAGGTTGAGCCCTGTGGTCGGAGTCGAGCTCAGCCCTCCTCCGCCATGTGGAGCCTCTCCAAGCACGAGCTGTCTGGACCGGGCCCGCATCCTGCCCTCCAGAGAGAGACCCTCGGAGGTTGAACTCTATGGTCGGAGTCGAGCTCAACCCTCCTTCGCCACGTGGAGCCTCTCCGAGTGCGAGCTCGCTGGACCAGGCCTGCACTCTGCCCTCTAGAGCGAGACCCTCGGAGGTTGAGCCCTGTGGTCGGAGTCGAGCTCAGCCCTCCTCCACCATGTGGAGCCTCTCCGATCGCGAGCCCTCTAGACCGGGCCCGCACCCTGCCCTCCAGAGCGAGACCCTCGGAGGTTGAGCCCTGTGGTTGGAGTCGAGCTCAGCCCTCCTCTGCCACGTGGAGCCTCTCCGAGCACGAGCCCTCTGGACCGGGCCCGCATCCTGCCCTCCAGAGCGAGATCCTTGGAGGTTGAGCCCTGTGGTCGGAGTCGAGCTCGGCCCTCCTCCACCACGTGGAGCCTCTCCGAGCGCGAGCCCTCTAGATCGGGCCCGTACCCTGCCCTCCTCCACCGAGACGACCCTGCAAGCTCGGGGCGTTTAGGTCGGAACGAGCCCTGCCATCCTAGAACACTTGCGAGCTGCCCGAGGACTACACTGGAGCACCTGCCATACCGTACTGACCGCCTGCAACCGTCAGTTACACTAGAAAACAGAGAAGCACACTGATCGAGATGCCACGCTCCTCACCAACCACCTGGACCACCCGAAAAGGAAGCCGACCAGGAGATTCGAATCTCAGGGGCAGTGGCCTACCGATCGAGGTACTACCAGGTTTCCCAGAATGAGGCGACCAAGAGGAGTGTCAGAGCACATGACAGCTTCCCTTAACACGTATCAGGAAAGGCTTCTCGGGACACCGCCACACGTGCCTGACAGCCCGGTGGAGATCCCAAGACGGACACCCAACGGTAACCTAGTTCACAAAAAACTTGGAGGTAACACCCTCAGAACAACAACACAAAAAAAAGGCACAGGCCATACCACTGGAACATAAGTGCAAGCTCCACCAAGAAGAGGGGCACAGCACCACCAGCATTCTCAGGCAAGGTCAGGCAGAAAGGCCACATAGAGACTCTCTAGCCAGGCCACACTTCCTCCGACACACTTGCATCCCACTCTTACACAACACACTCCTCCTCATGTGGAGTCCATCAAGAGGGGCTCGACCAGGATGATCTGTTCTCCTGGATCGTCACTGACTTGACCATCGGAGTGCCTCCACCAAAAATCTTGGCTCGGGTCACTAACCCCTGTCTTGCTGGTCCAGGTCCGCCGGGCGGCGAGACAGCCGAGGAGGTGCGCTCTGACGCCGACAGCAGCTACGGGCCACGATAATCTTGGCGGCAATAGGATGCATCAATAAAATACTCTCCATCATTAAATTAGATTCTTGCATATAAATCTTATATAATTAGTTAGGTTTTTAGTACCATAACTAGATGATGGCTTTAAATCAAACTCTAAATCCTAGAAGGAGTTCCAAACACCTCGATAAAGAAGTGTACCTTTTTCTAATTTCACTTCTTGTCCACAACCAATACTTCCATTGAAGATGCCTAAAAACACTCCTTAGTATACTTAAATTTTCGAAATCCTTCTTAAACTTCTCTGGTTAAGCTAAGATATCAATGGCATCAATATATTGCTATACCAACAATGTCAATATATTAGGAGACCATTATTTACCAATATGGCAAAAACAAACATTACTATTTGCAAAATTCAATGCTAGATGGGTTTGTTATCACACTAGTGGTAGGCCTCCTAAAAAATTATCATATTTGGGATAGGATATAATCTTTAAACCTTACCTTGCACCTCGGCTCTTAAGAACAATCATTCTGGCGATTGATTCTAGAACTAGGATGGCAGCATCCCTCTATCTTTCCAAGATTTATTTTTTATTTTTTGGACTGCTTTTATATCAGAGTTGTGTGACTGTCCACTTGTAATAAAAAAAACTTTACCTCGTGCCTGATATTGTCAAGCATTTCCAAGTTGCCATGTCACCTATTGAGGACCGGTTCAACTAACCAAACCACAAACCGGTTTAACAAACCACCCCCTGGTTTTGGGGCCAGTCTGCAAAGAAAACTGTTGCTGCAACTTCTCCCGAACCGGGGTTGGACGGCTGGGCTGGAGCGTTGTTTTCCCAGGTCACCTGCAACTAAGTCTCCCAGGGCCAGTGGTGTTCTGGCGGGGGACACTCCGATGCTTAAGTTAGCAGGATCTTGAGGGCAATAGAATGAAGGAATAGAATGGAGATAGCATATGGAGAGGGAAGAGTGTATTTAGCTCAAAACGAGGTCCCCCGATTCCTTATATAGGCACGAAACAGTCCAAAATCTGTTAGGGGAGAAGCCGAGAAAGACTGATATACCCCTAGAAGAATTTGGAGAGTGGTCACATGGCACCAAGATAGGGCAACATCGTAGGAACAGTGGAGTAGTGGTGCTGATGTGGCAGAATTTTGTTATAATAGAATCCTCGTACCAGCTGGAAGAGGCTTTTGGAGTTCTCCGGACCCTTGAAGTGAATTGGTCGGACATTGACCGGGGAGGGCCAGTCGGACCTCCGAAGGAGAGTGTCCATTGGGGCTTCGATAGGAGTAGGTGGGCTGGATCTCAGTAGAAGTGGGTCATTCGGAACTCTACTTCAGTCGGTCGGACTTCCGGAGGAAAGCGTCCGTCGGAGCTTCAGCAGGAGCAGGTGGGCCGGACCTCAACAGAAGTGGGTCATTCGAACCTCTACTTCAGTGGGTCAGACTTCTGGAGGAGAGCGTCCGTCGGAGCTTCAGCAGGAGCAGGTGAGCCGTACCTCAGCAAGAGTGGCGATCCGGTTTGGTGGTGAGCCGGTCGGGTATAATAGTTGCCCCCCTTGCTCTTAGCCTTCGAGCAGTCTTGCAGCCTCGAAGGGTGAGAGCATCATCTGGCAATTAATGCGCCAATTTATGGGATGATTGCAAATCTGATCCGACGTACCGTGGCTGGCCGCCTTCCACTCCGTAACCCTGCCCCCAGGACAGGTGTCAGCACCGTATTGGAAGCGGTGGTAGGGGTAGTTAATGTAGGTAAGGTGCAATGATGGATTGCCAGTCTGAAATGCACATCCGTTGGTCTTTTAACGCGACGTGGGTGACATGGTGACATCTGAGCGATTGGCGTAGTACCCGGGGTTGCTTATCCACCGCTGGTTGGGTGGTCATGCAGATCGCAGTTGGGCATGATCCGACATGTCCCATCAGCTTTCCTACTGGATCGAGAAGTTGCGTCATCTGGTGGTGAATCGCGGTGCTTGAGGGGTGCTTGGAAGCGGCCCCTCAGCACCTATAAAAGGAGGGGTGGAAGCCCGGAGGGAGTCTTCCGCTATTCTTGCATTTGGAGAGAGATAGTCTTCTTCTTTCGTCGTTCTTGCCTCCTTTAGGAACTTCGACCACCAGGTTAGCTTCA
The DNA here is from genome assembly GCA_021397845.1 of Areca catechu. Taxonomy (NCBI): domain Eukaryota; kingdom Viridiplantae; phylum Streptophyta; class Magnoliopsida; order Arecales; family Arecaceae; genus Areca; species Areca catechu. The sequence continues at coordinate 4,470,371 of CM038043.1, forward strand.
CACTCGACCCTTCCTTCTTCTGTATTTTTCGTTAGAATGATTTCCGGTAGCTGGAGCTCCACCCATGGGAATAGGGAACCAGATCCATATGAGATTCCCTCGGGGATGACCCGAGAAAGGGTAGAAAACCTTAGGGTGGTATATAACATCCCTGCCACATTGCACTTGACCATTCCCAACCGGGAGGGACGGGTAAATGGCCCTCTGAACTTAGGAGCCCTTCCCATATACGAAGACCACCTCAAAGCCGGCCTTCGATTCCCTCTTCACTGTCTTTTTGTGCAAATTTTCAATAGTTATAGAGTGTCTCCAATGCAGCTGACCCCGAACAGCATTCGGGTGATCTGCGGCTTCATGGTCCTCTGTTAGAGGGCCGGAGTCAAGCCCGGACTGTCTCTTTTTTCCAATTTTTTTCTTCTAAAAAAGGACTTCCAAAGCCAGGAGTGGTGGATGTTCAGTCCCCATCTCGGTCGAAAAATATTAGTGGGGCTTCCGTCGGCCATCCATGGATGGAAGTCTCGGTACTTCTTTGTAGATAGCTTAGAGCCTTGGGGTTTTGAGCCGGCATGGAGAGAGCCCAGGCCAAAAGCAGGAGATGCGAGGAGAGTGTTGAGGGCCGACGAGGCCAACTTCAACAAACCGGATGGAGATGACCCCACTTTTGTACATGACTTGCTCCGAGAGGAGAACCTTCACTTGGCTGGGATCAACCAGCAGCAAGTCTTCTGTAGGGTAGCGGCCGCTTGTCGCGGGTTTTTTATTCTTCACCGTTGGCTTCGTTTGTTTGTTGCTAACTTTACCTTTGTTTTTGGCAGGCGAGAAAATGAAGCCAGACCGAGTGACTGTATCAGCGCTGGCGGCCCAGAGAAGGGGAATCCAAATTACTGAGCCGGCAACCCAAAAACTAAAGAGGCAGCGGACATAGGAGTCGAAGTCCAAAAGGCCAACAAAGCGAAGGACGAACGAACAGACCGCCACCGTTGTATCGATAGAGTCCAACGACGACGACCAGCCGCTGTCAAAGCATCTAGCAGTGAAGGCGGTGGAACGTTCATCTTTGGTCGAGCAGTCGGCTGCCCAGACAGGAGAAGGCTGATCATCCCCGATTGACCTAGAGACGGCTCCGGTCCCATCCCATAGTGAGCCGATCGAGGAGGTTTCCCCCAAGTTCAGAGTGGAAAAAGTAGCCGAAGGACAAGTGACTGATATGGGGGAGGCCGGCAAAGCCGATGACAAGGAGCGTCAGAAATGGCGCGACATCCACGATGCCGAGCGGGTCAAAGGCCTGCTCAAAAGGGCCATTATGGACATCGATCGATGGTCGGTGAACGAGGCCGCCAGGAGTTCCCTCCATCACATGTTAGGGGTAAGTCACCCGTATCCAGTCTTTTAGCCTCGACTTATGAGGCACTAACTTCATATTGTCATTTGCAGCTCATCCAAGACGTTCTACTGATGGACGATGGCCTGGGTGAGCTGCTAGATCTAAAAGACCACTCGACCCAAAGGGCTGAGGCAACTGAGGCGGCGAGAGATGCAGCAGAAGTGGCGCTGACGGCCGCCAGGGCGGAGTTGTCCATCCTATGGGCCACTGAAGAAGAGCTATCCACCCTACGAGCCGAGGTAGAGGCTCAAAAGGAACATGTTATGGACTTGCTAGCTCAGTGGGCCGACCGGGAGGCCAAGCTGAAAAGTAAGAGCAAGAAGGTGAAGTCGCTGGCTCGCCGATTAGTCGAAGAGAGGGCACGCCTGTTCGAGTTCGAGAGTCGCTCACGGGGCCACCAGGCTGAGGCCAAAAGATATAAGGGGTTACTGAAGAAAATCCAGGAGCTGATGAAGATGGCGGCCGAAGTGGCCGTAAAGAACTACAAGGCCTCAGAAGACTTCAAAGAAGAGATGAATGAGGCCGGTTCATATAGCTTCGACTTCGGGTATGAAGAATGCCTGGAGAAGGTCAGCGCCGCCTTCCCGGAGCTCGGCCTTTCCTTTGTACAGCTACCGAAGCGGGCAGAAGAAGAGGTTGCCAAAGGAGAGGCGGGTCCAGCCGACGGAGGGGCCGAAGCCCATACCGAAGCCGAAGCAAAGGAAGTCGGGCCTGATGCTCAGGTCAAGCCGATGTGAGGGCGGCGGATGCCTTGGTGGAAGCTTTGACCATGGCGGATGGGGCCGAAGCTGAAGTTATGGATGTACCTTCGGTGGATCAGACCTAGGTTGTTTGTAAAGGTATGACCTCCCTTTTTGTAAAGAACTGCCTTTATGCTATAATAGAACTTTTTGTTGTATCTCCATGTGTATGTACCTTTGTGTGCATGTGGTCGGTTGAATTGACCGAAGCTTTTCTTTTTGAAAATGTTCCTAAGTATTGCCGGTCGGCTTGGTAGGACCGTAAGAAGTAGTTACTGAATAGTAGCTGAATCCAAGTAGTGCGGGTCCATCGGCTCGTCTGAATGTACTGTCAGACCTTCTGAAGTAGATGTTGGACAGCAGCTCAGTCTGAATCAAGACATTTAAAGATTTTTCTATGTCGGTTCATCGGCTCGTCCGAACTCGAAGACTTTGAAGTAGCCACCGTACAGTAGCTCAGTCTGAACCCAGACACAGAAATTTTTCTAAGTGTTGGTCCGTCGGCTCGTCCGAACCTGAAATCTTTGAAGTAGCCCCCAGACAGTAGCTCAGTTCGAACCTAGATACTTGGAAAAATTTCTAAGTATTGGTCCGTCGGCTCATCCGAACCTGAAGCTTTTGCCGACCGGAGTCGGACTTTCGGAGGTGGGCTATCCTAGAGCCTTTGCCGACCATAGTCAAACTTTCGGAAGTGGGTTGCCCTAGAGCCTTTGCCGACCGGAGTCGGACTTTTGAAAGTGGGCTGCCCTAGAGCCTTTGTTGACCGGAGTCGGACTTTCGAAAGTGGGCTGCCCTAAATCCTTTGTCGACCGAAGTCAGACTTTCGGAAGTGGGCTATCCTAGAGCCTTTGCCGACTGGAATCGAACTTTTGGAAGTGGACTGCCCTAGAGCCTCTGCCGATCGGAGTCGGACTTTCGGAATTGGGCTGCCCTAGAATCTTTACCGACCAGAGTCGAACTTTCAAAAGTGGTTCATGAAGGAAGTTGTGACCTTTATTGATAATACTTGCAAAGGTTGTCTACATTCCACGGACGTGCCACTTGTCGTCCGTCCAAATGTTCGAGTCGATAGGTTCCGGCTTGGATAACTTCAACGACTCGGTAAGGACCCTCCTAATTGGGGGAGAGTTTCCCTTGCTTGGTCAATATTGATACTTATGTCCTTCACAAGACCAGATCTCCAACCCGGAAAGTTCGAGCTTTGACTCGTGAGTTGTAATATCTGGCCATCTTCTGACGGTAGGTAGCCATCTTTAAGCTTGTCTGGAGCCTAGTCTCCTCAAGTAGATCTAGGTCAACCCTCCGTTGCTCTGAGTTGGTCAGCTCGACGAAGTGATCAATTCGTAGGGATTGCAAAGAGATCTCCACGGAGATGACTACTTCACTTCCGTAAGTCAGATTGAATGGGGTCTCCCCAATCGCCGTTTGGGCAGTTGTCCGGTAAGCCCAAAGTCCAGAGTGAAGTTCTTCTGTCCAAAGTCCTTTGGCATCATTCAGGCGGGTCTTCAGTCCATGCAAGATGGTCCGATTGGTTACTTCGGCTTCTCCGTTGGACTGGGGATGGTCGACTGATGTGAGCCGATAAGAGATATGATACTGCTGGCAGAAGTCTCAGAATTTGGGGTTGTTGAACTGCCTTTCATTGTCGGTAATGATTATCTATGGAATGCCAAATCGGAAGATGATACAGTTCTGGACAAAGTTTTCTGGCTTGGCCTTTGTAATCTATGCCAGTGGTTCGGCCTCTACCTATTTGGTGAAGTAATCAATGGCCACAATAAGGAATTTTCGCTGGCCGGATGTCAGGGGGAAGGGTCCCAGGATGTCCATCCCCCACTGTGCGAATGGCCAAGGTGCGGTGAGCGAAGTCAGCTAGTTGGCGGGCTTTCTTTGAATATTGGAGTACCTTTGACATGCGTCGCACCTTCGGACGAAGTCCGATGCATCCTTCTGAATTGTAGGCCAATAGTATCTCTGTCTAATGATTTTGTAAGCCAAGGATCTTCCTCCAAGGTGGTCATCGCAGATGCCTTCATGTACTTCTCTGAGTGCAAGTGGTTTCATCTTTGTGTGACATCTCTAAGCCAGGGATGATAAGATAGCATCTCTAAGCCGTTTCATCTCCCGGTCGGATGTCCCATCTCTATAATAGCTCTGATCTTGTCAGGGTTGACTTCAATTCCTTTTTGTGTGACCAAGAAGCTGAGGAACTTCTCGGAAGTCATCCCAAAAGTGCACTTGGTAGGATTCAGCTTCATCCGATGACGTCTCAGTGCGTCAAAGGACTCCTGCAAGTCTTTGATGTGGTCGGCCCTGTGGAGGCTCTTGACTATCATATCATCTACATACGCCTTCATGTTTCTCCCGAGCTACCCTTCAAAGACCGGTTGATCAGCCTTTGGAAAGTGGCACCAACATTCTTCAGGCCGAAGGGCATCATTTTGTAACAGTACAATCCTTTGTCAGTGACAAAGGCCATCTTCTCTTCATCCTCCGGGTGCATGCTGATCTGGTTGTAGCCGGAGAAGGAATCTATGAAGCTTAGAAGCTGACGGCCGGCCGTGGCATCCACCAGCTGATTAATCTTAGGCAAGGAAAAGCTGTCCTTTGGACAGGCCTTGTTAAGGTCAGTATAGTCCACGCAGATCGTCCACTTCCCATTAGCCTTCTTCACCATCACAACATTTGCTAGCCAGTCGGGGTAGTGGGCTTCCCTGATGAAGCCATCATCAGAGAGCTTCTTCACTTCCTCATTAATATCCCTTTGTCTTTCAGGAGCAAAGCTCCTCTTTTTCTGTCAGACAGGTCTATAAGTCGGATCCACCATAAGCCGGTGAGTAATGACATCCGACAGAATGCCTAACATGTCCGACGCCGACCAAGCAAAGACATCGGCATTATTCCTCAGGAAGCCGATCAGTTCTGATTTAACTTCATCATTGAGGGTGCTTCCAATTTGGAGGACTTTGGTGGGGTCATCCTCTCGAAGGGGAACAAACAGAATTCTTTCAACTGGTTGGCCATGGTCGTCGGCTTCGACCCTTGGATCAAGTTGCTCCAAAGTAGGAAGACCATCTGACTGTCGGCCTTGAATAGTTAGGCACTGCCTAGCCATCCTGCGATCTCCCCTTGTAACTCCGACCTCGCTCTTGGTCAGAAACTTCGCCAACAGATGGTATGTAGAGACAATGGCCCGAAACTTGTTGAGGGTCGGTCGGCCCAAAATGGTATTATAAGCCGAGGTCGTATGAACGACCACAAAGTTGATAGGGAGAATTTTCTGAAAGGGTTCCGTCCCGATCATCACAGGTAGAGTTATTTCTCCTTCGACTCCGACGGAGTATCCCTCGAAGCTCGTCAACGGCATGGGGGATTCTTGCAGTCTTGACCTGGACAGGTTCATTCTTACAAAATCATCATACAATAACACCTCTGTGGAGCTTTCATTATTTATAATAATCCTTTTTACATCGTAGTTGGCAATCACTATCGACACGACTACAGGATCATTTCCAGAAACATGGGGTTCTATGAGGTCTTTGTCGGAGAAGCTGATTGCATTGGAACCCCTTGACCTATTGACAATGTCTGGGTCCTCTTCATATCTCCAGTCGGACCGTTGATGCAGCATACCAACATTTCCATCGGTCGGACGCTGGTTAGGAAGCTCCGCCTCCTCCAAAGGGTCCCTGGCCGTTGAAGCTTCGGCCCTATCCCTGCGGGGACGGAGATATTTGTGCAGGTACCCCCTCCCGATGAGGTCTTCAATGGCGTCCTTCAGCTAGAGGCACTTTTCAGTATTGTGCCCGTAGTCCCGATGGAACCAGCAGTATTTGTCTCTATTTCTGGACGTAGAGGGCCCTCTCATTGGACGAGGACTTTGTAGGAAGGTCTCGTTCTTAATTTCCAGGAGGATCTTCTCCCTCGGAAAGGAAAGGGGCGCATAGGTTTCGAACCTCCTGGGGAAGTCCTTCGGCTTCGAACTTTGGCGTCGGGCTGAGCGGTCGCCGTCACTGGGAGGTCGAACTTCGGGAGCCTTGTCGCTCCACTTTTTAGGGGCTGACCTCCCTTCAGCCTGGCATCGGCTTGCCGCATGTTCTTCTGACAGGGCATACTTCTGCGCCCGGGCCAACAACTCGGAGTAGTTAGTCGAAAATTCTTGTCCAGGAAGAAGGTGAGCCTGGACGAGCGCAGCCCTCTCTTGAAGGCCGACATAGCTACGTCTTCGTTCAGATCCGGAATCTCCATGGTCGCTGAGTTGAAACAGGCCATGTACTCTTAGAGAGTCTCCCCCTCCTTTTGCAGCATGCGGAAGAGGCAGTCGGTGTTCCTCGGGGTCTGACTGCAGGTCCTGAAATGGGCGAGAAAGGCTTTCAAGTTGAGGGAAAGAGTAGATCATACCTGGCCGGATGGTGGAGAACCACATCCGGGCGGCCTTCTTGAGGGTGGCAGAGAAGGCAATGTATTGAAGGGCGTCGGAGGCGCCCTGTACCATCATATGGGCCTTGTAGGTGCCCAGATGGTCCAGCGGGTCGGTGGTACCGTCGTAGGGGTCCACCTGCGGAATTTTGAAGTATCGGGGGATCGGCTACCCCATGATCTTATCAAAAAAAGACAGGTGGGAGTCGTTCACCTGCCCCCCTTCGGCTTTCTGCCGATCAGCGATTTCAGCAATGTGCTCCATAATGCTCAAAATCTTGCTGGTGTAATCTCTTGGGACTTCAGCAGGGTACCGAGTGCTAGCAGGGATGGAATCGATGAAAGAGGGTGAGGCAGACCTCGCCTTCTTGCTATCGGCACGGGACCCCAAGGACCTTCAAGGCTCCGGAACAACATGGGAGAAAGGCTGAGGGATTTCTTGCCGTCGGCTTCCCTCAGCAGCGGATTGGTGGTTGGTGCAAGGCGCAGCAGGCGACTGCTGCCGGTTGTTAGCCGTTTATTGGAGGCGTTGAACTACAGTGGTGAGTGTATCGATGCGATTCAGCAGCGTTTGGAATTGCTGTAATACCAGAACAACAGTGGGTTCGGTGGTGGCGGTTGCATCATTCTCCCTGGGAGGTCCTTCGAACCTGGACAGGGAGTGACCTCTTTTGGCAGAGATGTTCTGGGCTCTTCCCTTAGCCATTGCTTGACTTAGTATACGGATTCCTTCTTTTAGAGAAGGGTAGGCCACGGCCCCTTCCTCTAGCACCAATTTGTTGCTGCAACTTCTCCCGAACCGGGGTCGGACAGCTGGGCTGGAGCGCTATTCTCCCGGGTCACCTACAACTAAGTCCTGCAGGGCCGATGGTCTTTCGATGGAGGACACTCTGATGCTTAAGTTAGCGGGATCTTGAGGACAACAGAATGGAGGAATAGAATGGAGATAGCATATGGAGATGGAAGAATGTACTTAGCTCAAGATGAGATCCCCTGATTCCTTATATAGGTGCAGAACAGTCCAAAATCTGTTAGGGGAGAATTCGAGAAAGACTGATCTGTCTCTAGGAGAATCTGGAGAGTGGCCATGTGGCACCAAGATAAGGTAACATCGTGGGAACAGTAGAATAGTGGTGCTGATGTGGCAGAATTATGTTATAACAAAATCCTGGTACCAGCTGGAAGAGGCTTCTGGAATTCTTCGGATCTTTGAAGTGAATTGGTCGGATCTTGATTGGGGAGGGCTAATCGGACCTCCGAAGGAGAGCGTCCATCGAGACTTTGACAGGAGCAGATAGGCCGGACCTTAGCTAAAGTGGATCATTCGAATCTCTATTTTAGTGGATCAGATTTTTGAAAGAGAGCATTTATCGGAGCTTCAATAAAAATAGATAGGTCGGATCACAGCATGAGTGGCGGTCCAATTTAGTTGTGAGCTGGACGGGTATAACAAAACCCATTTTCAAATAGACCGATGAAACGACCCTCCCTTCCCACCCACCGCTGAGAGCTCTCACTCTCCGAATCCCCAATCCTCAAGTTTGGAGGAGAGAAGAGAATTAGGGATCGCACCGAACGCTACCAATGGGTCGATCTCTCCTCTCTTCCTCACCCATTCCTCTGAGATTGAGATTTCCCCCGATACCTAAATCGTTTGCCACCGTTCCGGGTCCGAATAATGGTCTGCGACCGAGGAGGATGCCTACCCATGCGAAACCCCCGAGGGATCTCTCAATCAGGGCGATTGTATCTGAGTTTCCTAGCAAGAATCGGTACTCGAAGGTTGGAGCGGAGTCGACGGGGCCAATCCCTGCGGCGGAACTCCTCCAAGTGGTCGAGACCGCGGCCAGGACAGGCGCAGAGGTTGTTTGGTTTTTCTTTTTCTCGCAATTATCAAAGTTGGCTTCTTTTTGATGGGCAGATGGGAATCCACCTCGTTTTGTGCTGAGTTTTTTCTGTTTGATTGCTAGTCTATGTTGGACATGGTGAATATATGGATCTTCAGGAAAATGATGTCTTCTTATTTGAGAAAGAATGGAACGTTACTAATAATCAGGCTGTTCTCTAATATCTAGCTGAATCCCTAATTTTGTTTTCTTTTATTGTTTCAATAAATTTTTCTCTTTGAAATGATTGATGTATGCAAACGCTCCAACACACAAATATCATCCATGCTTCTCTTTAAGCAACTATTACTTTTCGCTTTTTTTGTAAGTGGAATTAAAATTCCATGCCAAAGACGCGAAATTTTTTCATTTAGGTTAAGTTATTTTGTAACAATGCTTCCAATCAAGTGAGAATTGTCATTTCTTAAGTAACTTCTGCTTTTTTTGGATAGTGAAGAAGGAAAATGTCCACCGTCCTATTACTAGATGCCCTTTTCATAGAAAGATTAGGATTCCATCTTGTGGACTTGAGTATCGATTTTTCTTTTCGTGTGTATTTCGTGTTTGCTGCTGTTTGATTTTATGTGTGGAGTTAGTCATAATATATACACAAAAGTCAAGACTCTAAATGATCATATTTTATAAGCTGACATCATGTATGTGGGATGTCGCCAAAGGTTGAGATATCACATGCCAGCGGAATGTCAGACTGAAATTGGCACCATATATACTGTGATTGTGCTGGGCCACCCCATGCCCCTGTTGGGCATGCTTGGCATCCATTGACATGATGGCTTGCCAAGCACTGGTGGCCAACCATGCCAATACTGCATACCAGTAAGGTGTTGGCACAGTATGCACCTTGCCATGCATACTGTGCTGATAGGAACTTCAATGCATTAATATGACTTATGGGTCAAGGTAAAGGGTTGGTATGAAGAGTACAAAAGCTGCTGCATTTTAGACATTATAATGTTAGACTTGCCGCTGCTGCATTTTAGACATTATAATGTTAGACTTACCCTTGCTCAGTTGTTTTTGTATGCTAACTGAATGGAAGTATTAAGTTTCGTAGACATCAAAGTTGGGAGAAGTAAGGTTTTTTATTTTTCCTAGGCAATATGAGGCTGATCAGTCCTCTTATTGTGTGAGCCCGCAATCCTTGGGTATGGAGCTCTTGAAGTCAGCCTTCTGACAAGATTCTATTAATGTATTTGCTATTTCAAAATGTTCTTGTCCAAGCCTGCGCAATGTTGCCTTACGTGCAACACATCCTTGGAGTCATGGTTTTTTAAGAAATTGTTTCACGAGTGTTGATGCTACCTGTATCTATATGGTTCATGTCAAAGTACATTTATTTCTTTTTCTTATGTGTAAAGAACTTTTGCAGGTCGTAATGGAAGCTGTTAACAAGCCTCGCAATATTAATTATAAGGGAATTACAGACTTGGTGACAGAGTAAGCAAAACTACACCTACTTTTGTGTGTAACAAATAACTAAAGCCACATCTAATACTTAGACCATGCTTTCCTTATTTTTATTTTGCTCATTTTTTCATCAGTTAATTCAATATATACTGACAACCATAGGATGAAAATTTAACCCTGTTCTATCTGGATGACTAAACTTTTCATTATCAATATTAAAGTCCTTGCCACCTTTTACATGTTTTTCCCACTACCATAAGTATCTACCTATTCACGAGCTTATTACTGCTGCCATATCATGTTATCAAATTTTAGGATTTTACATTCTGGTTATGGAATTACTTTGAGAATGTTTCATATGTAATTTTGTTCTTAAGTAGTTGTAAAAGAAAGGTTCGGAACTTCAACTTAACTTTGAATCATGTTGTGGCCCATCTTTAGGCCAAAATGCTCATTGTTTCATTTTGTTGTCAAAGGATTCCTGTTGAAATGGCTTTTGTCTATTTGATATTCTTATAATTCATTAATAAGAACAATGACATGAAAAGAAACTAGCAAACTGCTCTAAGAAAAAAATAAATATTTTTATATATTTATCATATGAAAATGACTATTTAGAATTTGAATAGATGACAAATGCTTTAGATGCATACTTTATTTATGTTGTAAAAATAAGGACTGTTTTTTAACATTACTAATGTTCTGTAGCTATTGATAGAAGTGAAGGATTTTATGCATTTAAGATAAAACACGCATATTAAACATGCATCCTGAAGTAATCAGACTAGTTTCATCTGAAATGGACCAAAATGGATCACATGTCCGAATGAGCGCTCCATTTTCCCCTGCCTTTTTGGGTAAGCCAAAACTAGGGGCATTTTTTCTGGGTCAAAATTCTAAACCTATATTCATCAAGATCTAAGTTGACTATGGACAGTGCACAAGAAAAAAAGAAAGCGGTTTTCACATTCATATAGTATTAGGAGAAAAAACTGAAAATGAATGAGAAATAAATGAATAAGATATCAAGAACTAAAATCATATAAAAAGCTCCTAGAATTGTCTACAAACATTATGCTTAAAAAGTCCAGATGTCGCATGGTGTATTCCATAAATCTGGAAGTTGGATTCCTTCTCAATGATCCTGGTGTTTCTTTGCTTTATATATTCCCCTCTACATTGCATTTGGAGCTTCATTTTGACATTTGAAGCATCATTATCATTAACAAAAAAAAGATCTAGTTTACAACCACGATAATGCATTCTTTAAGAATATGCATGTTGTTGCACCCATCCGGCCGATCCTGGGTTGGGCCGGCTAAGGATTCTGACCGGCTGGCCCGTAGGAAGAGTGGTCCTGACGACCCACCTCCTTCGAGGTCCCACCGATCGGCTCTCGCGGGGACCCTAGCTGATTCCCCTATCAGGGCCCAATAGGCCAACTGATTGGAAGGCCGACCAACATGAAGGAATTCCTCTCCAGCCAAGGTATGGCTGACCCCTCTGAGGGAGGGTCTCTCGGGGTCTTCGAAGGCCTCTCCCTTTCCGTGGGTCACTTGGGCTTCCTCTGAGCACCTGGCGGACCCGCGGCCGGCCTGGCGATTCACCCATGCAAGGTCCGACCGGCTTGCCATAGTCTTGGAAGCTTCAGAGGCTTCTTTCATCGTCTACCGGATGGCTTCTTCAAGCCTCTTTGGCGAGTACTCCTTGTCGGCCGGACGACAGGCCTAGCTGAGTCCGACCGACCCGTGGCTCTTCTCGGAACTGCTCGAAGGCTCCAGAAGCTCCTTCACAACCAGTACCAGAATTCTGTTATAACGGATTCCACGACGTGGCCACGCCCTTGTGCTACCTGGCCATCACTCTGATTCTCCTAGGGACAAATCGGGACTTTTCAACCTGTCCCCTAACGGAATTTGGCAATATTCGTATCTATTAAAGGCGCCCAGGGGACCTCCGCTCAAGGTGAAGTGCTCTCTTCTTTCTCCGCGCTATCCTCTCTCAATCTTCTCCATTCTGTTGCTCCAAAACCCACGCTAACTTAAGCATTGGAGTGTCCCCCCGCCGGAGCACCTCCGGCGTCCAGGGGGGACTTTATGCAGGTTGACCGGTGGAGGAGCTCTCCAGTACAGCAAACCGAGCCCGGTCCGGGTAGAGGCGCGGCAACAGATTGGCTCTAGAGGAAGGGTGGCTTTGAACCTTCGTTCTGCTCTCTACTCTAAAAGGAGAGATTGACTGAGGAAATTCAGCAATGGCGAGGGGAAGAGCACGAAGTATCTTCGCCAGAGGAGGACATTCTCATTACAGGACTGAAACGCCTCACAGGGAAAACAACACAGCTGCTGCCGCTAAGCCCACCATTACTCTGGGGCTGCAACAATTCCATATGCTGGTGAACCGCATCGATATGCTTACTTCAGTGGTCCAGCATTTCCAGGAAGCGGCCGACGACCAGCGGTAGCCACCTGCTGCGTCTTGTGTCAATCACCAGCCGGCCGTCGGGGGGAGTCAGCAGCCGGAGGTGCCCCTACCTCCTTCCCACGCCACTCCGGAGCCCCGAAGGTCCTTAGAGGCTCGTGCTGGCGGGAAGAGGGCGAGGTCGGCTTCCTCTTCTTTCGTTGACTCTGCCCCCCTCGGCGGTTGGTGCCCTGCTGAGGATCCGCATGACTATGGCAGTAAAATCATGTGCATGGAAGAGCGTATGGCTGAGATCATTGAGCGCCAGAAAGCCGAAGGGGGCAAGCGTTCGACACTTGCCCACCTTTTTTCGCTGAGATCTTGGGGGAGCCCATTCCCCGGCATTTTAAAATTCCTCAGGTGGACCCCTACGACGGTACCACCGATCCACTGGATCATCTGGATACTTGTAAGGCCCATATGATGGTACAGGGCGCCTCCGACGCCCTTCATTGCATCGCCTTCCTGGCAACTCTGAAGAGGGCCGCCCGGATGTGGTTTATGGCCATCCGATTGGTACGATATGATCTTTTTCTCAGCTTGAGAACTTTTTTCTTTCTCATTTCAGGATATGCAGTCGGATCTCGAAGAATACCGACCGCCTCTTCCTCATATTCCAGAAGGAGGGGGAAACTTTTCAGGACTACATGGCCCGCTTCAATTCAACGGCTATGGAAGTCCCAGACTTGAATGAGGTGGTGGCAATGTCGGCCTTCAAGAGAGGGCTCCGCTCGTCCAGGCTCACGTTTTCCCTGGACAAGTTCCCGACGGACTATACTGAGCTGTTGGCTAGGGTGCACAAATACGCCCTGGTAGTGGAGCAGTCGGCGAGTCGATGCCAGGCTGAGGGGAGGTCAGCCCCCAAGAAGTGGAGCGATAAAGCCCCCGCAGTCCGACCTCTCGGCGACAATAGCCGACCCACTCTGCGCCGAAGCTCGAAGCTGAGGGACTTCTTCAAAAGGTTTGAGACCTATGCGCCCCTCTCCCTCCCGAGGTAGAAAATCCTTATGGAGATCAAGAACGATGCCTATTTCCAAAGGCCTCGGCCGATGAGGGGCCCCCCTGCCGCCAGGAATAAGAACAAGTACTGCCGGTTCCATAGGGACCATGGGCACGACATTGAAGAGTGCCTCCAGCTGAAGGACGCCATCGAGGACCTCATCAGAGGGGGTACCTGGGCAAGTATGTCCGACCCCGCCGGGACTGGGCCGAAGCCTCAACCGTCAGAAACCCTCCGGAGGAGGTTGAGCTCCTTAACCAACGTTCGGCGGATGGGGGCGTTGGCATGCTCCATCGGCGATCCGACTGGGGGCGCGAAGGGGACCAAGACATCGTAAAGAGGTCCAGGGGTTCCGGTATCATCAGTTTCTCTGACGAAGGCCTCTTGGAGCCTCGTCTTCCAGGAGATGACCCTGTAGTTGTGTCGGCAATCATTGCCAACTATGATGTAAAACGTGTCCTCATTGATAATGGAAGTTGTGCGGAAGTTTTGTTGTATGACGCCTTTGTCTGAATGAACTTGTCTAGATCAAGGCTACGGGAATCCCTGATGCCACTCACGGGCTTTGGTGGAAACCCTGTTGGGGTAGAAGGAGAGATCACTTTACCTGTGACCCTCGGGACGGAGCCCTACCAACGGACTTTCCCCATCAATTTCGTCGTCGTTCGTACAACCTCGGCGTACAATGCCATTTTAGGCCGATCAGCTCTTAATAGGCTTCGGGCTATCGTATCCACTTATCATTTGCTGGCGAAGTTCCCGACTCGTAACGGGATCGGAGAAATGAGAGAAGATCGCAGGATGGCTAGACAATGTCTGGCCATACATGACAAGCAGTTGAATGGGCAGCCCACACTTGAACAACTTGATCCTAGAGACGAAGTCGACGACCACGGCCAGTCCGTTGAGAAGGTTGTGTTTGTTCCCTTCAAGGAGGACGACCCCACTAAAGTCCTCCAAATCAGGAGCACACTGAGTGAAGGGGCCAGACAGGTGCTCGTTGATTTCTTGAGAAGTAATGCTGATGTCTTCACCTGGTCGGCTTTAGACATGCCAGGCATACCGCCGGACGTCATCACTCATCAGCTTAGGGTGGACCCAACATATAGACCCGTCCGACATAAGAAAAGGAGCTTCGTCGCTGAAAGGCAGAAGGCCATCAAAGAAAAAGTAAAGAAGCTCTTTGATGTCGGCTTCATCAGAGAATCCCATTATCCAGAGTGGCTGGCCAATGTCATCATGGTGAAGAAGGCCAGTGGAAAGTGGAGGATCTGTGTGGATTATACGGACCTCAACAAGGCTTGTCCGAAGGACAGCTTCCCCTTGCCAAAGATTGATCAGCTGGTGGATGCTACAACTGGCCACCAGCTCTTGAGCTTCATGGACGCCTTCTCCGAGTACAACCAGATTAGGATGCACCCCGAAGACGAGGAGAAGACAGTCTTTGTCACAGACAGAGGGCTGTATTATTATAGGATGATGCCTTTCGGCCTGAAGAATGCGGGTGCCATTTTCCAATGGCTGATCAACCTAGTCTTTGAAGGACAACTCGGGAGGAATATGGAGGCCTACGTCGATGATATGATTGTTAAGAGCCTCCGCAAGGCCGACTACATCAGGGACTTGCAGTAATCCTTTGACGCTCTCTAACGCCATTGAATGAAGTTAAATTCTGCCAAGTGCGTATTTGGGATGACTTCTGGGAAGTTCCTGGGTTTCCTAGTCACTCGAAGGGGTATTGAGGTCAACCTCGAGAAAATTAAGGCTATCATGGACGTGGCGCACCCGACTAGTAAAAAGCAGGTGCAAGAACTCACGGGCCGCATTGCCTCTCTTAGTCGTTTTATCTCTCGGTCGGCTGAAAAGTCTTTACCATTCTTCAAGACCTTGCGCCGGTCGGACCGTTTCCAGTGGACCGACGAGTGTCGATCGGCCTTCGAAGCCCTGAAGGACTACCTGAAGAACCCTCCGCTCTTGGCTAAACCAACGGAGGGAGAAATGTTGTACCTGTACTTATCGGCCTCTGATGAGGCTGTCAGCGCTGTCCTCGTGCGGATGGGGGAAGATGGCTAGCAGAAACCTGTCTACAACATCAGCAAGGTCCTCCATGACGCCGAGACAAGGTACCCTAGAGTTCAAAAACTGGTCTACTCATTGGTCATAGCAGCAAAGCGCCTCTGACCCTATTTCCAGGCGCATCCGATCATCGTACTGGCTGACCAGCCCCTTAAGGCAATTTTCCGAAGCCTCGACACCTCCGGACGGCTCGCCAAGTGGGCAGTCAAGCTGGGCGAGTTCAACATCTCCTTCCAATCCCGATCGGCCTTGAAGGCTCAGGTAATCGCTGATTTTATTACAGAATGCACCTGAGGGTCAGAGGCAGCCCCATCAACGGCTGAAGCACCTATGGCTGATCCAACGGAAGGGACCGAGCCCGCCTAGACCCTTCATGTGGACGGAGCTTCCAACCTCGCGGGGTGTGGGGCAGGCCTGATCTTAGCCGACCTCGATGGTCAATGTCTGGAGTATGCTCTGCACTTTGCATTTCAGGTATCAAATAACCAGGCGGAATATGAAGCCTTGCTCGCAGGGTTAAGGATAGCCAGCGAATTGGGCATTGGCAAAGTCTGGGCCTTCTCCGACTCTCAGTTGGTAGTCAACCAAGTGAAGGGCGAGTTTGAAGCAAGGGACCCTACTTTGGCTAAGTACTTGGATAAGATACGAGGCTTTATATCTCGGCTTAAATTTTTCGAGATTCTCCATATACCCCGACTGTAGAACTCCCGGGCAGATGCCCTGTCACGATTAGCCACAGCCGCAGTCAGTACCTCTGACCGGACTTTCGTGGAGCATCTGCAGCGCCCAAGCATCGCCGAAAAGTCGACTGAGATCCATCAGGTTGGACAGGAAGCATCATGGATGGACTCAATTCGTACATTCCTGGTTCAAGGGACTCTCCCAGACGATCGGGTTGAAGCAAAGCGCATACGCTCGACGGCTTCTAAGTACGTCGTTCTCGATGGAACCCTTTATAAGCGGTCGTTCTCACAACCGTTGTTGAAGTGTTTAGGGCCAACCGATGTAGACTATGCACTCCGGAAGGTGCACGAAGGCATCTGTGGTGACCATGTTGGAGGGAGATCCCTGGCTTATAAAATTATCCGGCAGGGATATTATTGGCCTACAATTCATAAGGACGTATCGGACTTCATGCGAAAGTACGATGCGTGCCAAAGATACTCTGGTATCTAGAGGAGGCCCGCCAGCCAGCTTACCCCGCTTATCGCACCTTGGCCATTTGCACAGTGGGGCATGGATATCCTAGGACCCTTTTCTCCAGCGTTTGGCCAACGGAAATTTCTTGTAGTCATCGACTCCTTCACCAAATGGGTGGAGGCTGAAGCATTGGAAGAAATAACGGAGGCCAAGGTGGAGAACTTTGTTCGGAACTGCATCATCTTCCGGTTCGGTATCCCGCAGACGATCATTACTGATAACGGGAGACAGCTTGACAAAGTTCCGAGATTTTTTTCAGCAATACTACATTTCACATCGTCTTACTTCTGTCGGTCACCCTTAGTCCAATGGAGAGGCCGAGGTCACCAACCGAACAATCCTGCATGGGCTGAAGACTCGGCTGAACGAAGCCAAAGGACTTTGGGCGGAAGAGCTTCACTCGGTGTTGTGGGCATATCGGACGACCGCCCGGTCGGTGACCGGGGAGACTCCGCTCAACTTAACCTATAGGAGTGAGGCGGTCATCCCCGTAGAAATCTCTCTGCAATCCCTGCGGGTTGATCATCTTACTAAGCCGACCAATTTGGAGCAGCGGAGGGCTGACTTGGATCTGCTGGAGGAAACCAGGCTCCGGACAAGCTTAAAAATGGCGACTTACTGACAGAAGATGGCTCGATATTATAATTCGCGGGTCAAGGCGCTAACCTTCCAGGTTGGAGATCTGGTTTTGCGAAAGACAGAGATATCGAGGCCGACCGAGAAAGGAAAACTTTCCCCCAATTGGGAAGGCCCCTATCGAGTCATCGAAGTGATCCGGGTCGGAACCTACCGGTTCGAGCATCTGGACGGATAACGGATAGTGCGCCCGTGGAATGTAGATAACCTCCGCAAGTATTATCAATAAAGTATGCAACTTTTTCCATCAAGGCTTCGAAAGTCCGACTCCGATCGGCAGAGGCTCTAGGGCAGCTCACTCCGAAAGTCTGACTCCGGTCGGCAGAGGCTCTAGGGCAGCTCACTCCGAAAGTCCGACTCCGGTTGGCAGAGGCTCTAGGGCAGCCCACTCCGAAAGTCCGACTCCGGTCGGCAGAGGCTCTTGGGCAGCCCACTCCGAAAGTCCGACTCCGGTCGGCAGAGGCTCTAGGGCAGCCCACTTCGAAAGTCCGACCCCGGTCGGCAACAAGTTCACAACAACCTGCGCGGAGCCGCATAAAGAATAGGCTGCAAACTTGGGCCAGCCGACGGACTAAACTTGGGACAAATTCCTAGGTATATGAGTCCGGACCGAGCTATTGCCCTCACCAGCCATTATATTGGCTTCGAACTAGGATGAGCCAACCGAGAGCACTTGAGAATTTTCCTAAAAAGTTCATATTGGGTTAGTGCTTGGTGGCTACTTCGAAAAGAAGGTGACTTACGATCCTGAAGGGCCGACCAAAAGTACTTAGAAGAATTTCGGAAAGAAAATACCTATCTTACATTCTCGAACACAGAAGATAATTAAAGGGCCTTTTTCATTAGTGCCAAAACAAGACATTTACAAATAAGATGGGTCGGACCTTTACAAACTCCTTAGGTCCGACCCACAGGAGATGCGTCAAGAGCCATAGTTTCGGCTCCATCGGCTACAATCGGGGGATTGGCCGGAACCGCGGCAATTGAGGGTTCGACTGGGGCTTCGACTTGAGCTGGGGTTTCGGCCCTGGCCTCTTCTTGGGGCTCCCCCTCGTCCCCTAGTCTTTCAGTTCAGCGCCCGACAGGTCCAACTTCGGGAAGATTGAAGCCACCTTCTTCAGGCAGTCGTCGTAGCCTTCCCTATAGAAGTCTGACGCTGCCTCCTCTACGTCTTCAGTAAAGTTCGAGGAGTCCTTGTACGCCGCCATCGTGTCCCGAACCTGCCTTGCTGCCAGCTTCGTGGCTTCCTCGAGCCGGGCCGCCAATTGTGCTGCCGTCACTCATTTAGCTTGGGTCGTCCTGTTGGCCTCCGAGGACCGTTCCTCCTCTTGAAGCCGACGGGCAAGGGAATTCACCTTCGCCTCTCTTTTTCAGCTTAGCCTCCCGGTCGGCTAGCTGGCTTTTTGCCTCCTTCAGAGCCCCCCTTGACGATTTGGCCTCTGCCTGGGCGGTCGACAACCTTTCCTCTGCGGACTTCAAGGACGCCTCCGTGGCCGCTTGAGCCGCCTCTAGCTCCTGCACCTTTTTGGCGGAGGTCTTGGCCGCATACAGCACCCGACCGATACCATCGTCCATCAAAGAGATGCCATGAAGAAGCTACAAGAACAAAGTTAAGTTAGTGCCGCACCAAGAAGGAAAAGGTGCAAGGAAACGAGCTAGGTGTCTTACCCTCATGAGATCACAGTAGGACTCTACAGTCACGTCGATAAGATTTCTCTGAATTGACACTTCCCAGTCGGCGTCGGTCATCGCCCCCCTAAGCAAGCTCCGAGCTCTCCGAGGGTGGTCCAGGGCGTGCCAGTGCTGGAATGCCTCCTAACGAATTTCTTCGTCAGACTCCTCGTCAGCCGCCTCGTCTTCGGCTGCTCCTCCTACGGCCGTCTCCTTTCCCTTGTCTGCCAAGGGAATCGTCTCCCCAGGACCGACGGACGAAGTGACTGACGTTGCTGCTGTACCAGATGTCTCTGGCTATCCCTGCCCCAGTTGGGCAGCCGACCCCCTGGCGGGAGTTGAAGACCCTAGTGTCTTCCTTGTCAACACCTCTGTGAGGGGGGTATCATCGTCACCGGAATCTACGTCCACGACCGGTGCGGGCCATTCCTCCTCTCGCATCTTCTTCTGTCGCTCAGCAGCTGGCGTTAAGGTCGATTCTGGAATGGCCCTCTTCCGCACTGCCCGCTGTATGACCTTGGCCTTGTCGATCCTCGTCATCCTCCCTCCTATGGCAAAGAGGTCAAAGTGAGCAGAAGGGAAAGAAGCGTTAAATCTAAGAAAACAAGTTGTAGAAGAAGAGGTCGGCCCTTGCCTAAAATTTCTTTAGGGTTGATCCCTGCCTGATGAAGGCCATCCTCCCTCAATAGTTTAAATGCCGCGGTCAGGCCAGCTTCATTGATCTTGTTGAACTTGGCCTGGTCGGCTCTCAGGATGTACCTCCCCTCACGGGGTCTTGGCCACGGCTCCCTCCACAAGGGCTCGAATCCCTAGGGTTGGAGACTGCTCACGAGAAAAAATCGGGCCTTCCATCCATGGACGGCCGATGGGAGGCACTTCAGAATCTTTTGACCGGGACGGGGACTGAACATCCACCATTCCCGGCTCCTAAAATCCCTTTTCAAGAGAAAGAAATTGCCAAAGAGGGACAGCCTGGGTTCTAGTTCGGCCCTATAACATAATACAATGAAGTAGCATATCGCCCGAATGCTGTTCGGGGTTAGCTGCGCCGGGGTTATCCTATAAAAATTGAAGATTTCTACAAAAAAGGGGTGTAAAGGAAATCTTAAGCCAGCCTTGATATGGGATTCGTACATTGGGAGGGTCCCCGGTCCCAGGGGCACGTTCACTCTTCCCTCTCGGCCTGGGAGCGTGAGGTGCAAAGTAGAGGGAATGTTGTACACGACCCTAAGGTTCTCGACCCGTTCTCGGGTCATGGTCGACGAGATCTCACTCGGCCCCGGCTGCCTAGGTCTACGGACCAGACCTCCACTACTGGACGCCATTGGAGCTAAAGGAGAAGGAAGACTGGGAGACTAACCTGAAGTCGAACTCCTAGAGGCCGGGTTTTGCGGTTGAAGAAGAGGAAACTATCTCTCTCATAGAGCGCAGGCGCAGCGGAAAAAATCCCCTCAGGATGCTTTGCCCCTCCTTTTATAGGCCCCCGGAGGGGCACCGCCGTTCACTTGTGGACGCCCCAACCGTCCCATCGGAAGACGTGATCACTCACGCCTCAGAGACCGAAGCAACAGATGGACCCCAACGGATAGGCAGTGATCCGCGTGAAGGCCGGATCGACGATGCGAAGACTGCCTGGGAAGTGACGTCGGCCGCTCGGATGCCATGTGGTACGGCACGTCCCTCCGTCCTCGCCATTATGCGTGTCAGCCTGACCCTTCATCATGGCGCCCTCTCCGCATTAACTACAATTCCTGCGTCCCAATACGGGGCTGACATTTGTCCAAGAGGCCGATCGTGGGAGATTCGAGGCGATCCGTCGCAGTGATACCAGATCGGGCCTGGACGGACGCGACTTGTGCAAAAATAGTGCTCCTGCCCTTTGAAGTCACGTGCCTCCTCAAAGCCCAGAGCAGGGGGGACACCTATTGTACCCATCCGGCCGATCCTGGGTTGGGCCGGCTAAGGATTCTGACTGGCTGGCCCGTAGGAAGAGTGGTCCTAACAACCCACCTCCTTCGAGGTCCCACCGATCGACTCTCGCGGGGACCCTAGCTGATTCCCCCATCAGGGCCCAATAGGCCGACTGATTGGAAGGCCGACCAACATGAAGGAATTCCTCTCCAGCCAAGGTACGGCTGACCTCTCTGAGGGAGGGTCTCTCGGGGTCTTCGAAGGCCTCTCCCTTTTCGCGGGTCACTTGGGCTTCCTCTGAGCACTTGGCGGACCCGCGGCCGGCTGGGCGATTCACCCACGCTAGGTCCGACCGGCCTACCATAGTCTTGGAAGCTTCAGAGACTTCTTTTATCGTTTAGCGGATGGCTTCTTCAAGCCTCTTTGGCGAGTACTCCCTGTCGGCCGGACGACAGGCCCAGTTGAGTCCGACCGACTTGTGGCTCTTCTCGGAACTGCTCGAAGGCTCCAGAAGCTCCTTCCCAACCAGTACCTGAATTCTGTTGTAACGGATTCCACGACGTGGCCACGTCCTTGTGCCACCTGCCCATCACTCTGATTCTCCTAGGGGCAAATCGGGGCTTTTCAGCCATCCCCTAACGGAATTTGGCAGTATTCGTGTCTATTAAAGGCGCTCGGGGGACCTCCGCTCAAGGTGAAGTGCTCTCTTCCTTCTCCGCGCTACCCTCTCAATCTTCTCCATTATGTTGCTCCAAAACCTACGCTAACTTAAGCATCGGAGTATCCCCCGCCGGAGCACCTCCGGCGCCCAGGGGACTTTGTGTAGGTTAACCGGCGGAGGAGCTCTCCAGTACAGCAAACCGAGCCCGGTCCGGGTGGAGGCGCGGCAACACGTGATTTTTTCTTTTGGTTTTTGAATATGTACTGCTACAAACCCTAGTGAATCTTTAACATATCTCAAAGTATTCATGGAGCATTTTTTATAAACTAAAATTCCCCTAATAGCCCTAATGGAAATATCCCTATTTTCACAAAATCATTCACTTCTGTCCAGTTGATTGAGGTTGGATAGCGAGTAGCAAAAGTAAGCAAAACCTGCATTTCTTAGTCCATCATGTGCAGCCATGCATAAGCAGATCCCTACTGGTCTTGTATCATGTTGTGTTGCTTTAGGATGAATATTGACCTGTTTAAATTTTATGTTAACAAGATACTTGATCTAGACATCTTTGATATCCTTTGATACGGACGCTTGTCAATAAAATGGCTTAAAAAGTGTTTATTTTATTGAAGTCTGTGTAGTGCATCAAAATATCTTGATCATTTAGTTTATGACTAATTATTCCAGTCTGTGGTTAATGATGCTCAACCCTAAACTGCTTATTGATTTTCAAATTGTTGATAAATGTTGATTTTCAGACTATAAATAGACCTGGACAAGATTTTATTTATTTGTATCATATTACGTGCAGCACAGATAGAATGAGTGAATCAACAATTTTAGAAGTTGTGAAAAAGAACTTCAAGGACCACCTTATTCTTGGGGAGGAAGGTGGCCTTATTGGAGACTCAATGTCAGACTATCTATGGTGCATTGATCCATTAGGTTTGGCCCCTATGAAATTGCTTTTATAGAAAGTATTTTCATTAAATGAATGTATAAATATATTAATTTTGTTTGAACATTACTGAAACATTCAGATTGCATGTGATAAAACTAGTTTTCTGTTGTTTTTAAGAGAAATGGATTGTTAAGATATTGCAAAATTCTATGAACAGTCTTTACATTCTCTTTAGTTGTTTTATTGTGGAATGCATAATGGTCTAGCTATATTTTCAGTAATTAAAGAAAATATGGAAACTATCATCTACAGCTCAAGTTACTGTAGATAACTCAGATCCAGTGTTTGATTTCATCTTTCAAGTAATCCGGTATCCATCATGTAGTTGCAAGTATGGTTGGGGACCCAGATGCATTATATTGACCAATAGCCAAAATGATTGTAAGTCAAGCTAAAATAGTTTTGGGTGTGTGGGAATTGTTACATCAAAGCAATTTATTTTGAGGAACTGTTGTAAAGTTTATAATGATATGTAAATTATTAAGTTACACAATCTTATGCAAATTTCTATTAATAGAGTTATTAATGATCATGTAATATTATATTAATAATACTATACAAAATATATATGAAAATATATGACAATAGATTAATATATATACCAATAATATATATATATATATATTAGTTTTTTCAAATTATGGAATAGTGTTATTATAAGTAGATGCATTATATATTAATATTTTTAGGATGGTATTTTCATAAATTTGTATTATTAAAAGATATATAATATGCCCATATATTGATGCAAGACTTGGGGTTAGCCTTTGTTGCATGAGACGACGCAATGAAAAATTTCAGTTAGGTCTTTTAGATTAGTTGTTTGCCATCCAAGGTCAGGAATACAACAGCAGCAAATGAACTTTTGATTTCTAGGTAAACAAAGGCTCGAATAATCCTGCTTTAGGGCTATATGAATGGAGAATAGCAGAAATCAAGATTTAGGGCACTATGGAATCAAATGAAGATCTTAAAATCATATGTCAACAAATTATGCTAGCAGATTTAAACAGACAGAATCTATACTTAACAATCAAACAATAAAGACATCAATATAGAAGTCCCTATCAACAAGATCTTAACACATTAAAGATGAACAGTTTCGATGCAGTGAATAGATACTAACAAAAGCTGTCAATGAAACTGAAAGCACACTAGAAATTAAGAGCAGGGAACAGTGAACATAATGAGAATAAATCTAGTAGAGAAAGCAGGGAGAATAAGAAGAGGAGAGGAGAAGAAATGGAGGAAAAAAGCTGGCTTGCAGCCTTCTTTCTTCATAAAATTTACAAGGGTACAATTCTTTGCAACAGGCTCTTTTTTGGACTTTATAGACTTAATCCATCCCTTAGAACTTCCTACTATCGAGTCAATAAAGACTCCTAGGGGTGTTTCTACTTCATAAAAAAAATAGAATCTAAAATGTAGGTTTTAAATGGCCACCATTAGGACTGCCAATTAAATCTGGCACCATGGTGATCATTGTTCACAGTATAATGGCATGTGAACAGTATTGGCATCTAATTAACTTCCAAAACTAATCTGAAAACACTGTACTAGAATAAGAAATCAAAATATATCAATCAGATCAAGGTTTGCCATCTCGGTATTTGGACCTTATACTGGTATCATTCTATTACAGTGTAAACACGTAGTATGATATAAAACAGAAAGGCATGCCAAGTCTCAGTATGGTACAAGACTGCAAATGGTATGGTACAATACTGACCGGTATGGCAAACTTTGAATCAGATGTAACTCTAGGGCTGTTGGATGAAGTTCCAACTGCACCTTGCTTCATGGATATTCCTTGCAGCAGTGTAAATCTCTAAAGTACCTCCATTACTGCCCCAATTCATGATCTCAGCACGTTGTTGGCCTAAACAGCAGTTCTAAGGCTGATTTTTGGAGCCAATGCACCATTCCTGTGGTCTGTAGCAGCTGATCTTCATACATACTATTATTATTAATATTATCATTACGCTACTATTATGATATTTGCTAGTTATAATATGTAAAGCTTTATGGATGCAGTACTCTAATATAATATAATATAGTTTAGTATAATATAGTGTAGCATTAGTATGGTACAACAGAATATAATATAATATAGTATAATATAATTTTAATATAGTATATTATAGTATAATATTTTTTGCTTTCAATTGACTATTACAGTCGCAACTTGGGTTCGGACAAGTCTCAATCTCGTTTCATGACAAATTTAACACAATTTTACACAATTTTTTGTGATTGTAGTAGTTAGGTTAAGTTAGGAGATGAACACTTAATGAGCTCCATGATGTGAAATATATTATCAACAATTGTTCCATGAGTTTCAAGATTATTTTCAATGATTATCTATGTTTCTTTTATTTCTAAATTGGATATTTTTGGACACGTATTCTCAGTGTGAGCTATCTTGTCCTTGATATCTAGATGGAACAACAAATTTCGCACATGGCTATCCCAGCTTCGGAGTATCAGTGGGAGTTCTGTTTTGTGGGAAGCCAGCTGCTGCATCTGTGGTATTTGACCCTTTTTTCTCCAACTTGAACAATCAGTTGAAAAAGTTACTTGTAGTTTTCACTCTTCATACACAGATTAGAAAAAAATGGAAATTGTGCACTATCAGGAATCCCTACATAAATTCCAGTGATTTAGTTCTATGATCCATGCTTGGTACATTCAATATTTTTCTTTGCTTTTAGGTTGTTTAGGAGTTGGAGTAACATGAAGATTTTGAAAGTGCCTTGACAGTCCAGATATATCCCTTTTAGTGGCATATGCCATGATATTCTTTCTGTCATTTTCCTTTATTTTTTTTTTTTGGAAAGGTATCCTTTGTTTCATTCTATATGAGATGCAAGTTATATGAAAATTTTAGAAAACTAAGGGCCTACTTGGTATTGCTTTTGTTTACTGTTTTTGTTTTCAAGAACCAAAGTAGAAAAATGTAGTGGACTGGACAAGCCACATGATGAAACTCTTTTTTTTTTTTTTTTAATTCTTTGTAAAATGTTCAGAGGCTTTGGAACAAAGATTTATTGCTTTCAGAAACAAGCGAAAATAGAAGCAGGGATTAGGCAAAGCTTTGTACAAATGCTACCTGCCACGTCAATCACCATATGGGATTTTTCTAATTTGTAGACTAATGAAACCACAAAAACAGGAACAGTGCCAAACAAGCCCTAAAACTTTTGCTAGTGCAAAATGATAAAGTTTGACAGTACCCTTGTCATTAATCATACGAATTATCTTTATAATATTAAAAAATGTAACTTGGTCACTAACTAAAATTAAGAATTTTGTGAGTGAAATTAATCACAATATGGGGAAGTTAAAGATATATTTCAAAGTGGTACATATTCAGCATGAGGAGGAAATAACATGGTTAACTTTTTGTTGAAAAAAAAGGAAAATGGAGGCAAAATAAATTTTTTTTATTGTTGTTATCATTCAATGCCCATCTTCTATATATTTATACACAAAACCTTCAAATATAATCAATGCCTCTAATAAAACAAATTCCTAAATTACATTCTACTAATTTAGGAAGGAAAGCACCTATCAAGTTTTTTGTCAACACTTTTCTGATTTGATTTCTGTCAACAAGAAAGAAAACATTCATCAAGATTTCTGTCAACACTTTCCTGATTTATTTTTGTCAACAAGTCAGGAAAGCACCCATCAAGATTTCTATCAACACTTTCCTGAATTGATTTATGTCAACAAAGAAAGTGCACTCAAGATTTTTATCAACACTCTCCCTCAAGATGGTATATGTATATCTCTCATACCCATCTTACATATAAAGGAATGAAACAATTTTTTACCAAGTCCTTTTATGAAAACATCAGCTAATTGATTTTCGGAGCTCACATACACAATATCTAGAATCCCATCATTCAACTTTTTTTGATAAAATGCCGATCAATCTCAATATATTTTGTATGATCGTGTTAAACTAGATTGCGAGCAATGTTAATGACAGCCTTGTTATCACAATATAATAATAGTGGTTTTTTTTCAAGTAGTCGTAACTTTTGTATTAGCTTCTTGAGCCACAAAAGCTCACAAACATCTTGTGCCATAGTTGTATACTTATGCAGTTGACCTTGCTACTATACTTTGTTTCTTGCTCCAAGTAACTAGATTGGTACCAACAAATGTACAGTATCCTATTGTGGACCTTCTATCATTAGGAAATCTAGTCCAATCAGCATCAGTAAAAGTTTCTATTTTTAAGCGGCCATGATTGGAAAAAAGTAAACCTTTTTTAGAAACATATTTTAAATATTTCAGAATACGAAAAACCGCATCTAAATGAGTAGTCCAAGGATCATGCATGAATTGACTCACCAGGCTTATAGCATAAGCTATGTTAGGACATGTATGCGAAAGATAGATTAGCTTCCCAACCAATCTTTGATACTGTCCCATATCTACTACTTCTTTAATACCACCTTTTAGCTTATGATTAGCTTCAATAGGTGAATCAGTAGATTTGCACCCTAACATGCCAGTTTCTTCAAGTAAATCTAGGACATACTTTTTTTGAGACATAAAGATGCCTTTCTTGGACCTTGCAACTTCTATTCCAAGAAAATGCGGTAAGCTATCCAAGTCTTTGATCTCAAATTCCTTAGCCAAGTAATGTTTTAGACTAGTCATTTCTTCTTGGTTGTTTCTTGTTACAACTATATCATCAACATACACAATGAGAATTGTAATCGTACCCATATAATGTTTGATGAACATAGTATGATCTGCATTGCTTTGTTGATAACCAAAAGCTATCATGGCTCTACTAAATCTATCAAACCATGCTTTAGGTCACTGTTTTAGGCCATATAAAGCTTTCTTCAACCAACAATTTTTTTTTTAGTTTTCTGATCTTCTAAACCAGGCGGAATCTCCATATAAATCGTTTCTTCTAGATCACCATGTAAAAAGACATTCTCTACATCAAATTATTGCAACTCCCAATGAAGATTAGCTGCACATGATAAAAGAATATGAATGGAAGTCATCTTTGCAACAGGTGCAAAGGTATCCTGATAATCGATTCCAAATGTCGAGTAAACCCCTTGGCTACTGGTCAAGCTTTGAATATCTCAATAGATCCATTAGCGTTGTGCTTAACAATGTAGATCCATTTGCATCCTACTGGTTTCTTATCCAAAGGAAGAGTGATAAGCTTCCAGGTTCTATTTTTGGCTAAGGCTCTCATATCTCCTATTGTAGCTTCTTTCCACTTAGAGTCATAGAGGGCTTCCTTCCAATTTTGTGGAATTGAAACTAAAGATAGGGAAGACACAAAAGCTCTATAGGAAGGAGACAAGTTGTACGAAACAAAGTTAAAGATAGAATATTTAGTACAAGATCTAATTCCTTTCCTAACAGCAATTGGAAGATCAAGACTTGAATCATCGGAATTGGAAGTAGGAGTTGAAACATGAGACGTACCACAAGATTTCATAAAATATGAGTCCAGGATTAAAGTTTGATTAGGTAGCATATGTTCAATGGCCGTGTTTGCTTTTTTCTTGTGAGCATATCGCAACAAGTCTGGCTTATTCAATATCATATTATCCTGAGTTGCATTACTTGTTCCTCCATCACCTTCATTCAAGTGCTGCTCATTCTACTCCAAAGATATTATATTTTCTTCCTGGCTTATTTGACCCTCATCCTCTCCCTTTCTAATAGGATAGACTGGAGATACATGTGCTGGTAAATCTGGTAACATAATTTGGAATTATCTCTTCCTTTCCATTCTCTCCCTGAAGAGGTATGGTTCCATTTCTCGGAAAGTGACATCCATACTAACAAAGACTTTTTTAATGGGAGGATGATAGCACTTATAGTCCTTTTTTGTAGTAGAATTTCCAATAATACACATTTAAGTGCTCGAGTATCTAATTTGCCAGCATTGTATTGATGAACAAATACACACACCTAAAGACTTTTGGAGGAATAAGATATGAAGTGGTGCCTTGAATAATTTCTAGAGGACTTTTAAAGTTGAGTGTCTTTAGGGGAATTCTATTGATTAGATAAGCTACTGAAAGGACAGCATCACCCCAATAAGATTTAGGAACATTCATAGTGAACATAAGACAATGAGTAACCTCTAACAAATGCCTATTCTTTTGTTTTGACACCCTATTCTGAGTAGCTATATTAACACAACCGGTTTGATGCACAATCCCATGTCCTTCTAAGTGGTTGGAAAATGCACGTTCCATTTATTCTGTACCATTATCAATTCGCAAAATTTGAATTTTGGCACCAAACTGAGTACGAATCAGATTATGAAAGGACTGAAAATAAGAAAATACCTCCTTTTTTGCATGCATCAAATAAATCCAGGTCATCTGACTCTAATAGTTAATAAATGAGACAAACCATCTATAACCAGATAAAGACAGTAGGACTAGGACCCCACACATCAGAGTGAATGGTTGTAAAAGGAACATGACTCTTATTATTACTAGAAGGATAAGAAGTTCTAGTATGCTTAGTAAATTTACAAGCATCACAAACCAAAGTCTTCAAATCACACTGTTTAATTAACTCAGGATACAACTTTCCAAAACATAAAGGGATGGATGTCTTAATTGTCTATGCCAGTATTAACTGTTGGGAAGTAAATTTTGAGGAAGCTAGTAAGGCTTGATGGTTACCAGGATTTGTATTAAGTAAATACAGACTAACTTGTATTTTATCATAGCAAATCATCTTCCCGATGCTCAGGTCTTGAAGAACATGATGAGAAGAATAAAATTTAGCTTTACAATTCAAGTCACGTGTGAGAGCACTAACATATAACAGATTATGAGGAAAACTTGGAATATGAAGAGTAGAAGACAGAGAAAGTAAAGAGGTACAATGCACTGAACCTTTTTGTTATTATAAAAAAATGTAGGCTATACGGACTTTTCTTTACCCGAGTAAGGGAAATATGTTAAGAAGTTGTCTAAAGACCTAGTTATATGATCAGAAACCCCATAATCAATAATCCAGGAATTTGAAGAAATAAAGATAAAAGTTGTATGAGATATACCTTACTGAGCAAGATTAGAGGAAGATGATGAAGCCATGGAGGGTTAAGCCATGGAGAGGGAATCAAGCCGAGCCATAAGGCACCGAAGAGTTTACAATTATTCAATGAAAAAACCATCGATATTAGTACTTTCATTGAGCCTAACTATCTCCACTATACCTAACATATAAGCCCGTGATCGAGGATTTTTCATTTTTTAACCATCTCGTCTCCTAATTGGCCAACCATGAAGTTTCCAGCAACCTTCCTTGGTATGTCTAGGTTTCCCGCAATAATCATAAGTGAGGTTATCTTTTGTCGAAAATTTCTGATCACTAATCCTCATTGGTTCCATTTTGGTAGGTTTAGAGAACAAGTTAGCCACCATGCCTGAATGATCTATAGGAGCGGCATTTAACATAGCATTCCTCCGGCTCTCCTCCTGCTGCACATAACCATAAGTTTGCCTTGATGAAGGAAAAGGATCTTTATCCAAAACTTGGATCCGAATCTGGTCATATTCAGCATTCAGTCCAGCCAGGAAATCATACACACGGTGTTTCTCCATTACTTTCTGGTACCTAGCAGCATCCTCAGAGCTGGAGTGTAAATACTCTAGTAATCGAGTTCCTGCCATAAAGTACTAAGCTTAGAAAAATATTGTGCAATGGACATCTCCTCCTGCTTTATTTCATGAATTTTCTTTCACAGTTCATATACCAATACATCATTTTCTTGATGGGAATATGTTTGAGCAGCAACATCCCATATCTATTTAGCTGTGGCGAGAAATAAATAGCCACGAGCAATCTGTGGTTGCATAGAATTAATAAGCCAAGACATGATAAGAGAATTTTCAGATTTCCATTGGCTTAGGGTTGGATCAGTGGATGGAGGTTTCTATCTCTTACCTATGATATAGCCTTGCAATCCCCGGGCTTGAATAAACAATAAGCAAGATCTTGACCAAGCCAGATAATTAGACCCATCTAACTTAATAGGACTAATATTCAGAGAGGGGTTATCACCAAGTATTCTATTGCTCCATTGCTATTATTGTCAGTAAATTGCTTCCCTTCTACCATTTTTTTTCAAACAAATACTAGTTAGGTCATACACAGTATCCAAATCCCCACTAACAAATTTTTAAAGCCAAACTTGATCTCTGGTAGCCAAGCAATCCTTAATGGCAACAACTAAAGATAGAACCTACCTTTGTCACAAACAAAGGAGATGTCATATAAGCGAGAGTAGCTGACAGGAATGACGGATCTGACAGCAACATGGTATCGGCAACAAAGATCTCTCAATGCTGAAATGCAAGCACAAGATGAGGAGATTGCCAATGCAGTGAACAAATATGTAGATCCGAAATGCAACTTGATGCAATATGGGGGATAAGGCTAGGTTGGAGGTAAGTAGGAAGAACAACTCAAATCCCTAAGGGATCTAGCTTTGATACCATGTTGAGAAAAAGAAAGGAAAATGGAGGCAAAATAACTTTTTTGTTGTTGTTATCATTCAATGGTCACCTTCGATATATTTATATACAAAACCTCCAAAAATAATCAAAGCCTCTAATAAAGCAAATTCCTAAATTACATTATACTAATTCAGGAAGGAAAGCACCCATCAAGATTTTTGTCAACACTTTCCTGTTTTGATTTCTGTCAACAAGGAAAGTACCTATCAAGATTTCTGTCAACACTTTTTAGAATTAATTTATGTCAACAAGGAAAGTATCATCAAGGATTCTATCAACACTTTTGTTACTAAATGGACCTAAGATCCGAAAGAAGATAGAGAACTTTATTGATCTGATCATTGAGATGAATCTCAGAATCTAATTCGCGAGTATTTTGGCAAACCACTCTTTATTAGTTGGGTCATTCATGGGAATGTGACTCCTTGCCTGAGAAAAAACGCCAATGAATGCATTTCCAATTTAGTTCTATGAAATCCATTATATTTGCATATTTCTGGGCCCTACTCCCTTTGATTTTTCTATAAATACTTGTTAGTGCCATGACAATGATTTTAGCAATATTCCTTCTATATCGTTTGAGGCATCTATCTAATTGTTAGGCTCAAGGATCGCTAAATCGGTACTGGAGCCTGTACCGGTCAACGACCGGTATGGTACGGTACGGTTCATACCATACTGTATCGGTACGTGTACCGAGCTTAAAAAATTTAAGAAAAACTCTCTTCCTCCCCCCTCTCAAGCAAGAATTGTTGAACCAAACCTAAACCAGATCCGAACCGAGCCAAACCGAGCCCGAACTGGACCGAACCAGGCGGTATGTACTGGTACGGTACGGACCGTACCGGTATGGAATATAATTTTTTTTATTTTTTTCAATGGTCCGGAGGCCGGATCGTTTTTTATAGATGAACCGTACTGGCTCTTGGCCGATACGGTACGGTATGGTACGTTCCATACCGGGTGGTACGGGATGGTACCGCAAACCCTGGTTAGGTTAGTATCGTTGATGAAATTGATGTTTCTTTGCTATAATGCTCTGCATTTAAAGATTTATAATATCTTTCAGTGCCAATTTCTTAGAAGCACCCTTGTCCAAATTTATAGTTCTCCCTCAGTTGTGTTATTTTTATCTTTTCGACAAACTTGATGCAATTGGTGAAAACCGCAGATGAGAATTATCCAATAATGTCATTAGTGATGATTTAAAAAATTTTGCGACCAGTGATCTCAAGGGATACAAATTACAGAAAAGAGAAAATATGATTTTTTTGGACTTTATTTCTTTTGATATCTTCACTTAACTTTTCTGTGGTGAATCATCATAAATCATGATATTATTTAGATCTAAACTCATGTAATATGTCAAATGGAGGGGACGAGAGGTCTTATTCAAACATGTTGTGATCAATGACAAAACAAAGTGATTCTGACTTATATTGATGATGCATATCTAACAATTCACATTATTGACATGTAAAGATATGATTTGCTACACTTTGTTTGAATCTTACTATTAGTCTTTTTGCTGCTTGAATATAAGATGTCTCTTTCTTGACTTTGAGTAGATTGTATCTTCATGACATAGGTAAAGAGATGAAACTTGCAGGCATGCATATAACCTTCTGAGGTCAAGGAAAATACACATACACAGCTAAATTTTGACAGGGGTTAGGGTTGTCCAAGTGCTAGCCAAAGTGAACATGCAATATTCTGTGCACTAGTGTTTTTCCTGAATATCTCAGACCATTTGCTGAAATCACTCATAAATCATTTACAAGAATTTCCATAGCCTTGCAACAAATATGAGCCTGTTCCTACTTCCTACCCTGTAACCCTGAGCATCTGTCCATTCCACGACCTAGATACATGATGGAACACAATCTAAAAATCTGGTAAATGTTCTATCTGGAAGGATTGAAAACCAAAATTTAGGAGCAAACCTACATATGTAACCCATGTTCTTACCACATTTTGCCTACTAATAGTCTTAACTGGATCATATTTATGGTTGTGGGGTTGACATCTCTCACCTTAAAGATCTTCACATCTAGTTACAGATTTGCCTATTTTCTTGAATGATAGCTTTCTTACATTTTCTGCCCCTTCATATATAATGCATAAGCATTTGGTTTCTTCCTAAATAGATAATATCCTTTCTTTCTGTAGGTTGAATTTGTGGGTGGGCCCATGTGTTGGAACACTCGCACATTTAGTGCAACTTCGGGTAAGAGTTTAAAAGTACCAAGGAGATGAGAAAATTTTCTGTCTTGTGATGTGATATTTGAATTCAAATGGTTATTTTAATCTTTTATAGGTGGTGGAGCCTTTTGTAATGGACAAAAGATTCATGCTAGTCAGACTGATCAAGTAAATCACTAGTTACTCTGTGGCTTTCTGTGAATGGTTAATGTGAGCTGTTGAAAGATTGTCTTTTTTTGACTGCACTCATCTAACATTAAAAAAAAAAAAAACTGAGGAATTTTTTTTTTTTAATTCTTAAATCAGAAAAATCTCAGTATCCAGCCGTAAGGTGGTTTTTTTCCCCCTGCCTGTGACATTCTTCACTTGTTTATGAGATGATGTAGTATGCTACTTCTTGTTGTGATTAAACCACCTGCATACCTGCGATGAATCTGGAACAAACCAAATTATATTAGTAAATTTTCTTGTTATTATCTCATTATACTTTGCTTTTGCTGCAAATTTAGTTCCTTTATCTTGATTCTTGAATAATTTGCATTAAGAATCAGCAATTGCGAAAGTATATTTGTCATACTGTTATCAAATGACCATGTTTATCATACCTGACATTTGCCATGTAGCCAAGAATTACGCTTTTATCTGCTACCTCTATATTAAATTCCATGAGGACTAATCGCAGTTATAGATGTGTTTCAGCACAGGAGATAGTGCTTAGTATCATAATTCTATGAATATCATGACTCATCCCTTGTTCCTTTGCTAAGATCTTTTGTTTGAAGTTCGAAGCTTTGGTTCCCTCTAATACCCAAGCCTATTAAGGCAATGGAGCCTTTCTTAAGGCAAGGCATTTTTTAAGTAAAACATCAGTATGCAATTTTTCTTTTTTTATGAGCTTTAAAATTTTTAGGCAATCCCCTTTTCTGATGGCAAAAGGGGGCAGAACATGAGCCATGTATTTTGAGTCCTTTCTAGTTATGTTTGTTGGATTTTCACCTTCTCGAATTTGATAACTGCCACTGGTTGCTAGAACATGAAGAAAACTTGAGATTGAAATTTAAGACAAAACTAACCTTTTGGCATCCTATTAGGCCTCCCCCCTGCCCCCCACGTGCAGTTTTTGTCTTCTGTCCAGTGGGAGAGAAACCTTCTAGCTTGTGACTGAGTTCTTCAAATGAGTCTGTTAAAGGATGTGGATAGCTTCTGCCTACTTTTGGCATATACACACACACATACACACTATTTTCTTTTCCACTTAAGAAGTCTTTCTACAGAAGGGAAAGGAATTAGTGCAAACATGATCTTTCTATTCTAAAAAGTTTTCTAGATTGTATATTGTTCATAGAAGTTGTAATTTGCATTGAGGGTAAGTTGCTGTTTTGCTTTCTTATTTTTTTTTTCTTTTTGCAGTCTTCTGATAGCTAAGCAGACATAGTAGAAGGAGCATTTTTTGAGCCGTCAGTGAGGTGCCGAGGAAACTAGTGAATCTTTTGAAACTACACAATAAGTTCATAGACCAAGAAAGAGTAGGGTTGACAGACAAGTGGTAGTGTTTTAGGATCTGTTGGGTGGTGGCAATATGGCAGGCCTTGGCACAACAGTAAACTCCATTGTTATCTGGGTGTCATGGTTTGAAATAGGGCTGAAAACAGTTCGGTCAGTTTGGTTAAGTAACTTTTTGAAACCAAACCAACTTTTCGGTTTAAGAGGTTCCTAAAACCAAATATTTGGTTAAATACAATCAGTTTCTTTTGTTCGGTTTTGTATCGGTTTGGTTTGTTCATGTATCTTTTGCAAGTATTTGAACGGTTTGAACAGTTTTTACTTTTTTGTTTTATGCGGGTTGGTCAGTTTTATTTTTAAAAAAATGAAGAGAGGGAGAGAGAACTAAGAAGTTAGAAAGTTATTGAAAGAGAAAATATCATGAGCGAGAAAATGAAGGTAATAGATTTATATGGTATTCTAATGGATGGGAATATAAAACATGTAATATGAATATGTCCTTGTATATATAAATATATAAAATGATGTTGGTTTATCGGTTTGGTTCGGTTTTAGCAGGTTACATTAACCAGAAAACCGATAATTGAACCGATGTTTCGGTATATCTTTTTGTTAAATCGAACTGAACCAGTAAACCATCAAACCTTCATATTTGGTTCAGCTTGGATTGGATTGGATGGTTTAGACAGTTTGATTGGAATTTTTTAACCCCTAGTTTGAAACATGTAAACAGCCTCTCTGCATGGGCGGGTGAGGTTGGGTAGATCTAACCCTTCCTGGACCCCATAATATTAAGAGCCTCCTGCATTGGGATGCCCCTTTTTTGGGTGCTGGCAACAACATAGGGCCGTGGTGAAAAGCCTACTCTAGGTTATTCTTATGGACCCTTTCAAAGTAAATCCTTGGGGAACTAGAACAATAATTTGAAGCAACAGCTAGCATAGTTTTGGAGTGTTTTCTGAAAAGATTGAGGAAAAAAAGGTCACAAACATGGGCCTTCACAGACATACAGGGAGGCAAATGTTTCTTCTAAACAGCTAGACACAAAATGGCTTAAACTCGAAATGGAAGTGCATCAGAAGCCGATAATTTACTTTATTGTAGTACTGAAAAACTCTTTTAAAAGAATGGAGCATCCAGTTTAATTAACTGGAGCTCAAAATAGAACTTAGACATGAGTCTGTAATTGTACTTACCAGTTGACCTACTTAGTTTACGAAACATAACTATTAAAGGAACATCAGAGCTTAAATGCACCAATAGCATAGAGATGAGTCCTAATTTGCCTAGTCAAGGGAACATTTGTGATGCAGGGAAAAGGAAAGTGCTTGATCAGTGTAGTCAGATGAGAATGAGTTTTTCAATTAGATTGGAACCAAACAACTTAGATACCATTTTCAATGTTATAGAGGTGGAAGGTTCTGAAATTGATTAATCTATATGGTCCTGCATTTTTATCAAGTATGCTTACCAAGCAGCTCAGTGCCCACTGCCCAGATTGGCAAGTTCACCATATTTGGGCTTGATGAAGTATCAATTGATAAGAATGGAATAGCGAGGAACCATGATGTTAGGTTGAGCATTTACTCAATAATGACCTAAATAGACCATGTGGTGAAAATTTGAGCTATATCACCCTCAAGCTTTGCCTTGCTTTTTGCTACATCTAATTCTAGAGGTCATCGATACATGTTACAATTTTTAATGATGATTCTCTTGATATATCTTGTTGAGAAGATTTTAATGCTATAATATTGTGAAGCTTGAAGCAGTGTGCATCTTTTACAATGATATAATATTGAGGCTATGTCTAAATAAATTTTATTTTTTTCTTACATTAATAGATATGAAAACAACATATGCCCTTATATAATTATGTAATTGATGTAGTTAAGGAATGCTTTGAGAATCATGTGCCCACACTAGATCAAAGTGGCACAGTGAAAATAGAACTAGAAAAGTAAAACTAGAAGCAAGAAGATTGAACTAGGAGCTAGAACTAGAACTAGAAGTGAGAATTAAAACTAGAAGATTAAATATTAAAGGTACAACTAGAAGGTCTTGCACCTTCTCTTCATGTTGGACCTTCAACCTTGCACCTTTGGCTTTCACAGGGTCTTGACATAAGATTCTTGACCTTGCATTGGTGTCTCTTCTTGAACTAGGCCTCAACACCACGACTTATTAAGTAGCCTCTTACCATGCAAGAATTGAGAAGAATCTTAAAAGAAAGCTTTATTAATACTTTTCCATGATTCATTGATTCTGTGTACATGGCTAGGGTATTTATAGGATAGATCTCCTAAAGGCAATAAGCTTTTCCCAATTCCCATAGGATACAGTTACCTAAAAGAAAATAAAGATATAATGCCAAAAATCTTAGAAAATAATTCCCTATATCCTTTTGGATTTCTAATTCATCCAACAAAATTTTCAGAAGCAAGATAATTCTGGCAGAAATAAAATAAAAATCATCCTTAAGTTAATAGGCGACGAAATGTTTTTTTTTCTCAAAAATCTGGAACTTTGGCAGCACTGACATTGTCTTCAATAAAACATCCATATTTTCCTCACCCGACCTTTGTTTTAGACTTTTGAGCAATTCAAGAAATCTTACTCGATGATGGACATGGTGGGAGTGGATTTTCTGAAAATTTTGACTATTCTGATGCAAGTGAAGCTTCCTTTTGGAATGATGGTTTCTGGAATGCTTTTCTAAATATAGCTATATGTAAATTTCAAAATTTAAGCTTATTGGATGCCTGTGAGTCAACTGACACTTTGTACTTTGCTTGAAGAAGTGCTTATCAATCTGGTGGTCTTCCAAAGTGTGTCCCATCTCACCAATAGATGTTTGCATGGATCTCAAGAAATTGGTCTTCTAGCTTTTTCATACATAGTTTTCAATGTAGTGTTGCTATCCTCTTGAGTTTTATGGCCTTCCATCTAATGTCTGGAGGCCTCTTTTTGGATGTTTAGACTCCCTTCTCAAGCTTGTGGCAAACATGGCCTTTCCACTGCACGGTAACGGTAGCATTTCTTATAGATAAATGGCATCTAGGTAGTGTTTTTAATATACTTTTTGCAGTTACTGCATTTAGAAAAACTGCTTTGTCCATAATGGTGATGCCAGTTCTATATGAATTTGCCTCATAATGGCTTTTTTTTTAATATAGAAAGTCCATTGGATCAGTGGCACTGCCAATTTGTTTTGCCACTATTTTGCCTAAAATCAATATTTTATAGCTTGTGATAATATTTAATCTGGTTGGCAATCATTTGATCCAGCAATAGATATGGTAGCAGTAGATACTTTTAATGGAACTGCTAATTAGACTTTCAACTCTCAAGATATATGACAAACATTATAATCCTGAGCTAAATGACGTTGAAGTGAATTCCCTTGGCAAAAGCCTTACAAGATATGTAGTGTTTCCTAAGAATCTTTAAATTCATTAGAATGAACATGTCAAGCTTCAAAAAGGTCAAGGTTTTATGTATCAGATGACACTAGTTCTTGCTTGGTGTACCATAAGTACCATACCATAGGGAACTGGTATGATATGGGCATGGTTTGTTGTACCAGATTGTACCATCGTGTATCGGTCTGCACCATTGCATATTGGTAGCAAAGTGACTCTCGGTGCAGGTGGGTGTGCCAGGTGTTGGAACCACAAATTGCCCTATATGAACACAAGGCTATTAGCATGGTACCGGTATGGGTATCAAATCTGATGCTACAAACTATGGTGCAACTGTGCAAGGGCTCGGTTTGAAGTTGTACCAACTCCTGGTATAGGATTTCGGTGCTATTCCAACTTACCACTTTTACCATGTGTCTAGAGGTGGTGTAATGTGCTGTGCAATACTATACTAGTAAGGGACTGGCATGAGACCCAGGTGTAAAACCTTGACAAAGATGCGAGTTCAGAGACATGTATGGGGAAAACAGCGCCACCACAAAGGAACAACTTTCAGACATGATAAGAAGGGAAATCAGATGACAATCATATTCTTGTGAGGTACCACAAATGCCATAAATAATTTAGATCAAGTTATATGTGGAGACATTCTTATAGAGAATAACATGAATCAATGAATATTGCATTGATACAACCTGCACCCAAAAAAAAAATAAATCAGAAGTTATATATTCTACTTACCAGTTATCAGACTCATCATAGTCATGGGAAAACAAATAGCATTTTCTTTCAACAAGAAATATAGGCATTGTTTAAATGCAACAGTTTACATGTCATTTCTTCCGGTCTTTTGCTCCCTATCATGAAATGGCCAAACTCATTCAATAGGTGGAACGTTCGCTCTTGGTAACTGGATTTGGATATGAACATGATGATGCATGGGCAACCAACATGAATTTATTCAAGGAATTTACTGACATTAGCAGGGTAAGTGGACCTTAACCATTGTCCTGAACAGGATACTATCATATATCTATTTCACTTTGTCCTGATTTTTGGATGGCATGTAAAGGGCGTGAGAAGACTTGGTGCTGCTGCTGTTGATATGTCTCATGTTGCTCTTGGTATTGTGGAAGCCTACTGGGAATATCGTCTTAAGCCATGGGACATGGCTGCTGGTGTCCTGGTAATCTTATCGCTCTGAAGATGTGTAGAAGCATGATAGATATTTCAGATCTTGCTTTGCTCCTATATGCTGCTCTTTGTCCTGCAAATTACATCAGTAGTGATGACTGTAACATGAGTAGCAAGCATTCTCTTGCCTATTTGGAGCTGCTTTATTATTTCTGTTACAGAGTCTGTGCATATTGGAATAGATAACATACTTATTAATGAGACCATATTTGTTTCCATTGGTGACCAACCTTCTAGGACTATTGCCCTAAAACAACCTTTCCTTCTTTTACAGTTGGCTTGTAATTGGATCAACAATGTTGTCTTTTGGCATGTAATGATTACTTTCTTCTAACTCACACTTTTTAAACAAGCATTTTGAAAAATATAACTCTAGGAAGGCTTCTGAGATATGAGACCTGATCCAAAACATCTCTTTAATTCTCATTTTGGTATTGAGCTCTTGAATATAGGCAGAATATATTTTGTATTAATCATTATAGTTATGAGCTTATGGAGTTCTTTTCACACAATTTTGAGGTTAAAAGGTGACATAATAGAATGCATAAGGTTCTTTGATAGTGGGAGACAGTGGCCCAACTTCATGGGGTAAATAAGTCCCTCAATGGAAGTTACTTGTCATCAAAAAGAAAAAAATCACACACATTATGTTAATGTACACTATTTATATGACAATAATCTCTGAAACTTGCTTGTGCTTAAATTGAATTATAGATCAAGAATTTCCTGTAGGAGTTGGAATGGTGAAGTATTGTTGTTTTGTTTTAGATAGTTTGCTGAACGGGAGAATGTAACAATAAAATAATAACAGTTAATGTGGCATTATATTATGCTAACTCCAAAGAAGATTATTTACATTTTTTTTTTGATATTTCAGCTTTTACCATTTCTTGTTTAGATGAAAGATAAATAGCTAACTTCTGGTAATAATTGTCCAAGTGGGCTTCTATGATGTTAAAAGTATATATTTAAGATTGTGCAGTATGTCCTGTACATACTGTAGGTCTTTCTATTTGTATTGTTGCATCATGCTAACTACTCTGACAGCCAGTGCACCATTGATATGCTATGCCCTTAATTTACATAAGATTGTATTTTTAGATCATTGAAAATTGAAAAGAAACAAGCTGGAATAATTAACAAAGAAGAGATTGCATAAAACAGTTGTTTTTTGTTTTGAATAATGCATTTGGGCCTTTGTGACTTCAGTTCTGTCAGTTTGTTTCCTTTTAGAATTCCTACAATTTGTTCAAATAAATTCTGACAAGCCATTAAGACTTGAAATGCATTAAGGCCATACTGCTAACACATTACACCTGACCAACCAAGCAATCTGATTCTTCATTTCATTTGATATGTTGATATATATATATATATATATTCATTGTTGAGGTAAGGGGATTCTGTCTCAACAATTACGATCCTTTTTTCCTGACATACATAACATGTCGATCATCACTTGCATGGTAGGTCCTTCTGAATTCATTTATCCTCTTAGCCTTGAAAGTTTGGTTGATGAAATTTCTTTGTTAGATGCATTACTGTCATCCTGTATGAAGCAGAATCAAGAAAAAAAATGAAAAGAACATTTACAAGGGAAAGATAGTAGTCATGGAGGTGCTTGTCACTGCATCCACTTGCTTGACATCGGGGCATGTTTTCTATTCTTTTTTTAAAAGTTAATACGTTAAATCATAAAATTTAAATACATGCTTAATTTTGGTATTGCACATTCCCCTGCTTAGTCTCATCAATAAAATTGCTGCACTCAAGGGGAACAGTACTATTACATGATATTTCTGACAATCCATCTTTCAGTGAATCACCAGGGATGGTCTTAGCAAATAATCAGCCACTTTCTTTCCTTACACTGAAGGTGATAGACTCTTAAGAAGCACAAGCATTCTAAATTTGAGAAAGAATTGCCTGAACATCCAAGGATGGCTTAAACTTTTTCTAAATCCATCCAACACAAATTTTTGGATCCATCTTAAGATTATGCTTCCAAGTCTGGACAGTACGCTCGAACAATTTTTTACTGATTCTGCCACTGTGCATGTTCTCATCAGTGAAAAAAAATTAGAATTCTCAGTACTGCCCTTTCTGGGCATTCTTGACTTGTTTATCTTCAACAAGATTACAGGTTTTGATGATTGGATGTATAAAAAGGCATATAGGATAAATATGTATTGGTTGAATTTTACAAGTAGTTCTGTAGATACCAATAAAAGAGAAGATACTGAACTTACAGAGGGATAGGAAAAACCAGGTGGTGGAAGGTGACTTGATAAACTGTCTTTGGTAGGCATGACAACCTCCTTTGTACCCAAAACTTCAACCCCACCGAGATGAATCTAGAGGAACAATTCTTTTAACAACTGATTTGACTTATAACTCTGTTTAAAGCAGTGTATGATAAAAAAATGGATTTTATGTGACTATCTTTTAATAATTTTATGAAATCACCTGATAGTTTACACCCCCCCCCACCTCACAACAAAACACACACACACACACACAAAAAAAAAAAAAAAAAAAAGAAAACCACCTGTGGGGAGGGGAGGGGGGGATAGAGTTTGGATCATAAAAAATGAATTCTGATACTTGAGTTCCACCGTTTGGGGGAGAAATATAGGGTTTGGATCTTTAAAAGTGAACTCTGATACTTGAGTAGGCAAGAATGAAATCTGATTTTGCTAATTAAACAAGGGGATGATATAGGTAGAACTGTCGTCCACACCCTCCCCCCTCCCTCTCTCTCCTCATTCGGATCATTAAAAAGTGAATTCTGATACTTTAGCATGCAAGAATGAAATCCTGATTTTGCTAATTACACAAGGAGATGATATAGGTACTAAGGTAGAACGGTCCTTCACCGCACCCACCCACTCCCTTTTCCTTCCTTCTAGTAAGAAGTCCCATGACCGTTTCTTTGGTTTCTTTTTTCATTTGAACTGCTAGAGTGTTTTATCATTATTTCAATATGTTGTCCTTTTTTGTGAGCAGATAGTCGAAGAAGCTGGTGGGGTTGTCACATGCATGGATGGTGGAAAGTTCACTGTCTTTGATCGATCTGTTTTGGTCTCCAATGGTATTGTTCATGATAAGGTTAATGCTACCATCATATCCCTTGAACAGCAGAAACATGCATTATGAAACTATCAATTTGTTAGTCCTTATGCATATTCCTTTATTTATTTGTTTGCAGCTAATGTATTTTGATGTAGAAAGCATTAGCAACCACAAAGTTCAGTTTTCTTATAGGCCTTGACTAATTTTCCTTGTTCTGGGTGTTTATACTTTCAGTCATCAACATTCTCCCAAATTCTTTATTCGTTGTTGAAGCATTATGGTTATAGAACTTACCAATATTGGGCAGTTATAGGGACATTCTTGACCTTCATATGCCTTTCTCTGCCTCCTCTTTAATGAACTTAGAGATCCACTTTGATTGTCAAAGATCACTAGCTCATTCCCACACAGCGACACTTGATGCTTTTAGTCTTGTAGAATTTATGCTTACTATTTGTGCATTTCCGTGCAGCTCCTGGAGAAGATAGGTCCTGCAACTGAAGAATTGAAAAAGAAAGGAATGGATTTCTCTTTATGGTTTAAGCCAGAAGATTATGCTACAGATTTTTGAGTTTGATATTGTCTGTGAGGCTTAGCTACAATGGCTAGCATTCTTTTTAAGATCTTGTTGGTGCAGCCTTCACGTAGTTTCTAAAGTGAAAATATGTTCATAAATATCTCATCATATTCTGCTTCCGAAGAGTTCATGGATCAAACTAGACCTGTTTCTACCTTGAGTGTAGTATAAACCTATATGTTTATATCAGGGCTGTTAATAAAGCACCAGCCTTCCAGCCTAGGAGCTGGGTTTTGTTTTCAGTTCATATTTTGTTATATAATCAAGTTTAATTGTCATTTTTTTGTGTGAAAAGAAAGAGGGGAAGGCAAAAAGAGGTAGCAGCTAACCACTCTTATGCCTTAAGCATGTTTATGAATAATGGTTGTGTTATGACCATTAAAGAATATATATAATTTAACTACTGTAATGGCCACTATTTGATATTATCCTTGCTATGGTGCAAGGCAAAAAGCCTGGTTAGCTGTCTGATTTATGGGAATTCTTTAATAGCTCTAACCAGTGACAGCAATTTCTAGTATAGATAATCTTGGGTTACAGATGATTTGGATCCAACCTCAACTTCAGAACTATTACAGTGAACTTGGTTTTGGGTTGATAACCACTGATCTGATTCCAGGGTGCCTTAGGATATTGTCAAGGGGTTGGGCAATTGTTGCCCACTTGTGCTCAACTCATATTTTATATGCATCCTCAGGTGATTTTAATAACATATAACAGTTTTTTGTATTAACATGTCTGTATATTGTAGTTGTATGAGCTATTGTAGTTGTATGAGCTATAGAGTTCAAGTATCTTGATGTTTGCACTGTCACCATATTGAATCTTGATCTACATGACACATGTTTCTCCTGACCCATTCCAACACAAGTAAGATAGCTAAGCCTATTTATGTTCATGTTGAGGTACAAGGAGGTGGATTTGGTTAGGCTAGGTTGTCCTGGCCATGAACTGTGTATTTTGCTTTGAGTGTCTGATTGTTGCAGCAGTATAGCCTTTCTGTGCATAATTCAAAGAACTTATCCTACCTAGCGTGGTGTCTTTTGGCAATAACTTTCAAGAACAAATAGTTTTGACCTAAATTCTTTTTTACAGTAAGAGCTTTGATTGCTTGTAATTTACAACCGAAACCTGCCTAATTGATCAGATGGGTCAAACAAAGAATCCCTACTAAAATGAATGCAGAAAGGAAACCTAATTGTTTAGACCTAGCCAAATCCTCAGCCTTTTGTAGTTTGACATATCTCTACTCCAATAATATCTAGAAGCATTACTTATAATATGTAACAATGCAGGACCCTGTTGAAAAAGACTAATCAGCAAGTATTGTGTTTTTTAAGACATTCTCAATGCACAATCAATGTAAAACTAAATACATGTCTAAAAATATCTTCACACATTTCTCCTTTTCTTTTTAAATCTGGCATTTACATCAAGTTAAAAAGTCAAAATCCAATCAAATCTAATCATAAATAGTTCAATCGGTCCATAGTTAATCCCCAAAAGGCACATACTATCACACCCTCTAGTCTATAGGGATTGTGGACCAAGCTCACCTAATAATATTTTTATCATCCCCAAATTATAACTCAGATAAGATATTGCTGTGCAGTCTTTGGAGCAAGACTCGAGAGAATATGCAAGGCCTATATATCGAAGTATAATTATA
Source organism: Areca catechu (assembly GCA_021397845.1). Classification (NCBI taxonomy): domain Eukaryota; kingdom Viridiplantae; phylum Streptophyta; class Magnoliopsida; order Arecales; family Arecaceae; genus Areca; species Areca catechu. The sequence continues at coordinate 4,514,971 of CM038043.1, forward strand.
AATCTCAATTATTTGATTGAATGGTATAGG